>JANAVB010037220.1:517023-626622 GCA_029216955.1 Iris pallida | reverse complement strand
AGTCACAGGCAATCTCGTTATCTGGGCGCTTTAAGGACTTGTAGCTTGCCGACGAGTAGAGCACATTTCCACACACTGTCCGTGTGTTGCACCTCTAAGTCACCTAAGGGTATATCGTCTCCAGGGTGATGTACCCAACCATACTTCAACCCGCGTAAGGATAACTGGATAGTCTGCAGGGCTTGGGACTGCGAATTCTCGTTTGAATCTTGTTAGTAACTAGGCTTGTGATAACCCTAGTAGTTAAGTAGTAAGCCGTAGTAATTGCTTGGCCGCTTGTGAATGGATGCTGTCCAGCTTGTCTAAATCTCGTCTGGTCCCAGTACCTGGTACTCCTGAGCATGATTGTTTTACTTATCCTTAACAAAAATGGGTAGAGACAAGGTGTCTATTCAGGCGAAGGGTTCGACCCCGGTCCTTGTTTGGTTCACGGGTTGTAACCTGGCTTCCAGAATGGTTCCCGTCCTAGTCGTTTGTTGTCCTGTTGTACTCTTATTACTTATTTTTTTTCTATTTCTTTCTGATATGCTGGCTTTTGTTCTTATTCGTGGCCTCCTTTGTGGCACTTGCTCTTTCTGGGGTTTGACCCAGCTGGTTTTGTGTGGCCAGATTTCAGGCAGCTCCCGAAGATCTACCGAACCTCCAGTCCGATGGTGGCGACTAGAAGGAAC
The DNA here is from genome assembly GCA_029216955.1 of Iris pallida. Lineage (NCBI taxonomy): Eukaryota > Viridiplantae > Streptophyta > Magnoliopsida > Asparagales > Iridaceae > Iris > Iris pallida. The sequence continues at coordinate 625,951 of JANAVB010037220.1, read as the reverse complement.
CCGGGCTACGAGTGGGTTTTCTATTTTGTTTCGCTCACTACATTGTAAATTATTCTTTTGAGGCGTTTAGCCGACGAGCACTTTTAGCTTGATGCACTTACTGTCTGCCTAAGGGCTTAACATGATTAACAAATCCTAGGGTTGATCATGTATGACTGAACTCTGCTAGTCTTACATTTTGTACGACTAGCTGCATATCATCCAATATGTAATATTTGGGATGCCTTTTATTGTATATTTGGAGGTCTAACATCTTGTAACATATACTTGCTTGAGATGGACAATAGTGTAGCTCCCTGTAATGCCTATAGTTCGTAATACGTATCTTGGTATACGTATACGTATTCTTGACTCGTATTGCGTATTTTCCTGCATGGTTTATTTGGCATATCATTGGATATGACATAGCTTGGTTCGGCTTAGCTTGGTTTGGTTTCTTTTGGGTTCATCATGAACCAAAAGAAACCCCCCACCTACCACCACCATCCCCATTTATTACCCCTCCTCTTTCTCTCTCTTCATTATTCTTCTTCTTCTCCACATTTACTTCTACCTACCAGAAAGGAGGGAGAGAGAGAGAGAGAGAGAGCTTAGGCAAGTGCAAACTTGCTTCATGATGGATCTCATGTTTATTGTTCCATTCTCTTCCTTACTAGATTCTAAGCCTCTTTAGAACTGGAAGTTTTCGGTTTTGATGGTTATATTTTTGTAGATCTAAGTTTAAGTTTCTTCTTGTTTAGTTTTCTTGGTTTTGATCTCTAAAAACTTGGTATTTCCAAAAACTAGTGGTTCCATGTTTAGAGATTCAATTTCATGCAGTTTTGGCTTTTGTTTCGCTTGATTTCGACTTCGGATGAGGAAGTTATGGCCATGGCAAGTTTTCGGAACTTTTATGGCTGAACTTGCTGTTTGGGGACGATGAACCCCATGCGCCGGGAACCTCATGCGCCCGGGAGGCCATGCGCCGGGAGGCCATGCGCCGTGAAGTCCCGGCAACGCATCCCTTAACTCCGAGCGTGTCATGCGCGTAGGTTCCCTACGCGCATGTATTGAAGACGCAACGGGAGTTTCTCATGCGCCGATTGGTGCAGGAATCCCATGCGCCGATTGCACAGGAATATCATGCGCCGATTTGTGCAGGAATTTCATGCGCCGATTTGTGCAGGAATCCCATGTGCCGATTGCGCAGGAATCTCATGCGCCGATTTGTGCAGGAATCCCATGCGCCGATTTGTGCAGGAATCCCATACGCCGATTGCGCAGGAATCCCATGTGCCGATTGTGCAGGAATCCTATGCGCCGATTGCGCAGGAATCTCATGCGTCGATTTGTGCAGGAATCCCATGCACCGATTTGTGCAGGAATCTCATGCGCCGGAATTGCCCTATTTCGCTGTTTTTGCCTGTTTAAGTTGTTTTGTAGCTAGAATCTTGAAAAACTCAAAACATGAAAGTTGTAGATCTTTTCCTTGGCTTCAAGAATATGTTATTAGTTATTTTGTACAATTTTTTATTCATGATAATATAAGAATAGAACACGATAGTGGCCCGCTGTGGCGCACTCTTGACAAGTAAACTGACATGACAAGTATGAAAGACTTGGACACCGTGGGCGTTTGTGTTTGTACAAATAAACTAGTACTGTCTTGCATCATGTCTAGGATGGGGATCCCTGAGTACCACGGTCAGGGGTACCTACTGAAATGGACTAAAGCTAATTAACTAGAATGATTCAGTAGTCATGAAGAGATTCCCAGCTACAGGCAATCCCGTTATCTGGGCGCATTCAGTGGACTTGTAGCCTACCGACGAGTAGGGCACATTTCCAGCACACAGTCATGTGTTGCATTCTTCCTAAATAGACATTCGACCTGGATAACCGGATGGTCTGCAGGGCTTGTGGCTGTTGGGATAATCTCATTGCATCTTGCTAGTAACTAGGCTTGTGATAACCCTAGTTAGTTAAAAGTATCAAGCCGTACTCTTGATTGGCCGTGATTGATTGGATGTACCTTATTCCAGCTTAGTCTTATCCTGATCCTGTGCAAGATTGTGACATGACATGATTATTGATGCTTGCCTTAACAATAACGATCAGGGGTCCAGTTCTGTTCAGACGAAGGGTTACAACCCCGGTCCTTGTATGTTTAAGGGTTGTAACCTGGCTCCCGGAGCAGTTCTGTGTCCTCTCTTCGTTTATTGTCTTATTGTAACCCCCTGTCATGCTCGTCATGTTTTACCTTTACTTCAATACCATGATTATTTATACTGGCCTTAACAATAAAGATCAGGGGTCCAGTTCTGTTCAGGCGAAGGGTTACAACCCCGGTCCTTGTTTGGTTTAAGGGCTGTAACCTGGCTTCCAGAGCAGTTCTGTATCCTCTCTTCGTTTATTGTCTTGTTACCTTATCAATAGTAATTGAGGCGGGTTTCTATTCAGGCGAAGGATTGCAACCCCGGTCCTTGTTTGGTTTAAGGGTTGCATCTGGCTACTTGAATGGTTTATTCGTGTTCAATATATTATTGTTATCTCAGCTATTATCACTATCTTTTAATTACCTTTACTATTTATTTGTGTTATGCTGGTTTTAGTTCCTAAGTGAAGCCTCCTTTGTGGCACTTGCTCTTTCTGGGGTCTGACCCAGCTGGTTTTGTGTGGCCAGATATCGGATCAGCACCAGAGGATCCACCTGTCTTCCAGCCCGATGGTGACCACAAGGCGTAACCAGGGCAACGAGTGGGTTTCTTTTGTCCTCCCACTCTGTTTGTAAATTATTCTTTTGAGGCGTTTAGCCGGCGAGCACGTGTTAGCTCGTATTGCACCTTTATTTACTGTCTGCCTACGGGCTGTAACATGATTGACAAATCCTAGGGTTGATCATGTATTGACTAAAACTCTTGCTAGTTCTGACATTTTGTACGACTAGCTTCATGATCATCCGAATATGTAATGTATGGGACACCTTACTATTGTATATTGGTGCTCTGACATCTTGTGACTGTTACTACTTGCTTGTGATTGAGACAATAGGTTTGTTCTTGACCATAGGAGACTGATGGGTTATAGTTAAACCCTCATATATCTAGACAGCCGTGACCGTATAGTGACGTGAATTCCATTTCATTATACGTAGCTGGCTATGTCTGTCCCCGCTCTCCAGTATTCTGGTTCTGGGGTGTGACATGATTTAGTGGTGGCCCATGCAGGTCTTGTAATTCAAGATATGTGAGGGTTTACCGAATAGATGTCTCAATCAGTATTCGCCCTTGATCTCTGCTCATATCTTTCAAATCCCTGAGAATCTTGACCTGATCACATGCTTGTATCGTTGATCTGTCCTGGTCCTTTCTTATTGTTCCCTATGTCGTCTTCTTCAGCGGCATTGTTCCTGGACCTGCCGATCAGCAAGGCGGAGCACCTCCAGCGGACCAGCAGCAACCTGGAGATCAAGCCCAGCATTCAGGAGTAGCCTCCAGAGTTATGCCTACTGAAGGAGAACCACCAGTTCAGCCCGTCCAGCCTGCGGAGCCTGATAATGGCACTTTGGTGGGTCTCATCAGGTCCCTATTAGCTTTCCAGGATCGTCGCGGAGATGCCTTGCACCAGGCGGTGGCAGATGCTTTGACCAGAGGAGGTCATCAGGGTAATAGCACAGCCAACAGCTTCAAGCGCTTGAACCCTCCCTTCTTCGACGGCAGTGAAGATGCGATCGCTGCAGATGCATGGCTTCAGGACAAGAGGTGATTCTAGAAGCAGCCAGGACTCCAGAGAACGAGAAGGTGGCCGTAGTGCGCCTGCAGTTACTAGATCTTGCCCGCAGCTGGTGGGCAGCGCAGGCCGATGGATTAGTGGCCCCTATTTCATGGGCCGTATTCAGGGAGAGATTCCAGACCAAGTATTTTGATGCTGTAGCTCGGTATGATCTACAGACGAGGTTCACCAATCTGAAGCAGATGGACAGGACGGTCGATGGATATGCGGCCGAGTTCTCCAGGCTTAGTCGGTTTGCTCCCACCTTGGTGGCGACCGAGTTCGATAGAGCCCAGCGGTTCCAGCAGGGGCTTCATCTGGAGATTTTATTGGCGGTGGAGCAGTTTGAGCATCAGACTTTTGATGCAGTGTTGAGATCAGCCAGGAGGCATGAATATACCTCTCAGAGGATCGTGGACAGGACCGGAGGTCGGAAGCGATCTCACGGCCAGATGAATCAGTCTTCAGCACCAGCCCCGGCAGCCAGGGCTTTGACCATTGGAGCTCCGAGGCGGGCGGCCTCAGTAACGTCGGTTCAGCATTCCACCCCGACGCACCCTCAGCAGCAGAAGCAGAAGCAGTCTTTCGCAGTGGGATGTTCACACTACGGGAAGCCAGGGCATGTGGTGTCAGAGTGTCGTAGAGCACAGGGTTTGTGCTTGGTTTGTAGTGCCCCGGACCACAGGGTTGGGAACTGCCCGAACAGAGGGAGTTAATCCGCTTTCTCTAGTCCTTCAGTTAGAGGACCAGCACCAGTCCAGCAGCAGCAGCAGCTGCAGTACCCGTTCCCTAGGCCATTATCGACGCAGGCCCAGGCATTCCAGCAGTAGAGACCGCAACAGTATGCCCAAGCCCAAGCCCTGATCCAGAGCAGGCAGAAGAATTTTCAGCAGAGGGGACCCGCACCCAGAGGACATAGTCAAGTGCTGGCTTTGACCATGGGAGAAGACGGAATAGCACCAGGTGAGGTGGTAGCATGTACAATTCTCGTCAACACCTTTCCAGCTTCAGTATTATTTGATTCTGGTGCCTCGCATTCATTTATGTCTGCACGATTTGCGACACGGGTAGGACTGGAGCCCGAGTCATTATCAGTAAGGCTCAATATACTTACTGGTAACGGACTTGTGGGAGTAGATAGAGTGTTTTCCTCGTGTCGGATCGTAGTTAGCGGTAGAGAATTCCCCGCTAGATTGATAGAGTTCCCAATGGCCGATTATGATGTGGTCTTAGGGATGGATTGGTTGAGGGACCAGTATGCTAGGATAGACTGCCACATTGGCAGGGTTATTTTTAGCATTCCAGGCGAGCTAGAGTTTTCCTTTTCCCGAGGCGAAGTTGAACCTTCTCCTTCAGTGTTGCGGATGGCAGTGGCAGCAGTGCAGTTACCTCGGATAGTCGAAGAGTTTCCGGATGTTTTCTCCGAAGAGCTTCCAGGGATGCCACCAGAGCGGGAGATCGAGTTCACCATCGACTTGATTCCCAGAACAGCCCCAGTGTCAGAGAGAGTCTACAGGATGGCGCCATCAGAGCTGGAGATATTATATAAGATGATTGAAGAACTCAGAACCAAGGGATTCATTCGTGCTAGTGGATCGCCTTGGGGAGCCCCGATGCTTCTTGTGAAAAAGAAGGATGGTACGTCCAGATTGTGTGTTGATTATCGTACCTTGAACTCGGTGACAATCAAGAACAGATACCCTCTCCCGAGGATAGATGACTTGTTTGATCAACTCAGAGGGGCGTCAGTATTTCGAAGATCGACTTACGGTCAGGATACCACCAGATCAGAGTCAGAGAGCAGGACATCCCGAAGACAGCTTTCAGATCTAGGTATGGGCATTGGGAGTTCCTTGTGATGCCATTTGGAGCAACCAATGCGCCGGCTGTATTCATGGACCTCATGAATCGCATCTTCATGCCTTATTTGGATAAGTTCGTGATTGTGTTCCTAGACGACATCCTGGTCTACAGCAAGAGTGAGACGGAGCATGAGCATCATCTCAGAATTGTCCTCCAGATTCTCAGAGAGCACCAGTTGTATGCCAAGTTTAGTAAATGCGAGTTCTGGCTCGATCGTATTTCGTACTTGGGTCATATCATCACCCGAGGAGGAGTGGAGGTAGATCCCCAGAAGATTGTGGCCATTGAGACATGGCCAGTGTCCAGCACGGTTGCAGAAGTTCGTAGCTTTCTTGGATTGGCCGGCTACTACCGGTGATTTGTTTCAGACTTTGCTCGAATTTCTGCGCCATTGACCCAGTTGACCCGCAAGGATGTGCAGTTTGCTTGGACAGCAGAATGCCAGGATTCTTTTGAGAAGTTGAAGCGAGGCTTGATGACAGCTCCTATTCTTACGCTTCCAGATGGAACTGGAGGATTCTCAGTGTATTGTGATGCTTCGGGCAGAGGTTTAGGATGTGTTCTGATGCAGCATGGGAAGGTAATAGCTTATGCGTCACGACAACTTCGTGATCATGAGAAGAATTACCCGACCCATGACTCGGAGCTGGCAGCAGTAGTGTTTGCACTTAAGTTGTGGAGGCACTACCTATACGGAGATAGGGTGGAAATTTTCACCGACCACAAGAGCCTGAAGTATGTTTTCACCCAGAAGGATCTCAACATGCGTCAGAGGAGATGGCTGGAGCTGCTTGTGGATTATGATGTCAACCTGCAGTATCACCCAGGGAAGGCCAACGTTGTTGCAGATGCATTGAGCAGAAGAGCCGGAGTTTATTTCCTGACAGCGCAACCAGAACTGTTAGCCGATCTTCAGAAGATGGGTTTAGAAGTTGTCCTCCCTTCCAGTGTGGCATTGATGGCCAGCATGTAAGTTCAGTCCACTATAGTCGAGAGGATCCGGATGGCGCAGTCAGCAGATTCCAAGCTTCAGCTACTCAGAGCAGAGTGTGAGGCGGGACGAAGGCCAGAGTTATGCATCCATGAAGACGGTACACTTCGACATGGTAAGCGTTTTTGTGTACCCAGTGGAGATATCAAACAGGAGATCATGACGGAGGCTCACAGTTCGCAGTATTCCATTCATCCCGGCGGTACGAAGATATACCATGATATCCGCCAGAACTTTTGGTGGAATGGCATGAAGAGGGAGATAGCCCAGTTTGTCTCTCGTTGTTTAGTCTGCCAACAAGTTAAGACTGAACATCAGAGACCAGCTGGACTACTTCAACCATTGCCGATTCCCGAGTGGAAATGGGAGCATGTAACCATGGATTTTGTGACTGGATTGCCTAGATCCCCGGCGGGCAGAGACGCTATTTGTGTTGTCATAGACAGGCTCACGAAGGTGGCTCACTTTCTCCCGTTCAGAGTTGGTCAGTCGACGGCTCAGCTAGCGGAGATGTATCTCCGGCAGATTGTCAGGTTGCACGGTGTACCAGTCAGTATCACTTCAGACAGAGATTCAAGATTTACGTCGCACTTTTGGCGTAGCTTGCAAGAAAGTTTGGGAACTCACCTCCAGTTCAGTTCAGCTTATCACCCGCAGACAGATGGCCAGTCGGAACGTACGATCCAGACTCTTGAAGATATGTTGCGGTCATGTACACTCGACTTCGGTGGTTCGTGGAAAGATCATGTGCACCTGGTGGAGTTCTCGTACAACAACAGTTTCCAGGCCAGTATCCGGATGGCACCGTTCGAGGCACTGTATGGTAGGAAGTGTCGATCCCCGCTAGCCTGGGACGATATTGGAGAGAGGCAGATGCTTGGTCCGGAAATGATTGCTCAGACCGTTGAAGTGGTCAGAAAAGTCAGAGATCATCTTCGAGTTGTCCAAGATCGCCAGCGTCATTGGGCCGATTCTCATCGGCGACCCCTTGAATTTTCTGTCGGCGACCATGTATTCCTTAGGATCTCGCCTACCCGTGGCGTCATTCGTTTCGGCGTGCGGGGAAAGCTTAGTCCTAGGTATATAGGGCCGTTCGACATTCTGGAGCGAGTAGGAGATGTATCATATCGTCTTGCTCTTCCACCGTCGCTACGTAAGGTGCTGACATATTCCATGTATCCCAACTGCGACGGTATATCCCGGATCCGAGCCACATCCTGGATCATTCGGAATTGGTTGTTGGTACCAACCTTTCGTATGAGGAGAGGCCCGTGTCTATATTGGACCGAAGAGAGAAGACACTCAAGAACAAGACTATCAAGTTAGTCCGAGTTGCTTGGGGTCATCACTCTTTGGGTGAGTCGACGTGGGAGCGTGAGGATGATATCCGATCGCGATATCCCGACCTGTTTGACTCGTAAGGTATAATGTCTTCCTTATGCCTTATGCTTTCAATTCCTTGCTTGAATAAATGACTGTATGATAGACTGCTTGTTATAGCTTACGATTAGTATAGCTTGTCCTTGCAATTCTAGCCTCTTGATTAAATTCCGAGGACGAAATTCTTTTAAGGTGGGTAGAGTTGTAATGCCTATAGTTCGTATTACGTATCTTGGTATTCGTATACGTATTCTTGACTCGTATTGCGTATTTTCCTGCATGGTTATTTTGGCATATCATTGGATATGGCATAGCTTGGTTCGGCTTAGCTTGGTTTGGTTTGCTTTTGGGTTCATCATGAACCAAAAGAAAACCCCCCACCTACCACCACCATCCCCATTTATTAACCCCTCCTCTTTCTCTCTCTTCATTATTCTTCTTCTTCTCCACATTTACTTCTACACCTACCAGAAAGGAGGGAGAGAGAGAGAGAGCTTAGGCAAGTGCAAACTTGCTTCATGATGGATCTCATGTTTTATTGTTCCATTCTCTTCCTTACTAGATTCTAAGCCTCTTTAGAACTGGAAGTTTTCGGTTTTGATGGTTATATTTTTGTAGATCTAAGTTTTAAGTTCCTTCTTGTTTAGTTTTCTTGGTTTTGATCTCTAAAACTTGGTATTTCCAAAAACTAGTGGTTCTATGTTGTAGAGAATTCAATTTCATGCAGTTTTGGCTTTTGTTTTGCTTGATTTCGACTTCGGATGCGGAAGTTATGGCCATGGCAAGTTTTCGGAACTTTCATGGCTGAACTTGCTGTTTGGGGACGATGAACCCCATGCGCCGGGAACCTCATGCACCTGGGAGGCCATGCGCCGGGAGGCCATGCGCCGTGAAGTCCCGGCAATGCATCCCTTAACTCCGAGCGTGTCATGCGCGTAGGTTCCCTACGCGCATGTATTGAAGACGCAACGGGAGTTTCTCATGCGCCGATTGGTGCAGGAATCCCATACGCCGATTGCGCAGGAATCTCATGCGCCGATTTGTGCAGGAATCCCATGCGCCGATTTGTGCAGGAATCCCATGCGCCGATTGCGCAGGAATCTCATGCACCGATTTGTGCAGGAATCCCATGCGCCGATTTGTGCAGGAATCCCATGCGCCGATTGCGCAGGAATCCCATGCGCCGATTACGCAGGAATCCCATGCGCCGATTGCGCAGGAATCTCATGCGCCGATTTGTGCAAGAATTCCATGTACCGATTTGTGCAGGAATCTCATGCGCCGGAATTGCCCTATTTTGCAGTTTTTGCCTGTTTAAGTTGTTTTGTAGCTAGAATCTTGAAAAACTCAAAACATGAAAGTTATAGATCTTTTCCTTGGCTTCAAGAATATGTTATTAGTTATTTTATACAATTTTTTATTCATGATAATATAAGAATAGAACACGATAGTGGCCCACTGTGGCGCACTCTTGACAAGTAAACTGACATGACAAGTATGAAAGACTTGGACACCGTGGGCGTTTGTGTTTGTACAAATAAACTAGTACTGTCTTGCATCATGTCTAGGATGGGGATCCCTGAGTACCACGGTCAAGGGTACCTACTGAAATGGACTAAAGCTAATTAACTAGAATGATTCAGTAGTCATGAAGAGATTCCCAGCTACAGGCAATCCCGTTATCTGGGCACATTCAGTGGACTTGTAGCCTACCGACGAGTAGGGCACATTTCTAGCACACAGTCATGTGTTGCATTCTTCCTAAATAGACATTCGACCTGGATAACCGGATGGTCTGCAGGGCTTGTGGCTGTTGGGATAATCTCATTGCATCTTGCTAGTAACTAGGCTTGTGATAACCCTAGTTAGTTAAAAGTATCAAGCCGTACTCTTGATTGGCCGTGATTGATTGGATGTACCTTATTCCAGCTTAGTCTTATCCTGATCCTGTGCAAGATTGTGACATGACATGATTATTGATGCTTGCCTTAACAATAACGATCAGGGGTCCAGTTCTGTTCAGGCGAAGGGTTACAACCCCGGTCCTTGTTTGGTTTAAGGGTTGTAACCTGGCTCCCGGAGCAGTTCTGTGTCCTCTCTTCGTTTATTGTCTTATTGTAACCCCCTGTCATGCTCGTCATGTTTTACCTTTACTTCAATACCATGATTATTTATACTGGCCTTAACAATAAAGATCAGGGGTCCAGTTCTGTTCGGGCGAAGGGTTACAACCCCGGTCCTTGTTTAGTTTAAGGGTTGTAACCTGGCTTCCAGAGCAGTTCTGTATCCTCTCTTCGTTTATTGTCTTGTTACCTTATCAATAGTAATTAAGGCGGGTTTCTATTCAGGCGAAGGATTGCAACCCCGGTCCTTGTTTGGTTTAAGGGTTGCAGTCTGGCTACTTGAATGGTTTCTCCGTGTTCAATATATTATTGTTATCTCAGCTATTATCACTATCTTTTAATTACCTTTACTATTTATTTGTGTTATGCTGGTTTTAGTTCCTAAGTGAAGCCTCCTTTGTGGCACTTGCTCTTTCTGGGGTCTGACCCAGCTGGTTTTGTGTGGCCAGATATCGGAGCAGCACCGGAGGATCCACCTGTCTTCCAGTCCGATGGTGACCACAAGGCGTAACCAGGGCAACGAGTGGGTTTCTTTTGTCCTCCCACTCTGTTTGTAAAATTATTCTTTTGAGGTGTTTAGCCGGCGAGCACGTGTTAGCTCGTATTGCACCTTTATTTACTGTCTGCCTACGGGCTGTAACATGATTGACAAATCCTAGGGTTGATCATGTATTGACTAAAACTTTTGCTAGTTCTGACATTTTGTACGACTAGCTTCATGATCATCCGAATATGTAATGTATGGGACGCCTTACTATTGTATATTTGGTGCTCTGAAATCTTGTGACTGTTACTACTTGCTTGTGATTGAGACAATAGGTTTGTTCTTGACCATAGGAGACTGATGGGTTGTAGTTAAACCCTCATATATCTAGACAGCCGTGACCGTATAGTGACGTGGATTACATTTCATTATACGTAGCTGGCTATGTCTGCCCCCGCTCTCCAGTATTCTGGTTTTGGGGCGTGACACTCCCCTTCCCAGAATTTTGAAATATATTTTTATTTATTTATTTGATTTAAATGGTAATTTTAGAATTTTATAAATAATTAAATATTTAATTTTTACGGTAGATGACTTTAGCCATGGTTGAGTTTTGAAGTACCAGACGACTAGGTATCATGGCACGGATAGTGCAGTGGCGTGCTTTGACTAGTGTTTAGCCATGGTAGGGAAATGCAGAGCCATAGGAGTGTCCTAACTAGGAAAACCAGGCCAAATTACGACTTAACCCGTACAGAAGTTTTATTTATTATTTAATTATATTATTGAGTTTTCGGGAACCCGGTTATACGGAACCTGTCCAGATTGGACCCAAGTCAAATCCAAGCCCATGTAGGCATGTAGTGAGACCCAATACGGCCATGTAGACATATTTTATATGTGTACAATTATTTCCTAAATTATTCTAGGTATTGATGTGAATTTTTAGTTATTTAAATTAATTGTACAAAAGTTGGTATTTTTATTATTAAATATTGTTTTTCAATATTGGTATAATTTCTGGACCCGGATAAGGGTGAGTAGTATGGATTCACCAACCCACCAGTTAAGTATTATTTATTATTTATGGTGATTAGATAAATATAATTATTACTATTAGATATTATTATTATTGGTTAATTAAGTATTTATTGATATATATATACGAGGTATATATAAACGATGGGGTGTATTTATATATAAATATATATTATAAATATATGTATATGAGTGTATATATATTATTTTATATGTGTGTATACAGATATAAATATTATATGTGTGTAAATATGTGCATATATGTATATATATACATAAGTGATTATATATATATGCTAGCATATGTGCACGTGCCTTGCACGTATTTTAACATTTTTTTTAATTAACTTAGGAAGACTCTTTAGGAAGACCAAATGATAGTCTTCCTAATTATTAAGTTGACTTTATTAAAATTAATGAACAATTTTTAATTAGTATAGACATGCAAGGGTATTTTCAGAATTCAAAATTTTCCCCATCCAACTTTTCCTATTATATAGTAGAATATATATATATAGTAGAATATATATATATATATATATATATATATATATATATATATATATATATATATATATATATATATATATATATATATATATATATATATTTGCTAATATAGAAATAGAAGAAAAAAAAGAATAAATACATGTGTGTATGTGTAATTATATATAAATATATATTATAAATAATATGTAAATATGTGTATATATATGTGTAGGTATGTATGTATATAAATGAATATATACATAGATATGTATATATATATATATATATATATATATATAATATATATATATATATATATATATATATATATATATATATATAAGAGAAATAGAAGGAAAAAAAAAAGCAGTTCCAGCCCAAAGACCCGAGCCCCACAGCCCGGCCCAGCTGCTCCACAGCCCGAGCTCCTAAGCCGAACGATTAACAGGACCCCCCATGTTCTGTTGATAGCCGATTGAGTATTTAAACGCGGGAGGAGATTATTAGCAAAACCCAAAACCCTAGCCTCGTCTAACCCCAGGACACCGTCGCGCCACCCATGGATCCCAGACGACCCTGCCCGACCCCGTGCGGCGCCACAGCCACCGCCGATCGGCGGCCGGAGGCCGCGCGCGCGCGGCCAGCGCGCACAATGCGCGGTGTTGACAGACAGCAGCAGCGGCAGAAATCGGAAACTTTCGAGGTAAATTTCTCCCACCTCGTTCAATTATTTTTCGACCTACAAAGTCCTACGGTAGACAACATATACGGCTATCAATCCCTTCAAATAGTTTCCCTTAAATCGTACTATGTGCGACGATAATCGAGTTCAAAAACTGGAAAAAGATTAGTTTTATGAAATATTGAAACAGGGGACTAAACAGTTTTCATACCTATTTGGAAGGCCGTTCTTGGTCGAACCATTGAGAAATCTAGGAAACCAATTAACAATAGTCCTAGACAACCTATAGGGCACTGAAACCCAGTTTACGGAAATCGAAATCATCGAATAATCGTCAAGAAACCGAATCCCGAACTTTGGCGAAAACCTGTTTTAAAAACATGAAAATTCATCCACACGACGTGCGTCCCGCCAATCTGGGCGACATGGTCGCGCATCGTAAACATCGAAAGCTGCATAACAGCTTCATGGTCGTGTGGCCTTTGACGGAATTCAAATTGGTCGCGTGTGCGCGACGAATTTGATACGTATCCGTCGAAATTCCCCGTATCGGCCACTTTGCAAAATTTCTAATTACTTTGTGCACGCTCGTTAGATCGAGACGAAACTTACGCCAACAGGACCGTATCATTTTTTTGGTCCTGTATGCCAAGTTTGGTCCAATTCTGAGACAGTCGAATCGGACGCCATTTTGCGGGCCCCACGGTCCGACTCAACGGGCGATTTTGTGCACGACCCGCCGGAATCCAACTATGGACATACGGTTGAGTTCGTATCAGAAAACCAGATCCGTAGACATGTAGTTTGACAACTTTAGAGACCATTGACTCTGGCACGCTTTTCGGTGCAAAGCGAGTCCAACGGCGGACATCATTTTGTCCGAAATTACCGTTTTGTCCCTGTGTCCAGAATTGGACTTAAGGACAGGCAATCCTAGCTAATTTGACTATTCTGAGAACGTTGGTACTGTTTATTTCAGCATCTGGAGTCTTCTGCATGTGTTGACTGATTGTGGCTCTTGAGTGGTATAGTATTATTGGTTTCTCCAGCTAAGGACCTCAGGCAAGTGCACTTTTTGATTGTTTTTCGATTCATAGTAGTCTTCTCATTTCATGTCTATACATATATCTTGCTGCTTGTTGACACATTCGTCACACGGAGTAGTCGGGAGGGGAAATATCTTAGTAAACATGTGAACTACCTAGAACTATCCCATTGTCTATTCGTGAATAATAGCACTTGTACACGACATGTGCAGGTGCCGGATTTACCCCCTAGCCGTTCACATGTCGAAACGGATATTTCACACCACATAGGCAGATGTCTTTTTATTTTTCCTTTATTTCTCTATCGTGCTATGTCATCAGTTATCTTCCAGTTTGATATCTCATATGTTATTTTCATGTCTTGTTAATTCTATTGTGTTTTGCATTGCCGTCGATTTGTGTACTTGTTCCATTCCTGACTGGAAACCAACATTTTCAGATTTAGCCGCGATCACTCTTAGCACTGGAAAGATTTGGGTATGCTGAGGACAACCTAGAAATAGATAGCAGTTGTGCTCAATCTTATTAATTGTAAAACGTTATATTTTCTTTTAAATATAAATGTTGTAACTGTTGTAATAAATTTAGAAATGTGAATGAGCAGCAAATGTTATTTTCTTGAACATTTATTTCTTACGGGCTTGACAGCGTTCTACCGCCGACTCTGCGGCGTAGGCTGGCTTGGACACGTCTCGTATCCGAAAAGCGGGTGCGGGTCGTGACAAGTTTTTGTGGTGGCCCATGCAGGTCAGTTTTTGCAAAAGATTGTGAACTCGTGGTAGTACCATATTAGTCGTACTACTGCGAGCCTGCGACTAAGAAATGCTCATTCACAATTAGGATAAAATGATTTAAGATAATGACTAGGACTAGGAGTCCCTTGTTCAAATTGACCGTTGGGTAGTTAAGGTTATTAGATAGGCCATGCTATTTAGATAACTTGCTAGATCCCCATAGGTACACTATTACTTTTGATATGACATTATGATCCAATGTGGATCCACTATTCACTGGTAGGTTAGGCTTATCTATAATTAAGGCTTTAATCTTGATAAAGTGTTCGATTTTCTTTTGCTCTATAGATGCAAACCTTATATCATAAATTAGAATTGCCTATTTAAACTTTATTTGCTGTAAAGAATTTGTTTAATTTCTGAATTTGTTATTTATACACGAATCTTGAGGTAGATTGATTCGAGATTTTCCCTCAACATTGAAATGTATGTGAGATTGATACTAGAATGTTTGTATTGCTTTCGTCTTTAGTTATTTCTCCATGTTTATTTTAAGTATTGTGACTGATAGACAAGTACCTACCTTATTTTTAGTCAACTTGTTGAATCTCTAGAAACTCATAATTCTTACGGATATAGTTAAAGTAATGTAGTTAACTAATAATGGTTAGACAGCAGCGCACTGTCGTCAATTATTTGAGAGTGGAGAAGTGGGTTCACTGCAGCCAGAAGCGCACTGGCGAGCACAACCCCAAATAGAAATCATTTCGAAGAATCATAGTCTATGGAATATTGCAAACTATGTTCTCGTTGACCTCTTTAGACCTTAGATACCCTTGTGTCAATATAGGAAGAGCACCTGATAGCTTATCACAACCTGAATCAAGGAACCAAGGGTTGCCACAACCATAGTACACAAGTAAGGCAAAATTCTCGGTGAAATTACTTCAGACTGATTACGAGTTTAGAGACCATAGAGAATAGAATATGCCCGGTGGGACCCTAAGATCCAAAACCAATACTAAGGTAAGTTCTGTAAGTTGATAGCATGTCTCCCAACCTAGCATTAGTGGTCCTGTGATCTATTGACAAGGTACTTGACCGACACTAATAAGTTACCTAGAATATAGAATCTAGAGTCCTATAACCCATTATCGACCAAGGTCTTATGGATAAGAAGATTGTAGGAAGACTGTATAAATAATAACACCCAGGTAAGGTTTTGATTCTCTCAACTTGAACTTCTTATTTTCCTTCTCCAAAATCTCGCATAATCGTAGTTTGACTATCTTGACCAACGCTGCTATTACAGCCTAGTTTTTGTAAGCTTACTCTTTTATCGAGCTTGACTCAAGACATATGTTTATTGGGGACGCCCGCTAACATATTGTCTAATCAGAATCATTGTATTACGGTCTGATCAACCATGATGCATTTGGTTCGCTCTCCTCAGATTAACCTACGTGGATTGAGATGTAGATGTCTCCAGGATCTCATCCGCGACCTGCTTTGACAATTCCTCTTAATTATACATCCGCCTTTGAATTACGTAATTGTATTCATGACATCTCCCTTGAACCCTATTGTGTGGTCTTTCACTGATTTGGAAAGACGCAAGCTTATAATTGTTAGAGGGATATAGGGTATCCATGGCTATGATGGTTGTATACGCAAGTGTAGCTACCATCAGCCAGCCCTGTGACAGGAACCTTGCCTTGAGTTACTCGTTCTCCTCTCGACCCTCAAGCTACTATCAAAATCCTTCTAACCTCATTATTCATAAAACCATGTCCTAACTTCTAAGGTGGGTAGACCATAAGCCTTCTAAATTTTGGGGTATACGAGGATTACCGATTGATTAGAATAATTTTCCACTAGGATGATAATTAGTGCCCCATGGACTCCCGCTTTTCATTTAAATCATTTTGTGTCCCCCCGTGCCTGCCATTAGTATTCGGAGCACGAGATCACGGTTACCTTCCAACAAATTTCACATACAAAATCTAGACGAGTCCACCTTCATCTAGGTATATCATGTCCCACTCAGACCCATCTCCTTGTACTCTATGTTTACGGTACGACTTTCAGGTAAAAAGGACTAGCTATAACTCTTACCATAGTACCGGTAAACTTCCCGATTTCTACGAGCCTCAACCTTGACTCAATTCCTGTGACCCAATATATGGTTGTGACCTACTCAAAGCCCTCTAAGCACATGCCACTAGTGTGACATTCAATTGAGATCTCATGTGCTACTTAACACAAAAGTCACGGAAGTCACATTTTGAGCTGTAGGACCTAGCTAACCAACCTGACTAGCAACTAGCTCAACCCCTTGGGTAGAAACCTATTCTAGGGTACCCTAACCTAGTAGAAATGGTTTTATCATTGGGATTTTGTCCAGCCAATATAGATTAAAATTCAAGGTTCATCCAACCAACGGGTGGTGTCCAATAGAGAACCTATCAAGACCACAAACTTGATTTCTCAAATTTCGTTCTATTATGGAACCTTGTTTGAACTAGAACTTTGAGAACGAGACTTCTGTATTGCACGGATCGCAGGCCACTCTAAGTAACGAGGGGCTCTTTGACGTAGCAAGTGACTGAACTAGAGTAGCCAATCTAGCGAATAAGACTATAGGTTCATAATACTCTTTCTATCTGTATTATTGTATATTCTCTACCGTTCTTGAAACTTCATTTTGCTCTTAATTATTCTTCCTTATTTTTTCATGTCCTTCCCATTTCGGGGTGACGAATGATCGTGTTGTCTAGAATTTATCAGAGATTCTTAAGTTATATTAGAATATTGTTTGATTTTGAATACTTGGTTGTTTGATAGATATGTGGGAATATAGATGTCATATGTCTTAGATATCTAAGGATAATGACTCTAGCAACTTGATGGAAGGTTATAAAGTTTTTTTTAGTGACATACCCTTAAAGGAGTAGCGTGACCAAAGGTGGGTAGAAACCCTCGAGGTTTCATAATTACAAATGGCTAGAGAGGGCTATAAAATATTTTTGGAGAAGTTAAATTTGAGAAGATTAAGGTAATAGTCGATTTTGATTTTTAAGGAATAGTTATGAATTAGAATTTCGAGAACGAGATTATTTTAAGGTGGGTAGATTTGTAGCTCCCGTTCCCGGAATTTTGAAATATATTTTTATTTATTTATTTGATTTAAATGGTAATTTTAGAATTTATAAATAATTAAATAGTTAATTATTACGGTAGATGACCTTAGCCATGGTTGAGTTTTGAAGTACCAGACGACTAGGAATCATGGCACGGATAGTGCAGTGGCGTGCTTTGACTAGTGTTTAGCCATGGTAGGGGAATGCCGAGCCATAGAGTGTCCTAACTAGGAAAACCAGGCCAAGTTGCGACTTAACCCGTACAGAAGTTTTATTTATTATTTAATTATATTATTGAGTTTTCGGAAACCCGGTTGTACCGAACCTGTCCAGATTTGACCCAAGTCAAATCCAAGCCCATGTAGGCATGTAGTGAGACCCAATACGGCCATGTGACATATTTATATGTGTACAATTATTTCCTAAATTATTCTAGGTATTGATGTGCATTTTTAGTTATTTAAATTAATTGTACAAAAGTTGGTATTTTTATTATTAAATATTGTTTTTCAATATTGGTATAATTTCTGGACCCGGATAAGGGTGAGTAGTATGGATTCACCAACCACCAGTTAAGTATTATTTTATTTTTGGTGATTAGATAAATATAATTATTACTATTAGATATTATATTATTGGTTAATTAAGTATTTATTGATATATATTATATATATATATATATATATATATATATATATATATATACGAGGTATATAACGAAGGGTGTATTTATATATAAATTATATTATAAATATATGTATAGAGTGTATATATTATTGTATATGTGTGTAAATATGTGCATATATGTATAAATATAAATATATAATATATATATATTATTATAATATATATATCTATATATATTATAATATATATATAATATATATTATATAAGTGTTATTATATATATATATATATATATATATATATATATATATATATATATATAATATATAATATATATTATATATATATATATATATATATTATTGCTAATATAGAAATAGAAAAAAAAAAGAATAAATACATGTGTGTATGTGTAATTATATAAATATATTATAAATAATATGTAAATATGTGTATATATGTGTAGGTATGTATGTATATAATGAATATATACATAGATATGTTATTATTTATTATTTATATAATAATATATATATATATATATATATATATATAATAATAATATATATATATAAAGAGAAATAGAAAAAAAAGAGCAGTTCCAGCCCAAAGACCCGAGCCCCACAGCCCGGCCAGCTGCTCCACAGCCCGAGCTCCTAAGTCGAACGATTAACAGGACCCCCCCTGTTCTGTTGATAGCCGATTGAGTATTTAAACGCGGAGGAGATTATTAGCAAAACCCAAAACCCTAGCCTCGTCTAACCCGGACACCGCCGCGCCACCCATGCATCCAAGGCGACCCTGCCCAGACCCCGTGCGGCGCCACAGCCACCGTCGGCCCGGCCGGAGGCCGCGCGCGCGCGGCCAGCGCGCACAATGCGCGGTGTTGACAGACAGCAGCAGCGGCAGAAATCGAAAACTTTCGAGATAAATTTCTCCCACCTGGTTCAACTATTTTTTGACCTACAAAGTCCTACGTTTAGACAACATATACGGCTATCAATCCCTTCAAATAGTTTCCCTTAAATCGTATTATGTGCGACGATAATCGAGTTCAAAAACTGGAAAAAGATTAGTTTTATGAAATATTGAAACATGGGACTAAACAGTTTTCACACCTATTTGGAAGGCCGTTCTTGGTCGAACCATTGAGAAATCTAGGAAATCAATTAACAACAGTCCTGGACAACCTATAGGGCACTGAAACCCAGTTTACGGAAATCAAAATCATCGACTAATCGTCGAGAAACCGAATCCCGAACTTTGACGAAAACCTGTTTTAAAAACATGAAAATTCATCCACACGACGTGGTCGTGTGGGCTTAACGGAATTCAAATTGGTCGCGTGTGCGCGACGAATTTGATGCGTATCCGTCAAAATTCCCCGTATCGGCCACTTTGTAAATTTTCTAATTACTTTGTACATGCTCGTCAGATCGAGACGAAACTTACGCCAATAGGACCGTATCGTTTTTCTGGTCCTGTATGCCAAGTTTGGTCCAATTCTGAGACAGTCGAATCGGACGCCGTTTTGTGGGCCCGACGGTCCGACTCAATGGGCAATTTTATGCACGACCCGTCGAAATCCAACTCTGGACATACGGTTGGGTTCGTATCGGAAAAACCGGATCCGTAGACATAGTTTGACAACTTTAGAGACCATTGACTATGGCACGCTTTTCGGTGCAAAGCGAGTCCAACGGCGGATATCGTTTTTGTCCGAAATTACCGTTTTGCCCCTGTCCAGAATTGGACTTAAGGATAGGCAACCTAGCTAATTTGACTATTCTGAGAACGTTGGTACTGTTTATTTCAGCATCTGGAGACTTCTGCATGTGTTGACTGATTGTGGCTCTTGAGTGGTATAGTATTATTGGTTTCTCCAGCTAAGGACCTCAGGCAAGTGCACTTTCTGATTGTTTTTCGATTCATAGTAGTCTTCTCATTTCATGTCTATACATATATCTTGCTGCTTGTTGACACGCTCGTCACACGGAGTAGTCGGAGGGAAATATCTTAGTAAACATGTGAACTACCCAGAACTATTCCATTGTCTATTCGTGAATAATAGCACCTGTACACACGTGCAGGTGCCGGATTTACCCCCTAGTCGTTCACATGTCGAAACGGATATTTCACACCACATAGGCAGATGTCTTTTTATTTTTCCTTTATTTCTCTATCGTGCTATGTCATCTGTTATCTTCCAGTTTGATATCTCATATGTTATTTTCATGTCTTGTTAATTCTATTGTGTTTTGCATTGCCGTCGATTTGTGTACTTGTTCCATTCCTGACTGGAAACCAATTTTTCAGGTTTAGCGCGATCACTCTTAGCATGGAAAGATTTGGGTATGCTGAGGACAACCTAGAAATAGATAGCAGTTGTGCTCAATCTTATTAATTGTAAAACGTTGTATTTTCTTTTAAATATAAATGTTGTAACTGTTGTAATAAATTTAGAAATGTGAATGAGCAGCAAATTTATTTTCTTGAACATTTATTTCTTGCAGGCTTGACAGCGTTCTACCCCGCCGACTCTGCGGCGTAGGCTGGCTTGGACACGTCTCGTATCCGAAAAGCGGGGCGGGTCGTGACAAATAGGCTTGACCTTAAGAGACTGTTGGCTTGTAGTAAACCCTCATATCTAGACAGCCGTGATCGTATAGCGAGATGAATCCCTTTCATATGCGTAGCTGGCTATGTACGCCCCCGCTCTCCAGTATTCTGGTTCTGGGGCGTCACACGAACTTCCTGTAATAGCCCGCTAATCCCAGAAAACTCCTGATCTCCGCTACTGACGTCGGAGCCTTCCACGTCTCAATGGCAGCGATCTTCCTGGGTCCACTGAGATCCCATCTCCCGTGACTACATGATCGAGAAACTCTACTCGGTCGAGAAAGAATTCGCACTTCGACAGCTTTGCGTACAGTCTTCTATTCGCAAATGTTCCTCGTGCTCTTCCGGCGTCTTCGAGTATATCAAGATATCGTCGATGAACACTACGACGAATTTATCAAGATACTGGTGGAATGTCTTATTCATCAAGTTCATAAAGACAGATGGCGCATTCGTAAGACCGAATGGCATCACCAAAAACTCGAACTGCCCATACTTAGTATTGAAAGCAGTCTTCTGGATGTCTTCGGCCCTCACTTTCACATGGTGGTACGCCGATCTCAAGTCTATCCTGGAAAACTTTCGCTCCACTCAACTGGTCGAACAAATCATCTATCCGGGCAACGGATATTTGTTCTTGATGGTAATGGAATTCAGAGCTCGGTAGTCAATGCATAACTGGACTGTACCATCCTTCTTCGGCACAAAGAGCACCGGTGCTCCCCATGGAGAAGCACCAGACCGAATGAAACCCTTTGTCAATAGGTCATCGATCTGCTCCTTCAACTCTATGGCCTCCTTGGGGTTCACTTTATAGCAAGCCCGGGATACTGGTGGTGAACCCGGTACTAAGTCAATAGTGAACTCCACGTCTCTATCGGGCGGAAGTCCTGGAAGATCCTCGGGGAATACGTCCATAAACTCCGCGACGATGGGGTACGGTGGTGCTAAGTCCCCAACTGCGGTACAAAGACTCATCCTCAAGCTAGTCTCTGGCCCTGGCCTCTCGAAACTGAAAGGTGCTGTCCCAGGAGGACTAAACAGAATGCTACCCTCATGACAATCTATAACTGATGAGCATAGCTAAGCCAATCCATTCCCAGGATGATGTCATATCCTGGAAGGTATGACAAAGAATCGCCCTCGAAACTCTCTCCCGGCTACCATGATGGAACATCTATAGACAGATCTAATGGTCACGGGCCCGCCCCCTGTCATTACTCTACTAACCTCCTCAGTGGGTGAATCACTAAATGGTGTTTTTGTAGGAACTCTAATGACAGGAAGCTATGTGATGCACCAGAATCAAATAGGCATATGGCAGGAAAAGTATGCAAATGAATCCGACCTGTGATGATGTCGGCCAAGTAATCCGGCTTTGGCTCCGGGCCTGCTCCGGCTCTGCTGCCTCAATGGCTAGGCTGTAGGCCTTCCCTGGAGGCCCTCTCTGCTGCTGTTGCTGGTGCTGCCTGAACTTCTGCTGTGATCGGAAGCGGTGGTACTCTGATCGGTGGTCCTGCACCTTGTGTCTTCGCCTTCGGGCAATCTCGGAGCTGATGGGTGGAAGACCCACAGGCGAGACACTGGTTCAGCCTCTTCCTGCAGACGGAAGCATCATGGCCTGGTCTCGTGCAGAACGAACATGAGGTGCTCCTCTGATGATGTGCTGGCCGGGGGCTCTGATAGGTGGTGCCTGATGGTGTGCGATGAGGGACGAGGGGCCTGGTGCTGGTTAGTCGCCTTCGGCTGGAAAGCCTGGCGCTTGGACGGCCCGTCGTGATGTGTGGAAGCTGGCCTCTTGTAAAAAAAAGCTCCTCGATGCCTCGGGCTCTCTCCAGGATCTGATAGTAGTCCGTGATCCCGTTGGCCACCAGCAGTATGTCGATGTCCGGGACGAGACCATGGCAAAACCTGCGAGCCCTCTCCTCGGGGTCTGCTACTAGGCTCGGGGCAAAACGGCTCAGTCTGCTAAACTCGCCGGCGTACTCATCTACCGAACGGGTCCCCTGCTGGAGGTTCTGGAACTGCAGTCCCATGGCAACTCTAGCGGTGGTGGAGAAGAACTTCCTCTTGAACTGGGTCTTGAACTGCTCCCAGTCTCCTCTCCCGCCAATAAACGTCGGCTCGTTCCTGAACCAGATCCCTGCTAGGTCTACCAGCAGAAATTCTGCCGTCTCGACTCGGAGGTCATCAGGCAACCTAGCTCCAATGAGCTTCCTCTCCACGGACTCCAGCCAGTCATCAGCTACGACTATGCCTTCCGTCCCGTAGAACTCTCTAGGATTCAAGTTCATGAAATCCTTGACATTCCCGGGTCTCGGTCGCGGCTCTATAGGCTGTGGAGCTGCGGCACGCTGTGTCGTCAGGAACCCCTGGAGCAAAGCTAGCAACTGGGTCCCATCGAGAGTGACAACGGTCTGGGCAGGTAATATAGGTGGTGGGGGTGGTGGCATTTGGGCCTGCTGATGTGGTGTAGGAGGGGGGGAGGTGTGTGGAGGTAGTGGACCAGCTGATCGAGCTGGGTAGTGGGTGGAGGTATACCGTCACCTGAGGCGGCGGACTCGGGGGTGGGTATGATCCATCTATTTAAAAGACAAAGGATTTATAAGGACATAAAGCAAACAATCACAAACAAAATTTAATTACTTTTACCGGTCCTATGCTGTGATGAGTTTTCCTATGTTACAATCCTAGAATTCCTCTAGGTGTTCTAAATGTTGTTCCTAATGTTATCTAGTTATCCTTAATTTTCTGCAGGCGTGCCTAGTACAGTTACGTAACCAAACAACTTAAGTCGGACCTGCATGGGCCACCACTAAAAATATGTCACGACCCGCTTCCCAAATTGTTGGGCCGGGCCAAGCCATGTCCAGCCTACGCTTGGTTAGAGCGTAGTAAGCTGTTCTATCAGTCAAAAGTAAAGGTAAGTGTGCTAATAATTGTAATATTATGATATTTTAAGATGATCACAACACAACATTTTATAGATGAAAAACCACTAAGTTTGTGATACATAATACACTCCAAAATAAGTAACTGGAGACAAGGTCCAGTTTAGTACAAAAGAAGGTTATCATAACAACCCTAATACTAAGTCTAGCCAAAAGAAACTAGAAAGAATTTCCTATGGGAAACTCCTCCTCTGGTGCTCCATAATAGGGATCGCAGAGTCTCTTCCTCAGAGAGTGTACCTACAACGTTATCCTGTCAGACGGGAGCAAGTACTGATACTACAAACATGCTATACTGAGTATGAAAGAAATGAGAAGTAATAACTGAGGTCATGATATGGTACAGCCTATCATGGAATATCACAACTATCATGTCAAAATCATAGTCTATCATGTCAAGGGTACATTTGTCATGGCGACACATGTACATGTATTGTTTAAAACTGGAGCAGGTACGTGATCGATCAATAGGTGTACAAAGTGCTGAGGGCACATGTAAAATAAAATGTACTTTCGTACAAGTCACAAGCGATAGATGTACATACGCACAAATCCGCGGATAGGCCTACGACAAGGTATACATGTAAAATGCTACCTTGCTCGGTACATACGTCACGTAGAAGGGGCATGATTGTAACCCCTGTTTCCCAAATTTTTTATTTTATTTTATTTTATTGTGTTTGAAAGTAATTTATTATTGAAACTTTGTAAAAGATATTTACTATTTTTCTGCATTTCAAAATGTAGTTTGTAATTAACGGTTTGAAAGTATTATTTAGATTTAATAAATATTTGTTCTTGAAATTTTATTATTGAAATTATAAAGTTATTTATTATTATGTTTGGATTTTCAAAAAAAATATCGGTTTCGAAAATAGTTTAAAAATCATGATTATTTTTGGAGCAATAAAAAGATTTAGTAACTTATTTTGAATAAGATTTAGATTTATAAAATATTTTACCTTATTTGATAACATCAAACATTATTTAAAATACTTATGGTGACTAATTGTGGCATTAAGAATTATCTAATCTAGATTTGAAATATTATTTGATTTAACGATTTATCTATTATATGATTTAAATTGCTTTGATAAACATTAAATTTATCTTAAAGTTATTATGTTGAATTTGATTTGGATTTAGATTTGGATTGAATTCATATGATTGGATTTAATTTATTTGATTTAAATTTATGGAGAGACTTGTCCGTTAGAAATTCTAACCCTATTTGAATCATATCTAGTATTTGATAGATTCTTCTTATTTGAACTAATCATATTCCTATCCAAATTAGTTGGTAATCCTAATCATATCTTTATTGATTGAGTTCTAATCATATCCTAATTCACTAATTGCTTTTCATTATCTATATATATTGAACCTATAAATAAAATCATCTCTCATACCTTATTTTCCAAAATTTCTCTTTTTTTTGGTCATAATTACCCCAAATTCGTCATAAATTCAGCCTTCCTTTTCAAATGTTTTACCAACTTCGAAGGGCCATAACTTCCAATTTCGGACTCCGTTTGACCTCCAGTTTTTTTTTGAAACCGTCTCGAGGTATATTTTCTGAATATAAAATTTATTTTCAAATAATTTTAACCTAATTTTTTGGAAAAATTATGGAGTGTCAGTTGTCCGAAATTTGACACGTTTCGGTGTTTTCGAGATTCCGGGAGAACCAGGAATCATAATCATGATCCGTTTGAAGTTTTGGAAGCTGATGAAAAAGCACACATCATATTTTTCAAAATATTTTATTTTTTATTTTTATTTTAGAGGTCCGTGCCATCATCTGAGATCATCTTGCGTAGTTTTGACTTCTGAGACTATTTTGTGTCGACATGATCATATCGCTCCAGTCACTTCGAACAAACCGAGGCAAGTATCACTATGACCTATGTTTCTTTTATTTTATACTGCATGTTTCATGTCGTCTTTTTATTATTACTCCCTCATGGTTCATGATTGTCATTGTTCATGATTACTATTGTGCACGAGAGTTAGAATCGGTTGGATATACATACAGTTCATGCCTTACTCATTGTTTCCTATTGTTTACAGTTTATCGTATTGCTAATGTTTATCGTAGTGGACATGTATTGTGAGTGAGTCGGACGGGAGAATACAACAAGTAAGCATGTGGTCAACGAATTGAATACAGACCCCCTATACATTGATTGCATAATATCAGTCATGCACCACACGTATGACTGACGGATATCCCAAGCCGTCTACATGCTGAAAGTTGGTATTCTAAAAACACAGTACACGTGACTTAATTATTGTTACTCTATTGTCTATTGTTCTTCTTTCGTCAAGTCTACCTTCTTATTGTCATCATGTCTTAGTGGTATGTCAAGTCTACCTTCATAATTGTTATATGTCTCAAAGGTACTTTCTTATCAAACAATGCCATGCCTATACTTATCTTCAGTTAAATTCCTTTTTATCGTTCCTCCATGCTTGTATAATATATTGTGTAATGTAGTGTTATGGTGATCTTGTTCCAATCCTGACTGGATAACCATTTTTCAGTTGACAGATTCTTGATGACTATTCTCGATGACTTGCTCTCTTGTTTGGGTTCCTTCGGTGGAGTTAGAGCTATCTTGGAGGCCAACCATATTCTAGATAGAATATCACATGTAGGGGTTTGTATCTGTATGCAAATTTGAATGTATTATTGGAGTTGTAATTAAAATAATTATTGTGAATGAGCAAAATAGAGATATTTGTTGTATTTGAGATTTATATTGAGCCCAGACAGCGTACTACTGCTGATGCTGCGGCGTAGGCTGGACTTGGCCACGTACTCGTATCCGAAAAGCGGGAGCAGGTCATGACAATGATCACGTACTCAACTATCAGTTTCCCCATTACCCAAGTCCTAGCATGTGAGAGATACTGAGAGCAGTATAAAGCATGGTATGTACTGAGTGTGATGTAGAGCATGGTATGATTTGACTTGCTACTCCAAGGATCAGCATTTTAACATGGTATTATTCACAATTCATTTATCATAAGCAGTAAGTAAAGTTTGTAGGGGTACTTGCCTCTAACAAAGCAACGAGAAGACGGTAAAGCTAAAGATGCCCGGTGTCCTAGCACTGTAAAATATATATATATCCAGTCTCCATAAAGTAAGCTAAATTTACACTAGTGGTGTGACACGGCCTAATTGAACATTAGCTAGGTGAAACTAGCTTAGGGGTCCAATGTGAGGTGACACATCATCTAACAATCATCTAGGTCTCAAACACTAGGGTAGGACAACGTTCTAACTACTAGAAATACCCAAAAGTCACAAGTCATGATTTAACCATAATTATGGTTAAATAATCATTCCGTGCAATGTGTTCTAACAATTTTAGAAATTGGTATATAGCTCCAATAAATACAAAATAAAATACTAACAGCATCCTTGTTAATTATAGAAATTTATTATAATTTTTCTGGAATTTATCATCCAGTATAAGCATTTTATAAAATCAGTTTTCATAAGTACTCAGAAAATGAGTTCTGGTTTCATATGTCAAAACAGTGGCAAAACTGTAAATAAGATACTGTAAAAATTATACTAAATTAGCTAAATTAACATAGTATTAAATACTATTTTTCCAGAATTTTAACAGCAAGAAAAGTATTTTTTGAAATCCAAAAAACAGTAAGTATACATTCTGAATTTAATTAATTATTTATCTGCATATTTTTGTCCCTGTACATAAATTGAACCAGAGTCCAAGTACATGACCCAAGGCCATGAATCAAGTCCAATATGACTTGTACAGACCTTGAATGTGTAAAACATTTGGGCCCAAAAATCCATGCTAGGCTTGGACACCAAATGGTTGCAGTAAATTAAATACACAAAATATTATTTGTAGAAAATATGCAAGTGTGGAAATAATAATATTTTAGTAAGGCAAAGTATACATATTAGTCATAAGTTTATTTATAAATATCTACATACAATATGTACAACTTTTACATAATTTTGTAAAGGCTAAATTAGCTATGTATATTTTACAAATAATTTATGACTTACATATATATACAAGGATATATATATATATATATATAATAATATATATATATATATATATATATATATATATATATATATATATATATATATATATATATATATATATATAAAGAATACATATAAATTATATACATATATAAAATACAAAGGAAAAAGAAAAGAAAAATAAATAAAACACAAAACCCAGAGCTCAGGCTTGAACCCACGCCCTCGGGATAGCAGAGGGGGTGCACCCAAGCGCTCGGGCTAACCAGCGGGTCAGTTCGAGTCCGGTGTTAGGATTGGGTTTGGGTTAGTGTTAAGGTGTTTTAGGTTAGTGGGTAGAAAAGTATCCCTGGCCCATTAGTTAATGGGTTTCTGAACCCAATAGCACATTTTAAACCCGTTAACCCATTAATCTAAGTAACAGTTCGGCTTCGTGTCCAGACTGTTAAGGACACGAATGAGATCTGACCCAGTGTCGTGTGTCCGCCCAGCACGACACGCACGAACATGCTAACGCGTGTCCAACCCTACTGTTAGGTTCCTCGTGTCCAGGCGAACATCATGCGTGAGTTTGGAACACACGACGATTTAGGGATTACCTTCGTGTCTGGCGTCGGATTTGAAGTCGAGGGGGCTTCCGGCGGCTAGGGGCGTTGTGGTCGCGGCGCTGGGGTGGCGCTGCACTCACCTTGCTTCGACGAACACTTCGGTGGTGGTCGATGGCGGTGATGGTGGCTGTGGAGGTGGTGCTAGGGGTCGCCGGAGTTAGGGTTTCGGCGAGGTAAAATAGGTAGAGATGGGGCCGTGGTGGTCGTGGGGGTTCGTGAAGGGAAGCTAGGGTTAGGGTTTTGTCCTGGCTTTTGTTTTATAGAGAAAGAAGGCGGTGGGGCTGGCGGAAAAGGCGAGAGGGGGTGTCGGTCGGCTGGGTCGTCGGGAGTGATGGAAAGTGGGAACGGGGTAGTTTTAGGTTTAGGCCCCTAGGTTTTTGGTAATTACAGCTAGGTCTTTCCCACTGTCTAATGTAAAAACGAATTTGCAAATTCCCTTCCGCTCTGTTTATATGCAAATTAAATTTGCATAGAACATTTGGAAAATGCAAGCAGCATTTAAGCAATCTAAATAATTGCAAAACTTAATTAAAACATTTTCTAAAATTGTAAACTTATATTTTTAGTAATTAAATCTCATTTAAAATTATTTAAAAATTCTAGAAAAATTCTAATAATTATAATAAATCATTTTAAAGCTAAATTGGTCATTAATATCTAATTAACACTAATTAAACCAAATTTGAAAAACAGGGGCTGACAGAAGAGTTGACCGTGCAACAAAGTTATGAAATCGAGTCGCATCGGCTCGGCGAAACGACAAGGCGTATCGACTCAAGGTGAGAGGATTGACTCTTCTTTGTACTCCTTCATATCTAAGTCAGAATATATCATTGTATGCTAATTAACCTATCGGCGCCATGGGCGTGGTCTGATCGGAAGATAAATCGTAGTGTGTGTCGAACACTAGTTAGAACAATTGAAATAAAACGTGTATCAAATGCACGAGTCGCTATGGAACGTTGGATATCGCAAAGGCGAGTGCCTCAGTGCGCAAGCTGCAAAATGGGATAACTGTATCCAGCGAGTGCCTTCGTGCACGAGCCATTTCGTGCCTTTGCGCACGAGTTAGAAAGGCTAGCACGTTGAAAGACAATAGGCGAATGCCCTAGCATGCAAGCCACGAATATTGAACACTAAGTCATACAACATGGAAATACGATTCGATGCGTGCACCAAGTGCACGACGCGAGGGAAAAGATGATAAATGTGTCGAAACGTGCCTACGTCATGAGATCATAAAAGACGACTTCGTTGCGAAAGAATACAGTTGTGGCATGAATGTGGCAGAACTGTCGGATATGACATGATGCCTCAAAAGGTGGTTGGGACCTTCGGGTCGTTCGGTTGACGAACATTGAGTTGAGGCATGATGCCATTGAACATTGAAACGAAGTATGAAATGTAAGAACATAGAAAGTTAATGGAAGAAATACAAGATGATAAAGTCTGAGTCTCGGACTCAAGACTATGTTTGGTTGTTTGATAAAGTCTGAGTCTCGGACTCAAGACTATGTTTGGTTGTTTGAAAATAGGGCGTTACATGGTCGAATGGACTTGAAATAATTGTGATAATCTTCCGTGCACGGAATGTTCCCTCCGAACGGGCTGCACCGGGGCACCGGGACCGTTCGGTCTAGGAGGGATAAAATCTTTGATAGACGCACATCCGTAAGACGATTAGCAACCGCTTAGCGAGATATGAAAAGCCGCAAATGATGGTATGCACGCGGTAAGCTTCGGTAGTTTGGGATAGCGACCCAACCCGTGAAGCGCCGGGCTACCTGTCAGCCCCTGTTTTTCAAAATTTGATTTAATTAGTGTTAATTGGTTGCTAATGGCATATTTAGTTTTAAAATAATTATTGTGATTTTAGGAAATTTTTTAGAATTTTACATAATTTTTAAATAGTTTTTAAGTCAAAATATATCATTTTCTAAATTAACTGAATTGTTTTAATATCGTTTGTAATATTTAAAATTATTTTTTATATCAGTTTGCAATTTAATGATTTGTTTTAATTGCGGGTTGCAAATTTTATTTGCATACTAATAGGCGTAGGGCTTATTTGCAATATTCTAAACTCTGGGGGGCTTTCTGCTAAACCTAACCCTAACCCTTACCCGACCACCACCTTTGCGCTGTCGTCGTCTCCACCTAACCCGGCCTGAACCCTAACCCTAATCACTAATTTTCGGCCAAAATCCGACCTTTCCACCGCCTTTTGACCCTATAAAACTATCCCGACCAAAACCATATCCTAGGACACTACCCCGACCACCCCAGCACCAGCCCTGCCCCCTTTCTTCTCCGACCAACCACGCCGGAGATCGCCCCTTGCTAGCCCGACGCCTACGGCCCACTTCGACCACCCCAACCACCGCCATCTTGTTCGCCCCACCGAGCTGAGTCCAGCGCCACCTAAGCGCCATCGCCACAACGCCCCTAGCCATCGTCAGCACACTCGACAACCCCCAACGCCAGACACGTGAGTAGCAACCTCAAACTGTGTCGTGCGTGTCTCAAATCAACACACGTGGTTCGCCCAGACACGACGACCCCAACCCTGTGCTCGGACACGCATTTTAGGAGTCGTACGTGTCGTGCTTGGCACTGATACAAGACTCGTGTCCCTGACTGTCAGAACACGAGGATACGAGAATAAATTTTGAATTAAATAACGGGTTCGGATTTGTTTTATCGGGTTTAAAACCTATCAACTTATACCTAAATAAAATCTAACCCAAGCCCTACCCCTAACACGCAGTGCGGGCTGACCCCCTGGCCAGCCCGACCGAGCCCAAGAACTCGACCCTCCTGGCCGAGTTTGAACCCCCCTGTGTCACCCTCATTTCCTGTATTTTCCGTATTTTGTATTTATACTCGTATCTGGATTTTGGCATGTATTTTTATTTTGCTCAACTTGTGGAATTTCGGTATTTCTCGTATTTCGAATTTTGACATGGCTCGGTTTTAATTGGATTGGGTTGGTTTGGTTTGGTTTAATGTGTATTGGAACACCTTAGCCTATGCTCCACCCTCAACACACCATATCCCACCCTCTTTAAAACTCTACCAACTTTTTCTCTCTCCTTATAAACCTCCATTAATTTCTTCTTCTCCTTCCTCTACACAACTCTCTTCTCCTTCCTCTCCACAACACCCACCCATAGGCAAGTGCACCTTGCCACCACATGAGAACCCTCTTTTATTTGTCTATTTGCTAGTTTAGGACATGATGATCAACATTAGAACTTAGCATTTTGTGATTTGGAGTCTCCATTGTTCTAGATCTAAGTTTTCCCTATTTTTGGTTTTTACATGGTTTTGATCTACTTAAGTTAGATTTTTATGGGTTTTGATGCTTCCATGTGGAAGAGAGTTCAATTCCACCATGGTTAGAACTTTGGAAATTTGGATTTGGAGTTCGGATGGCCAAGTTGTGATGCCTTGAAGTTTTGGAGCCATTGGAGCTCCTTCTCAGCCATGGAGAAGAAGACCCAGACCCTGCGTGCGTGTTTTTACGCGTACGCAGCTCTCTGCTTGCGTGCTTTTGCACATATGCAGCTCTCATGCGTGCGTGACTTTTCGCGTACGCTGCTCTCTGGCGTGCGTGACTTTTCGCGTACGCTGCTCTCTGGCGTGCGTGACTTTTCGCGTACGCTGCTCTCTGGCGTGCGTGACTTTTTGCGTACGCTGCTCTCTGGCGTGCGTGACTTTTCGCGTACGCTGCTCTCTGGCGTGCGTGACTTTTCTCGTACGCTGCTCTGCCCCCCCTGCGTGCGTGTTTTGTGCGTACGCAGCTCCCCTGCGTGCGTGCCCTGGTGCGTACGCTGCTCCCCTGACCCCTTGCTTAACCCATTGGCTCTTGGAGTTTTGGTCTTGTTTCTTTAAGCTTGGCTCTTCTATAGCCCTGTATATTGATATTTTATTAGATATTTTACGCCCATTTTATATCCTTACGCCTTTTGTCATGAACTTGATTTTGCTTAATATGTTTGGAATGACTATTGTACATGGCATGGTATGACAAGGAACTAGCATAACACGACAGTGACCCGTAGTGGTGCACTCCTGACATGACCAACCTGACATGATAGTGGCCCGTCGTGGCGCACTCCTGACAAGTACCCTGACATGATTTATCTTAATGCTGTTGCGACGGCTAGCTCAACTTGACCTGCCTTGACACCGTGGTAGTTCTTTCTTGCTTGCTTGTTAAATCCACTTGTCTTGTCTTGTATCATGTCTAGGATGGAACTCCTGAGTACCACGGTCAGGAGCACCTACTAAAATGGATTAAGGCTAATAACTAGAATAACTCAGTAGTCATGAAGAGATGACACAGCTACAGGCAATCCCGTTACCTGGGCGCTCTTGGGATCTGTAGCCTGCCGTCGAGTAGGGCACATTTCCAGCACACCGTCGCGTGTTGCACCCTCTAAGTCACCTAAGGGTACATTTGTCTTCTGGGCGATGTACCCACCTGAATTCAACCCCTAATTTTTGACCTGGGTAACCTGGATGGTCTGCAGGGCTTGTGGCTGTGGAACAATCTCACTGCATCTTGTTAGTAATTAGGCCTGTGATAACCCTAGTTAGTTAAAGTAGTAAGCCGTAGTATCTGCTTGGCCGTGATTGATTGTATGAGGTATAACCAGTTTAGCCATGTCTTGATCCAGTATAAGATTGCTCCCTGCCTTGATTTCTTGCATTATTATCTTGCCGATAAATGGTGGGAAACCAAGTTCTGTTCAGATGAAGGGTTACAACCCCGGTCCTTGTTTGGTTTACGGGTTGTAACCTGGCTATCAGAATAGCTCCATGGTTATCTCGTCGTATATCATCCTGACATGTTTTCGTAAATTCTAGTTTTAATATTAGATTTTCTTGTGCTAATTGCTGGCTTTTATTCTTATTTCGTGGCCCCCTTGTGGCACTTGCTCTTTCTGGGGTTGACCCAGCTGGTTTTGTGTGGCCAGATTTCGGAGCAGCTCCCGAGGATCTACCAAGCTTCCAGCCTAATGGTGGCGACTAGAAGGAACCCGGGCTACGAGTGGGTTTTCTATTTTGTTTCGCTCACTCTATTGTAAAACTATTCTTTTGAGGCGTTTAGCCGACGAGCACCTGTTAGCTCGATGCACTTTACTTACTGTCTGCCTACGGGCTGTAAGCATGATTAACAAATCCTAGGGTTGATCATGTATGACTTAACTCTTGCTAGTCCCCGCATTTTGTACGACTAGCTTCATGATCAGCTGAATATGTAATATTTGGGACGTCTTATTATTGTATATTTAATGATCATACATCTTGCGACCTTACTTACTTGCTTGTGATTGAGACATTAGGCATGTTCATGACCATAAGAGACTGTTGGCATGTAGTAAACCCTCATATTTCTAGACAGCCGTGACCGTATATCGAGGTGGTCTCCATTTCAATATACGTAGCTGGCTGTGTCTGCCCCCGCTCTCCAGTATTCTGGTTTTTTTTCTTTTGTTTTATTTTATTTATATATATTTATGTATATATATATATATATATATATATATATATATATATATATATATATATATATATATATATATATATATATATATATATATATATATTATACATACTGTATTATATGTATATATATACTGTATTTGTATATATATATATATATATATATATTCTATTTAGTACTTTACTATGTTATAAATGTGTATATATATATGTATTTATGTATATATATGTATATATGTTCATGTGTATATATATTATATGTATACAATATTTGTATATATATATATATATATATATATATATATATATATATATATATATATATATATATATATATATATATATATATATATATATATATATATATATATTGTTGATATATATTATATATGTATTTCAAATTCTACCTTATACAAAATATTGTTATGTAAAATTTGACAAGCTTATTTTATTATATATTTTGTGACTTGTATATTTTTACTACTTTAAAAATATATTATTATTATTTTAATTCTTGTGTTTTATTTGTTATGGCCAATTGATGTCCAAACCTAGCATGGGTTTTTGGGCCCAATTGTGTCTAATATATTCAGAGTCTGTACAAGTCATATTGGACTTGATTCATGGCTCTAGGTCCTGTATCTGGACTGCGGTTCAATTCGAATACATGGACAAAAATAGTAAATAATTAATTAATTATTTTCCAGAAACTGTTGTTTACTGTTTTGAATTTTTTAAATATTTAAAAGATGTAAAAATCTGGAAAAAATTATATTTAAATACTCTGTTAATTTAGACAATTTATTACAATTTTTCTAGCATTTACTAAGTAATTTTGGTATTTTATAAAATAGGAAAACAGAACTCATTTTCAGCATATTTATGTTTGCTGATTTTTAATAAATATTTATGAGGGTTTATAAATTCTAGAAAAATTAGTATAAATTTCTATAATTAACATGGATCATTTTGGTATTTTATTTTATGTAAAATTGAGCATTTTGTCTATCTCAAAAATTGTTGGAACATAGAGTACAGTTTGATTTAATTATTGCATAGTTACGACTTGCAACTTTTTGTGTTATTTTGAGTTATAGTCGTATTGAACCTCACCCCGCACCAGTGTAAAGACCATAGAATGTTAGTTTGGGTATTGTGTCACCCCACATTTACTCCTATGCTAAAGTCACCATTTGGCTAGGTGTCCAATCAAAAATTCGTGTTGCACCACTAGTGTCTTAGTGTTTAACTTAGTATAAAAACTAAGTTTATGTATTCATTTCTACAGCGACTGTCATGACCCGATTCCAAATAATTGGGTCGAACCGGATTATGCCCAGCCTGCACCGTTGTCGAGACGACGGCAGTAAGCTGTATCCACTATTGCAGGTAATCACAACAACAACAACTATATATTTGTCACAACTCAATATTCGGGAATTTAAAACTTTATTTAACATTTGAATAAAGACAACTGGAAAGAAAGACTGAAGTAAAATGCTGAAATCGAAATATTCAAATTTCTAAAATAATAAATCTGGAAACAGAAAATCTAGCTAAGCGTTCGGCTCGTTGGCCTCAGGTCCTGCGTCCTCCAATGGGGACTCTAGCAACACCACAGGGTACAGAACCGGGTCATAATAGCTGTTGTATAACAGCTCAGCATCCTCAAAATCCCCTAAAAATGTTATCTCCAGTCAGGAGGGAGCAAAGTATAATTCATGATAATCTAACAATTAAAATGATAATAGAGTTATGTACTTTTAAACAATTTAAAATAAATAGT
Organism: Iris pallida; assembly: GCA_029216955.1. NCBI lineage: Eukaryota > Viridiplantae > Streptophyta > Magnoliopsida > Asparagales > Iridaceae > Iris > Iris pallida. Next base: position 590,090 of record JANAVB010037220.1, on the reverse strand, counting down.
TCTCCAGCAGTTAAAATATTGTGATGTGAATAGGCAATGAATATGACCGGCTTGGGTTGTACAGTTGTATCCTATTGATACGATATGGCTTATTTCCATGTGTATGAGAGGTAAGCTAACACAATCATTATACTACTTTGGATGTGGTCATATTCATTATACTACTCCCCCAGTACCCAACAGTCAATCATACAATGCTCTCAGAGAGAGTTCCGTGTTGTATCGTGGTTTAAACTTGCAGTAAAATGATTATTAAGTAATTGTAAACTAACACAAAATGTACTTGCCTTGATTATAACTGGAAACGATGTTGGTTCCGGAAAGATGCTAGGTTCGTCTCCGAGATCCTACAGTTGGAGAACTTGACTTAGAACCATTGTGAAACCAAGCTAGGTATGCTAGTTGCAATCTCTAGTAGCAGGTCCGAGTCAGATTTTAAGTTTATTTATTTAATCTACTGCTAACGGTTTACGACGCGTACTACGTTGGTTCTCATTTGATTGGATAGCCAGTTTATGGTTTTGCTTGGAAAAATTGTCGTTACCGGTTAATTCGCAAAACTTTGTATTTTTAATATTATACGTATAAAACTACATTTTCTTTCAATGATAAAACGTAGATTTTGTTAATTATCAATATTTGTTCAAGTTATTCTATCGTGAAAATCCTTATTTAATTTATACAAAATATTTAATAGCCATTTGTTACGAAGCGTCTAATTATGAAATTGATAAAACCATCCAGAAATTAAAGGAAAAATCAACCAAGAAAATAAATAAAAAACCTAGGCTACGCAATACAGGGGCACAGCTGACAAAATAGAAATATGGGCTTATGCCCTTACAAACTTTACATAAATTAAAATAAGAGAAAATTAGTTAGCTCTGACTAATATCCCGTATTTTAAATATCGAAACGAAACTAAAAATAAAATAAATAAAATCTTAGGAGTCTCAGACTTGGTCCAATCGTCACTATTTGTTGCTAATGCCTCAACGTCCGGGTAAAACCGGTTTCGTTTGCATTTCGCTAGGGCCTACGGACCGTATGGTCGTCGCCCAAAAATCTAATTAAATAAAATATTTTCAGAAAATCGATTTGAAATTCATTTCTAAAATTTTATAAAAATTTGGGCAGCATTTCCTCTATATTCGGGATAACCCAAAACTGGGAAAATGCGCCGAAACACCCATAATAAAAGTCCCAAACCAGAGAACACCCAGAAATTAATCTTCCAAACCATTTTACACCAAAACTAAATTCACAGAATAATTCCCGAAGCTTAATCGAAAACCCGAATATAGTTCGGAAATTCTCGAAATGAAATCGGAAACCACAGCGCCCAAAAATCCAGAAACTCATTTCGAAGAAATCCGAAATAACCACAGAATGACACAGAACCATCTCCGGAAAATCCGAAGTTACTACGTCGCTCTAAAACCGAATTCCCGGGAGGGAATCGGGGACCAATCTCATCATTGACTACCGAAAATGGGACGGGACAACGGAGTTATACCCTGGGTTGCTCGGCTAGAGCTCTCAGATGATAAAATAGATAAAAAGGAACACGCAGACAGTGGATCGGCTCGGAAAAAGCACTGCGAAACTCGGGACAGTGCTGGGGCAGAGCCGACAGGGCTCGGGGTCTAGCCGGAAAGGTACTGGCCAGCGACATGGGGACTCGGGGTCGCCGGAGAGATGCTGGTCGGCGGGACAGCACGAAAGGGGTTTCGCCGGGGCGGATCTGGCCGGTCGGGAGGTGCTGCGGCCTCGGGACAGCGCCGAGTGGAGCCGCGGGAGGCAGGGCGCCGGCTGGGGCACGGCGGGAGTTGGGCGCGGCTAGGTCTGGCCGGCGCGGGAGATCGTTGGGGCGGGCGTGCCGGAGCTAGGGCAGCCCAGGGGCACGCGGGTCCGGAGGGTTGAACGGGCCGACGACGGGTGGCCCGGAGGTGGGTGGAGCCGTGGGGACGCGCGGCAGGGGTGCAGCGTCGGGAATGGTGCCGGAGCTCGAGGGTCCTAGCCGGAGTCGGGCGCGGGTCGGAGCCGGAGGGCGCGGGTTCGTCGAGGAGCGGGGCTCGGGTGGATCGGGGAGTGCTCGGGAGTGGGTTTGAGAGTGAGGGGGAAATGAATAGGGGTGCTAGTGCTAGCTTGTGGGGGAAGTGGTGGTGGAGGTGTTGTGTTTTAATAGAGAAGTGAGGAGAGTGGGGGATGTACGTGTGGTGGAGAGGGAGTGAAGGAGAGAGAAGTGAGGGGGAATGGGGAAGGTGCTGGTCCAGCGGCTGGACCAGCTCGTGCAGGGATAAAATGTTTTATAAATTTTTTTAACAAAATATCATCCATAAAACCAAATGCTAAAAAAATATTAATATTTAATTAAAAGGCAGATTCGGGACTGGAACGAAAATGGGTTCGGGGAACGGAAACTGGCGTTCGGACTCAGGATCGGAGTCCGAACTGGGGATCGGGCGGGCCACAAAAAAAACCAACGATAATTTTTAAAATAATGTTTTTCCTAAAACCTACAAAATATAATAATAATAATAATAATAATAATAATAATAGTAATAATACATAATAATAATAATAAATAACTAAACTATTATTGCACTACAAATCATCAATTTGTAAATTCAACATTCTGGGTTTCACAATCTTCCCTCCTTAGAAAATTTCGTCCTCAAAATTAAAGGCAGGGTTAGGGGTTACCTCAAGTCTCAAACAGATACGGATACTGCTCCCGCATTTGGTCTTTTCGCTCCCAGGTCGACTCGCCTGGTGAGTTGTGCCGCCACATGACTCTGACTATCGGCGTCACAGAGTTCCTGGTTCTCTTCTCCCCTCTATCCAATATTGCCACTGGCTTCTCTAGCACTGTAAGGCTGGGTCCAATTTCCAGCTCCGAATGACCCAAGATGTGGCTCGGGTCCGGGATGTAGCGTCTCAGCTGCGAAACGTGGAAGACGTTGTGGACGCCTTCGAGACTCGGGGGTAGAGCCACCCGATAAGCCACTTCTCTAATCCTGTTAAGTACTTCAAAAGGACCAATATACCTGAGACTTAACTTTCCTGTTCTGCCGAAACGGATGGTTCCTCTGGTAGGAGAGATCTTCACAAACACACTGTCACCTTTTTCAAACTCCAAAGGCCGTCGGCTGCTATCGGCCTAATGTTTCTGTCTGTCCTGAGCAATCCTGAAATTATCTCTGATCATTCTTACCTTCTCTGCTGCTTCGATCACCATCTCAGGTCCAAGCAACACTCGTTCTCCGACGTCGTCCCAAGCAAGTGGAGTACGGCAACGACGTCCATAGAGTGCCTCGAACGGTGTCATACCGATGCTAGCTTGGTAGCTGTTGTTGTAAGAGAACTCTACCAAGTGCAAATGGTCTTCCCAAGACCCTCTAAATTCCAAGACGCAGGATCTCAGCATGTCTTCTAGCATCTGGATTGTTCTTTCTGATTGTCCGTCAGTCTGGGGATGGTAGGCGGTGCTGAACTTCAGTTGTGTTCACAAACTGTCATGCAAACTCTTCCAAAAGTGAGAGGTAAATCTAGTATCTCTGTCAGATATGATACTTACCGAAACTCCATGAATCCGGTAGATGTGTCGCATGTACAGTGCTGCCAACTTCTCGATGGATAGACCAACCTTGAAGGGGATAAAGTGAGTTGACTTCGTCAGTCGGTCCACGATAACCCAAATGGCATCCTTCCCTCCTTGGGATCGAGGCAGTCCCGACACAAAATCCATTGTTATGTGCTCCCATTTCCACTCCGGGATGTCAAGCGGCTGCAAAAGTCCTGCTGGTCTCTGTCTGCTAGCTTTTACTTGTTAACAAATTAAACATCTAGCCATATACCTGGATATGTCCTTCTTGATTCCGTACCACCATATTATAGTACGTATATCCCAATATATTTTGTTGGCTCCTGGATGTATGGAATACTGCGACTGGTGCGCTTCTTGCATCAGCTCGTTGCTCAGTTTGCCAGTTGGTACGCACAGCCTCGTACCATTTTTCAGTGTTCCATCACTAGCGATTGAGAATCCTTTAAGTGTTCCTTCTAGCACTTGATCTCTGAGTTTGCAAAGTATCTCGTCTTGGAATTGTGCCTCCTTGACTCTGTCCATTAGACTTGAACGCACTTGCAACTGCATCGTTGTTGAATCAGCTCCTACTACAATGGCTTCTCTTCCCAGTTTCTTTATCTCTTCTTCGGGCAGTACAATCTCCAGTCCAAGCTTTTTCATGTCCTCCAGCAAATGACGGTCCTTGGTCAAGAACATTGCCATCGGGTATCGGCTAAGTGCATCTGCAACAACATTAGCCTTTTCCGGATGATACTGCAGGTTGATGTCAAAATCCTTCATCAGCTCCAGACATCATCTCTGTCGCATGTTCAGCTCCTTCTGAGTGAAAACATATTTAAGACTTTTGTGGTCTGTAAATATTTCCACTCTCTCTCCATAAAGGTAGTGCTTCCATAGCTTCAATGCAAATATCACTGCTGCAAGCTCCAAATCATGTGTGGGATAGTTCTTCTCATGAGTCCGTAATTGTCTAGATGCGTAAGCAATTACTTTCCCGTGTTGTTGAAGAACGCAGCCCAATCCTTTACCGGAAGCATCACTTTAAATTGAGAAACCGTCGGTACCTGCGGGTAGCGCAAGTATCGACGCCGTTGTAAGCCTTTTCTTCAGTTCCTCAAAACTGACTAGCAAGCTTCAGACCAAATGAATTCCTCGTTTTTCCTGGTAAGCTTCGTCATTGGTTCAGCAATCTTGGAGAAATCCTTCACGAACTTCCGGTAGTAGCCAGCCAAATCCAAAAAGTTTCTGATCTCTGCAACCGAACTTGGTACAGTCCACTTCTCAATAGCAGCTATCTTCTTTGGATCCACCGAAATTCCTTTTCCTGTGACAACATGGCCCAGAAATTTCACTTTGTCTAAAAATAATTCGCATTTAGATAGCTTACCATAGAGCTTCTCCTTCCTCAAGGTGCTCAGAACTTTCCTCAGGTGCTCTTCATGCTCTTCTTCAGCCTTCGAGTAGATCAATATGTCGTCGATGAAGACAACAACAAACTGATCCAAATATTCATGGAAGACCTTTTCATGAGGTTCATGAATACCGCAGGAGCATTCGTCAGTCCAAACAGCATGACCATGAATTCAAATTGCCCGTACTTGGCGTTGAATGCCGTTTTTGGGATATCCTCCTTCCTGACCTTGATTTGGTGGTAGCCTGATCTGAGATCTATCTTCGAAAATACCTTAGCTCTACTCAGTTGATCAAACAGGTTGTCGATCCGGGGCAGAGGATACTTGTTCTTGATGGTGATGTTGTTCAGCGCCCGATAGTCAATGCACATCCGCACGGTTCCATCCTTCTTGGGCACGAACAAAACTGGTGCTCCCGAGGGTGAAGCCCCATCTTTGATAAATCCTTGTGCCTTCAGTTCGTCAATCTGGTCCTTCATCTCCTTTGCCTCCTTAGGGTTGACTCTGTAGCATCCCCAAGAAATAGGGGAAGAGCCGGGTACTAGATCGATGGTGAATTCCATACCTCGATCTGGCGGCAATCCTGGAAGACTATCTGGAAAGACATCCATGAATTCTGCTATGATAGGGTGAGGAGGCCCGGGTTCTTCGGTGATAGAGGAGTAGGTAACACTCTTCATGTCTTCCGGAGCTCGGGAGATTTCAAACTCCGGTTCTCCTGGTGGGCTGAAGGTTACGCATCCTCTATGACAATCTATCAGTGCATGCTGTTCACTTAACCAGTCCATCCCTAGGACTACATCATAGTTGGGCAAGGGCATCACAAGTAAGGATGTTAAGAATTTGTGGCCTGAGATAGTTATGGGACAGTTACAAGCCTCGGTGATGGGTATGGGACCACCACCGGTCATAACTCTACTAATCATCTTGCTAAGTCCCGTATCTAGGTGGTGTGCAGAAATAAACTTTGATGATATAAAACTATGTGATGCACCCGAATCAAATAATGCTATAGCAGGATGTGAAAACACATAAATGGAACCTGTGATGAACCTGTGATGACATCAGCGGTGGGTTCCTGCTCTGGTTCCTGCTCATTTGCTGCTAGGGCAAAAGCTCGCCTGGTCTTCTGCTGGTGTTGTCCGAACCGTTGTTGCTGAGTGGGTAGGGGAGCTCTTTGCTGAGTTGCTCCGGTCCAGTGGACTGACGAGGGGCAGTCCTTGCCTGATGGTGCTGCCGTTGATGGTGCGAAGGCTTGTTGTTGTTGTTGTTGGGCTTCTTCTGGTTACCCTGGAAGTTGCTAGTTCCAGGATACTCCCTCTTTGAACGAGAAGGTTGGCTCTTCTCCACGTCCTGAGCTCGTATCAGGATCTTCTCATATGTCTTGGCGCCTCCTGCGATCACAGGGGTGCGAATTTCTTCTCTTAATTCATACCTGAATCTCTCAGCACGATCCTTGGGGTCAGCAACCAAATTCTGGGCAAAGCGGCTAAGTCGGCCGAACTCTGCCGTATACTCTCCAACCGTCATGTTCTCTTGCTTCAGGTCCTGGAACTGTCTCTCCATCTCTCGCATTTCTGATGTTGGGAAGAACTTCCTGCGGAACAGCCTCTTGAAGGTGTCCCAGTCAAGCTGCTTGTCCTGGAGTCGGGGTTCATTCCGATACCAGGTGCTTGCCACGTCTTGCAGTTGGAGTCCTACCGCTTCGGTCTTGAGGTCCTCTGGGAGTCGAGCGACGCTCAAGAGACGCTCCATGCTGTCTAGCCATTCATCGGCGTAGATGATACCCTCAGTTCCTTTGAAAGGTCGAGGGCCCTGTTTCTTGAAACTCTCTATATCTCCGACCTTCATGTAATAATACACCTCTAATCAAAAGAATGGTCTTAATGATATAAAACTTAACTCCTAAATTTACGTTTACCTTGTCAGGTCGTGGCTCCAATGAAGTTGTTGCTCCTCTCTCGAGGGCAGCCATAGCCTCGTTGTGGGCATTCTTCATGTCTTCTCTCATGATCGCGGTCTGGTCGCGATGGGCTTCAGCTTGGGCTGCAGTCTGTTCTCGATGAGCTTCTGCTTGGGCTCTCTGGGCTTCAAGCACTCCTCGTAGTATGTCCACTAGATCGGTGGGATCCACGGGCACTGGTGGGGCAGCTGGTGCGGGCACTACCGCAGGGGACTGCGGCTCAACCCGGGGAAGTGCAGGTTCTGCCGTTTGTGCTGTAGTAGCGTAAACGGGACGGGGTACTAGTGCAGCATGGGGACGGTCAGTCAGCTGCAAAGGAGGTGGGTCCCGGCGTGCTTGAGGAGGTGGGTGTGATCGGTAAATGACACCTCATCATCAGCAGGGTCGGAACGGGTAGTCTTCCCTTTGGCCATAATCTGGAAGGTTTAGGGTACAACATAAGCAAGGTATCCTACCAGTCTATAATCAAACAAAAATATTTATTTATATATAATTCGGACCTATGTTGTGACAAATCAATGTTCTAGTGTTCTAATTGTTTCTAGGTATGTTTTCCTAAGTTGTTGTTAACGACCTGCATGGGCCACCACTAAAAACATGTCACGACCCGATCCCAAATAATTGGGTCGAACCGGATCATGCCCAGCCTGCACCGTTGTTGAGACAGCGGCAGTAAGCTGTATCCACTATTGCAGGTAATCACAACAACAACTATATATTTGTCACAACTCAATATTCGGAAATTTAAAACTTTATTTAACATTTGAATAAATACAACTGGAAAGAAAGACTGAAGTAAAATGCTAAAATCGAAATATTCAAATTTTTAAAATAATAAATCTAAAAACAGAAAATCTAGCTAAGCGTTCGGCTCGTCGGCCTCAGGTTCTGCGTCCTTCAATGGGGACTATGGCAACACCATAGGGTACAGAACCGGGTCATAATAGCTGTTGTATAACAGCTCAGCATCCTCAAAATCACCTAAAAATATTATCTCCAGTCAGGAGGGAGCAAAGTACAATTTATGATAATCTAACAATTGAAATGTTAATAGAGTTATGCACTTTTAAACAATTTAAAATAAACAGTTCTCCAGCAGTTAAAATATTGTGATGTGAATAGGCAATGAATATGACCGGCTTGGATTGTACAGTTGTATCCTATTGATACAATATGGCTTATCCCCGTGTGTATGAGGGGTAAGCTAACACAGTCATTATACTACTTTGGATGTAGTCATATTCATTACACTACTCCCCCAGTACCCAACAGTCAATCAGTCAATGCTCTCAGAGAGAGTTTCGTGTTGCATCGTAATTTAAACTTGCAGTAAAACGATTATTAAGTAATTGTAAACTAACACAAAATGTACTTGCCTTGATTATAACTGGAAACGATGTTGGTTTCGGGAAGATGCTAGGTTCGTCTCCGAGATCCTACAGTTGGAGAACTTGACTTAGAACCATTGTGAAACCAAGCTAGGTGTGCTAGTTGCAATCTCTAGTAGCAGGTCCTAGTCAGATTTTAAGTTTATTTATTTAATCTACTGCTAACGGTTTACGACGCGTACTACGTTGGTTCTTCTTTGATTGGATAGCCAGTTTCTGGTTTTGCTTGGAAAAATTGTCGTTACCGGTTAATTCACAAAACTTTGTATTTTTAATATTATACGTATAAACTACATTTTCTTTCAATGATAAAACGTGGGTTTTGTTAATTATCAATATTTTATTCAAGTTATTCTATCGTGAAAATCCTTATTTAATTTATACAAAATATTTAATAGCCATTTGTTACGAAGCGCCTAATTATGAAAATGATAAAACCATCCAGAAATTAAAGGAAAAATCAATCAAGAAAATAAATAAAAAACCTAGACTACGCAATACAGGGGCACAGCTGACAAAATAGAAATATGGGCTTATGCCCTTACAAACTTTACATAAATTAAAATAAGAGAAAATTAGTTAGCTCTGACTAATATCCCGTATTTTAAATATCGAAAACGAAACTAAAAATAAAATAAATAAAATCTTAGGAGTCTCAGACTTGGTCCAATCGTCACTATTTGTTGCTAATGCCTCAACGTCCGGGTAAAACCGGTTTCGTTTGCATTTCGCTAGGGCCCACGGACCGTATGGTCGTCGTCCAAAAATCCAATTAAATAAAATATTTTCCGAAAACCGATTTGAAATTCATTTCTAAAATTTTATAAAAATTTGGGCAGCATTTCCTCTATATTCGGGATAACCCAAAACTGAAAAAATGCGCCGAAACGCCTATAATAAAAGTCCCAACCAGGGAACACCCAGAAATTAATCTTCCAAACCATTTTACACCAAAATTAAATTCACAGAATAATTCCCGAAGCTTAATCGAAAACCCGAAATATAGTTCGGTAATTCCCGAAATGATATCGGAAACCACAGCGCCCAAAAATCCAGAAAACTCATTTTGGAAAAATCGGAAATAACCACAGAATAACACAGAACCATCTCCGGAAAATCCGAAGTTACTATGTCGCTCTAAAACCGAATTCCCAGGAGGGAATCAGGGACCAATCTCATCATTGACTAGCGAAAATGGGACGGAACAAAGGAGTTATACCTTGGGTTGCTCGGCTAGAGCTCTCAGATGATAAAATAGATAAAAAAGAACACGCAGACAGTGGATCGGCTCGGGAAAAGTGCTGCAGAACTCGGGGCATTGCTGGGGCGGAGCCGACAGGGCTCGGGGTCTAGCCGGAAAGGTGCTGGCCAGCGACACGGGGACTCGGGGTCGCCGGAGAGATGCTGGTCGGCGGGACAGCACGAAGGGGGCTTCGTCGGGGCAGATCTGGCCGGTCGGGAGGTGTTGCGGCCTCGGGACAGCGCCGAGTGGAGCCGCAGGAGTTGGGCGCCGGCTAGGGCACGGCGGGAGTTGGGCGCGGCTAGTGTCACGACCCGCACCCTGATTAGGGGCACGAGAAGTGGGTATGTCCAGCCTACGTCGCAGTATCGGCGGTAGAACGCTGTATATAAGGTCTGTAAATACTACGACTAACAGTAAAAAGGTACCTGTACAGTATATACACTCCGAGTGGAGGTGACGTAGCAATACAGTCTCAATCACAGAATAAAACTAAGGTAGATAGCACAGAAGGATAATATATGATAGATGAAAAGGAATAAGTCCAGTGTCCAACACAAGCCCAGATATATACAACATCACAGGGTCTCAAAACATAACATAGAAAGCTACAATCTGATAAAGCTAGCTGGATCGCAGTCCAGTCAAACCTAGCTAACCTACACTACTCTGGAAGTACAAAATCTAGTGGCTCTACTAAAAGGTCACGGTCCAAGGCTACTCCATCTAACTCGAGCCCATAATAGGTCGAGCAGTCCGCCTCAGAGTCATCTGTAATATATCATAACGGTATCCTGTCAGGAAAATAAGGAAGTACAAGCACTAACAGCAGTTCCATGTGAATTGACAAATTCTATAAGAGACAGTATAATAAAATACAAGACAAAGATATATGAAGACTTGGGAACCGTTCGAAAGCTGAGTTACAACCCTTAAACCAAACAAGGACCGGGGTTGTAACCCTTCTCCCGAGCAGAACTTAGTCTCCAAATCAAGGTACATCATAGAGGCATGTAAAACATGTGAGTAACTGAATATCATAGCATGGTGAGAAAATACTGAATGTAGAACAGAACAGGATATATGATAAGATAAAGTAAATATAAAATGTGCCTTGAATTATTAGAGCGTTATGTGATCGGCAAGGAAATCATGGTAGGGTTATCCACTTGGCCCGGTAATCCGCGGTGACCTCAACGGAAAGTCATGCCGGCCAACCTAGATAACATGGACATAGAGGTATCTGCTACACCCTACGTGAGATGAGGGTGGCGCAAGCAAAATAGTAACATGGGGCTTTGATCACATAACCCATAATAATTCCCCATCCCCGAGTAGTATAATGGACCTGGACATGACACGTCATGACACGGGATTCCCTGAGAGGATAGCTACTCCCTCTTAGGAATCGGTATCTATACAAGTACAGAAAATAAGACAGGGTATGTACATATATACCAAGAAAATTCAGGAACAACATCTCATGTCAAGATCCAACATATACTAGTCCGTGAACTATCGTGACTGGAATCAAGTAAGACACTACAACTGAATCGGATATAGCAGATATCAAGACAATGAAAACTATCAGTGAATGTACTCGCCTGCTATCCTGAGCTGTATGGTATATCAATGCTCAGAGCGGTATCAGAAGACCTAAATATGAGATACTATAAGTTAATTTAGGTTTAAACAAGTTTAGGAATGATTTACAATGAATGATATGCAATCTAGGTCAAACTAGGTCTCACTGAGTCACACTAAGTCCTGTCAAGTTAATTTAGGTCAAATCAAGTTATATCAAGTCAATCTAAGCCTAACCAAGTCAATCCTAGGTTATACCAGTCATCACGGGTCAAAACAAGTCGAAGAAAGTCAAACGGGGTCAAGAGTTGGCCTACAGTTGACTTTTGGTCAACTGGTCAACCCTGGCCAACTCTGGTCAACTCTAGGTCAATCCTGGTCAACCCTAGGTCAATGGTGACTAATAGTTGACTTTTGGTCAACTACACAAGTCTAATAGAAATTGGGACTAATTTGGGTAAAGTGTTGACCCATAGTTGACTTTTGGTCTAAAAAGTCAACCGTGGTCAACCGGGGTCAAGACTAGGTCTAGGCAACTATTTCTAACTATTACCAACCTCTACAACCCATATCCAAGTCCATCTTGGACTTCGAAACTCATATTTTGGCCGTAGGCCAATATCCTATTTTACCCTTAAAAAGGGTAAAATTCTAGCTTAGGCAACTATCAAGTTAGCCTACCTACGCTTGGTATTTTGACCCGAGCTCCCTAGGGTAGTAAGGTACTAGCCTATACATACATTATCTACCAAGATACCTAAGTAAAGTGGACATCTAGTCCATCTTACGGTCCAATCGTCCGTTTACCCGTTATCTTGAACATTTCAAGATACGGGATGGTGCGGTGCGATACCGTCTCCCCAAGCCCACACGCAACCCCGATTCCAACTCCGAAGCCTACCCACAAAATCTAAATCACATTACCTAAGTCTCCTCCAAGTTTCAACGCGTTCCGAATCACGGAACTCAATTTCACCTCTTAAACCAAAATCCTAATTTAACCTTTTACCCTCTCATTCACTCATTCAACTCTCACTTTTCACACCCTCTTAGGACCAACTTAGTGGGCTATTCTAGTGGGTTTATTAGGGTTATATAGAGCTAATAATAGGGTATATATATATGTATATATATATAGGTATATAGTGGGGTATATACGGGGTCGAATAGGGGGTTAAAAAGGGGGGGTTTTGCCTATTGTTGCTGCTACTGTTGCCTGCTACTGCTACTGTTCTTGCTGCTGTTAGGGGGCTGTTTAGGGGGGAAAACAGCCCCTAGCTGCTGTGGGTGCTCCCCCTTTCCCCTCCACAAATCCTCCATCATTCCCCCTCTATTTCCCTCTCTAAATTACTCTAAAAACCCCTCTAATCTCTTCTAAAATCCTTCTCTAATTCTCTAATATATATATATCACTCACCACATCTAATTATCATTCCCTTCTCCTCTCTATACTCACAAATACACACACACATATATGTATGACCACACACACATGTATATATCTACACATATCTATATATATATATATATATAAATGTATATATATATATATATATATATATATATAGACACACACACACACATATGTATCTATATATATGTATCTATATATATATAGACACTCACACACACACATGGACACACTCTCACCCACACATGGACACACTCTCATGACACAACTATCACTCTCCTCTACACACACACACAAATACATATATAAATACACACACATAAATACACATGTGTGTATATATATATATATATATATATATATATATATATATATATATATATATATATATATATATATATATATATACCACTCTAAAAAGAATAAAACCATAATTAATCCTTAAACTAGATTTTAGGGGAACCTAACAAATATAGGGTCAACTTGTAGAGAATGGTCCCCTCTCTAATTTATGTGAAGGAATAAATACAAATGAGGAATTAAAGAGGGTTTAATAATCATACCTAAATGAAGATTTGGAGGAAGAAGAAGGAGTTGGAAGAAAAGAAATGAAGAGAGAAGAAGAAGACTTAGTGAAGAAGAAAGAGGAGGTGGAGGGGGACTATATGACCAGCCATGGTGCCAAGGGGTAGGGGCACTTGTAATTACAAGTTTGCCCCTCCCTAAGCCTAATGCAAAATAAATTCAAAAATGGGTTTCGGAAGTTGCTAAAATAAATAAAAATCATAATTAAACTTAATTACTCATAGGGGACTAGTCCAAACTCTTAAACCTAAAAGTTTAGTGTGGTGGGCCATGGTTAAATAACATGCTAATTACGGCTCAAGTCGAAATTCACCGGGGTCCCGAATTAACTCGGAATGCGATAAAATTCGAACCCGACTCCTATAATAATTAAATAATAATATTCATGAAATAAAATTCCCAAAAATATTATAAATAGAAAATTACCATTTTACCCCTAACTGAAAAAAGTGAGGGTGACAAGTCTATCCACCTTAAAAAAATTTCGTCCTCGAAATTAAAACCAAACAATAGTAAATATCAAAATCACAAGTCATGGCTTAAAATTTAAATGATTAAAATCTCAAAAATCAAAGCATGAATTAAATGACTAAAATTATAAAATTTAAAATTACTCTCAAATAGAATCTGGGTGCTACAAGTCTATCCACCTTAAAAAATTCATCCTCAAAAATTAAAACAAGTAAACACAAAAATCATGCAAATCGATAATCGTATGCGTCTGTCCAATCATCATGATACTCAGAATCTCCGTCATGCCAGTGAGCAAGGCTACGATAATCACAGAGTCCTCAACTACGGTACATACATCTAGAATTACGGTATTTAAAATTTTCGCATTGCCGCATGCTTGGCAGCGAAAACCTTAAATTCCCACACCCAAGAAATACGACCATAATCCGACTATATGTCCTCGCTATGCCTGCTAGCATGACCCTAGAGCATTCTAATTAAATCTCATAATCGAGGTGACCTAGCCTATACGACTTATCTTAGAAGGAAATCACATCATACGAAAAATTTTCATCCAACGATCAAAGAACAGATAGAATCGAAGTTCAAGACAGTTTATAAGAAGGCAAATGCGGAAAGGAGATTCAAAATATCGGAACCTGTTATTTGCTCTGCTACTGCCTGAGTGGGCTCAACTGTCATGGCGAAAGCACGCCCCTGCTGGCCTCCTCTAGCCTGCTGTACTCTGTCCTGATCTCTTCGGATTCCACTAGCGTGGCAATCCCTCAGCTAGTGGTCAGGCGCCCCGCAGTATAGACAGATGCCCAACCTCTTCCTACAAGCCTCTATATTGTGCCCCGGCTTTCCGCAGAAGTTGTACGGAGTAGCCGGTCTCTGGCCCTGTCCCTGGTGCTGCTGGGCACGCGCTGGTGCCTGCTGAATCTGTAACAGAGGCTGCTGCTGAAATGGCTTCTGCTGATGCTGAAAGTGGGGGCGCTTGGCCGGTCCCGTACTGGAACTCGCCCTCATAGTATCGCCGCTCCTCTTCGGCTTGAGGCCGAAGTCCTCCTCTGCGATCTGTGCGTCCATCAGTATCTGATCGAACGTCGCGTCACGGCGACCCGAGGTGCGGGTGTGCACTGTATGAATAAGTCCTCTGCGGAACTTACGAGCCTTCTGTCCCTCATCCTGGATCATATCGAGAGCAAACCTGCTAAGGCGGAAGAACTCAGCTACATACTCGTCCACCGACGAGTTCCCCTGCACTAGACCCACGAACTGGCCCTCCAATGCTGTAAGAGCCACGTCCGGAAAGAACTTCTCCTTGAAGAGCCTCCTGAAGTTCTCCCAAGTTAGCTCTCTCACCAATGCACGAGGATCCGTGCGGTACCATGTCAGCGCAATATCGAAGAATCGGCTGGCTGCGGCCAAAACCCAAAGTGCTCTAGGAAGCTCTGCCAGCTCCATGCTCCGCTGTACATCCTCTAGCCAGTCGTCTGCATAGAGGATGCCCTCCGTGCCTGTGAAGTCCCTAGAGCTTATCTTCCTAAAGTCTAATACTGTCCCCGGCCTGGACTGTTGCTGGTATGGCTGCTGGCCAGTAGGGCCCTGCACCGTACCCGGTGCCACTCTCTCTACTGCTGCCAGTGCAAGCTGATACGAGTTCTTCATACTCTGCCTCAGCATCTCAATCTGACGGTGTGACGCCTCCGACTGGCGCTGCGACGCCTCTGCCTGGGCTCGCTGTGTCTCCATTATCTGCTGAAGGAGAAGGAACATGTAGTGTGTATCCGTCGGTATCGGAGGTGGTGGCGGCAGTATCTCTGGAACAACGGCCGAAACCCTCTGGCATGGAGGTGGTAGACCTCCCTGTGCAACTGCCGGGGTCTCTGGAATAGTAGAATCACTGGGGGCAGTCTCATGAACCTCCTCCTCAGCCTGATCAGATCTCTCAGGCAAGCTACTCGATCCAGTGGCCTGCGGGTGCGTCTTCGTCATCCTGGAGACGAATTGAAGCGAAGAGATCAATATGGCACATGAGAAGATATTATCAAAGAAGGACAGTTAATTTAATACAAGGGGAGTAATCATGATAATCAAAAGATCGGAAGTTTTCCTAGATGTGATTGAGAAACTCCTATCATATCCTAGGTCCTACGTCCTAATCGCAGGCTCGTAATTAGTACTCTAAGTCGAGCACCATTACGAGATCGCACTAATTATGACACGAGACCTGCGTGGGCCACCACAAAAATGTGTCACGACCCGCACCCTGATTAGGGGCACGAGAAGTGGGTACGTCCAGCTACGCCGCAGTATCGACGGTAGAACGCTGTATAAAAGGTCTGTAAATACTACGACTAACAGTAAAAAGGTACCTGTACAGTATATACACTCCGAGTGGAGGTGACGTAGCAATACAGTCTCAATCACAGAATAAAACTAAGGTAAATAGCACAGAAGGATAATATATGATAGATGAAAAGGAATAAGTCCAGTGTCCAACACAAGCCCAGATATATACAACATCACAGGGTCTCAAAACATAACATAGAAAGCTACACTCTGATAAAGCTAGCTGGATCGCAGTCCAGTCAAACCTAGCTAACCTACACTACTCTGGAAGTACAAATCTAGTGGCTCTACTATAAGGCCACGGTCCAAGGCTACTCCATCTAACTCGAGCCCATAATAGGTCGAGCAGTTCGCCTCAGAGTCATATGTAATATATCATAACGGTATCCTGTCAGGAAAATGAGCAAGTACAAGCACTAACAGCAGTTCCATGTGAATTGACAAATTCTATAAGAGACAGTATAATAAAATACAAGACAAAGATATATGAAGACTTGGGAACCGTTCGAAAGCTGAGTTACAACCCTTAAACCAAACAAGGACCGGGGTTGTAACCCTTCTCCCGAGCAGAACTTAGTCTCCAAATCAAGGTACATCATAGAGGCATGTAAAACATGTGAGTAACTAAATATCATAGCATGGTGAGAAAATACTGAATATAGAACAGAGCAGGATATGTGATAAGATAAAGTAAATATAAAATGTGCCTTGAATTATTAGAGCATTATGTGATCGGCAAGGGTATCATGGTAGGGTTATCCACTTGGCCCGGCAATCCGCGGTGACCTCAACGGAAAGTCATGCCGGCCAACCTGGATAACATGGACATGGAGGTATCTGCTACACCCTACGTGAGGTGAGGGTGGCGCAAGCAAAATAGTAACATGGGGCTTTGATCACATAACCCCTAATAATTCCCCATCCCCGAGTAGTATAATGGACCTGGACATGACACGTCATGACACGGGATTCCCTGAGAGGATAGCTACTCCCTCTCAGGAATCGGTGTCTATACAAGTACAGGAAACAAGATAGAGAATGCACATATATACCAAGAAAATCCAGGAACAACATCTCATGTCAAGATCCAACATATACTAGTCCGTGAACTATCGTGACTGGAATCGAGTAAGACACTACAACTGAATCGGATATAGCAGATATCAAGACAATAAAAACTATCAGTGAATGTACTCGCCTGCTGTCCTGAGCTATATGGTATATCAATGCTCAGAGCGGTATCAGAAGACCTAAATATGAGATACTGTAAGTTAATTTAGGTTTAAACAAGTTTAGGAATGATTTACAATGAATGATATGCAATCTAGGTCAAACTAGGTCTCACTGAGTCACACTAAGTCCTGTCAAGTCAATTTAGTCAAATCAAGTTATATCAAGTCAATCTAAGCCTAAGCAAGTCAATCCTAGGTTATACCAGTCATCACGGGTCAAAACAAGTCGAAGAAAGTCAAACGGGGTCAAGAGTTGGCCTACAGTTGACTTTTGGTCAACTGGTCAACCCTGGTCAACTCTGGTCAACTCTAGGTCAACCCTAGTCAACCCTAGGTTAATGGTGATTAATAGTTGACTTTTGGTCAACTACACAAGTCTAATGGAAATTGGGACTAATTTGGGTAAAGTGTTGACCCATAGTTGACTTTTGGTCTAAAAAGTCAACCGTGGTCAACCGGGGTCAAGACTAGGTCTAGGCGACTATTTCTAACTATTACCAACCTCTACAACCCTTATCCAAGTCCATCTTGGACTTCGAAACTCATATCTTGGCCGTAGGCCAATATCCTATTTTACCCTTAAAAAGGGTAAAATTCTAGCTTAGGCAACTATCAAGTTAGCCTACCTACGCTTGGTATTTTGACCCGAGCTCCCTAGGGTAGTAAGGTACTAGCCTATACATACATTATCTACCAAGATACCTAAGTAAAGTGGACATCTAGTCCATCTTACGGTCCGAATCGTCCGTTTACCCGTTATCTTGAACATTTCAAGATACGGGATGGTGCGGTGCAATACCGTCTCCCCAAGCCCACACGCAACCCCGATTCCAACTCTGAAGCCTACCCACAAAATTTAAATCACATTACCTAAGTCTCCTCCAAGTTTCAACGCGTTCCGAATCACGGAACTCAATTTCACCTCTTAAACCAAAATCCTAATTTAACCTTTTACCCTCTCATTCACTCATTCAACTCTCACTTTTCACACCCTCTTAGGACCAACTTAGTGGGCTATTCTAGTGGGTTTATTAGGGTTATATAGAGCTAATAATAGGGTATATATGTATATATATATATATATATATATATATATATATATATATATATATATATATATATATATATATATAGGTATATAGTGGGGTATATACGGGATCGAATAGGGGGTTAAAAAGGGGGGGTTTGCCTATTGTTGCTGCTACTGTTGCCTGCTACTGCTGCTGTTCTTGCTGCTGTTAGGGGGCTGTTTAGGGGGGGAAACAGCCCCTAGCTGCTGTGGGTGCTCCCCCTTTCCCCTCCACAAATCCTCCATCATTCCCCCTCTATTTCCCTCTCTAAATCACTCTAAAAACCCCTCTAATCTCTTCTAAAATCCTTCTCTAATTCTCTAATATATATATATCACTCACCACATCTAATTATCATTCCCTTCTCCTCTCTATACTCACAAATACACACACACATATATGTATGACCACACACACATGTATATATCTACACATATCTATATATATATATATATAAATGTGTGTATATATATATATATATATATATATATATATATATATATATATATATATATATATATATAGACACACACACACATATGTATCTATATATATATAGACACTCTCACCCACACATGGACACACTCTCATGACACAACTATCACTCTCCTCTACACACACACAAATACATATATAAATACACACACATAAATACACATGTGTGTATATGTATATATATATATATATATATATATATATATATATATATATATATATATATATATATATATATATATATATATATATATATATATATATATATATATATATATATATATATATATATACCACTCTAAAAAGATTAAAACCATAATTAATCCTTAAACTAGATTTTAGGGGAACCTAACAAATCTAGGGTCAACTTGTAGAGAATGGTCCCCTCTCTAATTTATGTGAAGGAATAAATACAAATGAGAAATTAAAGAGGGTTTAATAATCATACCTAAATGAAGATTTGGAGGAAGAAGAAGGAGTTGGAAGAAAAGAAATGAAGAGAGAAGAAGAAGACATAGTGAAGAAGAAAGAAGAGGTGGAGGGGGACTATATGACCAGCCATGGTGCCAAGGGGTAGGGGCACTTGTAATTACAAGTTTGTCCCTCCCTAAGCCTAATGCAAAATAAATTCAAAAATGGGTTTCGGAAGTTGCTAAAAATAAATAAAAATCATAATTAAACTTAATTACTCATGGGGGACTAGTCCAAACTCCTAAACCTAAAAGTTTAGTGTGGTGGGCCATGGTTAAATAACATGCTAATTACGGCTCAAGTCGAAATTCACCGGGGTCCCGAATTAACTCGAAATGCGATGAAATTCGAACCCGACTCCTATAATAATTAAATAATAATATTCATGAAATAAAATTCCTAAAAATATTATAAATAGAAAATTACCATTTTACCCCTAACTAGAAAAAGTGAGGGTGACAGCTAGGTCTGGCCGGCGCGGGAGATCGTCGGGGCGGGCGCGCCAGAGCTAGGGCAGCCCAGGGGCGCGCGGGTTCGGAGGGGTTGAACGGGCCGGCGGCGGGCAGCCCGGAGGTGGGCGGAGCCGCGGGGACGCACGACAGGGGTGCAGCGTCGGGAATGGCGCCGGAGCTCGGGGGTCCTGGCCGGAGTCGGGCGCGGGTTCGTCGGGGAGCGGGGCTCGGGTGGATCGGGGAGAGCTCGAGAGTGGGTTTGAGAGTGAGGGGGAAATGAATAGGGGTGCTGGTGCTAGCTTGTGGGGGAAGTGGTGGTGGAGGTGTTGTGTTTTAATAGAGAAGTGAGGAGAGGGGGGATGTACGTGTGGTGGAGAGGGAGTGAAGGAGAGAGAAGTGAGGGGGAATGGGGAAGGTGCTGGTCCAGCGGCTGGACCAGCTCGTGGGGGGAGAAAATGTTTTATAATTTTTTTTAACAAAATATCATCCATAAAACCGAATGCTAAAAAATATTAATATTTAATTAAAAGGCAGATTCGGGACTGGAACGAAAATGGGTTCGGGGAACGGAAACTGGCGTTCAGACTCAGGGTCGGAGTCCGGGCTCGGGATCGGACGGGCCACAAAAAAAACCAACGATAATTTTTAAAATAATATTTTTCCTAAAACCGACTAAATAAAATAATAATAATAATAATAATAATAATAATAGTAATAGTAATAATACATAATAATAATAATAATAATATTAATAATAAATAATAAACTATTATTACACTACAAATTATTAATTTGTAAATTTAATATTTTGAGTTTCACAGCGACGAGTTACCAGGCATCTATAGCATTTTTATCGCTGCTTTGCTTTGCTATAGGCAAATACTTCTACAAATTTTACATACTGTTACATCAATGAACTGCGAATCCAACCATGTTAAATGTTGATCCTTGGGGTAGCAAGTTAAGTCTTCACATGTTGTACTTTCAGTCACTACCATGATTAGAATAGTCTTTATATATCTTTCTCACATGATTAGAATCCGGGTTATGGTGAAACTGTTAGTAGCGTACGTGATCATGCCCCTTATTCGTACGTACGTACTGAGCAAGGTTGACATTTTATATATACCTTGTCGTAGGCGCACCAGCTGTATTTGTACGTATTGTCACGACCCACACCCGGATATACGGATACGAATACATGGGCCACGCCCAGCCTACGCCGCAGTATCGACGGTAGAACGCTGTCTAGTACCCAATAAGTATACACTACATCTAGAAGGTCTACAACTTTAAATATACTCTAGTCACATCACAACAGCTAAGGATGATAAGACAAGAAAGATAACTAAAGCACAAGAACAACTAGAAACTACTAGAAGGAATCATAAGACAGAAAAATAAAGAAGGAAAAATAAGACGAACTAAGGATAACAGGCAACTCACATAGAAGAATAGTGAGATCCACCTCAGCTAGCAACATCATGAAATCCACTAATGGTATAACAACTCCTAAAATATTATCAACGGTATCCTGTCAGGAAAATGAGCAAGTACAAACACTAACAACAGTTCCATGTGAATTGACAAATTCTATAAGAGACAGTATAATAAACTACAAGACAAAGATATATGAAGACTTGGAAACCGTTAGGAAGCTGAGTTACAATCCTTAAACCAAACAAGGACCGGGGTTGTAACTCTTCTTCCGAGCAGAGCTTAGTCTCCAATCAAGGTATAATATAATGGCATGTAGAACATGTGAGTAATCTGAATATCATAGCATGGTGAGAAAGTACTGAATGTAGAACAGAGCAGGATATATGATAAGATAAGTAAATATAAAATGTGCCTTGAATTATTAGAGCGATATGTGATCGGCTTGGGATAAGTGACAGGACAGGCTATCCACTTGGCCCGGCAATCCGCGGTGACCTCAACAGAAAGTCATGCCGGCCAACCTGGATAACGAGCACAAGGCAAGGGAATCTCGCTACACCCTACGTGAGGAAGAGTGGCGCGAGCACAAGGATAGTGACAGGGTGGCTTGGATCACATAGCCCCTAATAATTCTCCATCTCCGAATAGTATAATGAACCTGGACATGACACGTCATGACACGGGATTCCCTAAGAGGATAACTACTCCCTCTCAGGAATCGGTGCCTATACAAGTACATGGAACAAGGCAGGAAATGTACATATATACCAAGAAAATCTAGGAACAACATCTCATGTCATGATCCAACATATACTAGTCCGTGAACTATCGTGACTGGGAATCAAGTAAGACACTACGACTGAATCGGATATAATAGATATCACGACAATAAAAACTATCAGTGAATGTACTCGCCTGCGGTCCTGAGCTGTCAAATGGGGTCGATGCTCAGAGTGATGCCACAGACCTAAAGATAAGATATATATAAACTAATTAGGGTTCAACAGTGTTAGGCTTGATTCTATAGTATAAGCTACGCAATCGAGGTCAGACTCAGTCAACTAAGTCAAACTAGGTCACACTGAGTCACACTAGGTCACAAGAAGTCAAACCAAGTCAACTAGGTCAAACTGGGTCAATGGTTGACTTACAATTGACTTTTGGTCAACTAGTCAACTCTAGTCAACTCTAGGTCAAACTAGGCTAACCTAGGTCAAGTGTTGACTCTACTTCGACGTTCAGTCAAAGTAGTCAACCATGGTCAAACAAGGTCAAGGCTAGTCTCTATAAACATCTACAGGGTCAACACATTCAATTTCAGTGGTTGTAAAATCACTGGAATCGATGGATCTCAAAATACAACAAAAGGAGAAAGATTATAATAATAGGGTAAAAACCTACAGATGTTGTCGGATGGTGAAACAACCATCACCAACGTGTCCAAAATGGTCAAATTAGCTAGGATAGCCAATCCATAAGTCCAATTTGGACACAGGGGCAAAAAGGTAATTTCGGACCAAAATGGTGTCCGTGTCGGACCCACTTTGCACCGAAAAATGTACTAAAATAAAAGTGCACTAAACCTAACAAATTATATGTTCACGAATTCAGAATGATGATACGAACCCAACGGTATATCTAGAATTGGATTCCGTTGACTCGATCTCAAATTGGTCCGTTGACCAGGACATTAAAATTCGATTTGTATAGAAAAGCGTGTCGGAGCCAATGTCCTCAAAAATTAGCAAATTATATGTCAACGAGTCCAGAATGACGATACAAACTCAACGGTATATCCGAAATTGGATTCCGATGAGCCGATCTCAAAATGACCCGTTGGCCCGGATATTGGTATCCGACTTGCATCGAAATGCGTGCCGGAACCAATGTCCACTAAAACCTAGCAAATTATATGTCAATGAGTCTAAAATGACGATACGAACTCAATGGTATATCCGAAATTGGATTCCGATGAGCCGACGTCAAAAAGTCTCGTTGACCAGGACCGTGGGGCCCGTTTTGTACCAAAATGCGTGCCAGGGCCCACGTCCTCCAAATCTAATAAACTTTATATGAAAATGTGCCAGAACGACGCCACGAGTCTACTGGTGGTGTCAAAATTGAATCCGGAGTCCCGGGTTCAAAAATAGAATTTTACATGTTAGAAATTAAGA
The DNA here is from genome assembly GCA_029216955.1 of Iris pallida. Taxonomy (NCBI): domain Eukaryota; kingdom Viridiplantae; phylum Streptophyta; class Magnoliopsida; order Asparagales; family Iridaceae; genus Iris; species Iris pallida. Next base: position 566,773 of record JANAVB010037220.1, on the reverse strand, counting down.
ATTTAGACGACCAACTTTGGCGTCGAATTCAACCAATTAAACGTGCTCACAATAAAACAAAACTTAAGGGATAGGAAGAGGGTTATACCATCTGTGCACAGAAACTAATGGCATACCAGACGGAGCTGCGACGACGGAGTTACGAACTGACGAAGTCGGCTCCACAAAACTGTCCAAAAATAGTTCAAATTAAAACGTCAACTTGGTGGCCGGTTTTGATGTATCAAACGATAAAATTAACGGATGAAATTTGACAGGGATGAAGGGGTAGATAGCGAGATTGTGACGGAGCAAAGAGTTCTTCGATCCAACGGTCGAATCTCCCAAAAAATGTACGCGAAGTTGCTGTCCCGAAACGAGATTTTGACTTCGATCCCGCGCACGTCACGCCGGAATTCCGTTCAAAATGTACGAATCGTGTACGTGGCGTATCGGGGAGGAAGGCGCTGCCCCGGGGGGGTCGCCGGAGCAGTGCGCGGCTAGGGGGCGGGTCGCCGGCGGCGGCGACGGTCGCGGCGGCGCGCAGCTGGCCGTGCGCGCGCGCCTGCTGTTGCGTCGCTGCTGCACGCTGCTGGTGCACGGCTGCTGCGCGCAGCGCGGCACGACAGCGGCGGTCGCCCGTAGCGGCGGCGGCGAGACGGTGGAGGTGATGGTCTTGGTGATGGTGGTGATGTTGGTGTTAATGGTGGTGGTGGTGGTGATGTTTGTAAGCTCGGAAGGAAGAGAAGATGGGAAAATGAGGAGGAGCTCGGGGAGGAAGGCTGGTGGCTGGTGGTGGAGCTCGGGAGGATGAGCTCGGGAGGCTCTCGGCCATGGGGGTGATGGTGTTGTTGGTTGAGTGTAGGGAGGAGATAGAGAGTGTGAGTTGTGTGTGTGTGTTTATAATATAAAGAGAGAGAGTGAATGATATAATAGAGAGTGAATAGAGAGAGGGAGAGATTTGAAAGAGAGGGGGGGTGAAGTCGGCTGATGTGAGAGGGGAGTGTGTGTGATGGGGGGGGGGTGAGTGTAAGGAGAGGTGAGGGGTGAGTGAGGGTTATATGTGTGTATGTATGTGTATATAAATATATAAAGAGAGAGGGTGAGAATAGAGAGAGAGAGAGAAAGAGATATTTAGAGAGAGGGGGTAGTGGTCGGCTGCTAGGAGGGGGTATTTGTGTGTTTTTGTGTGTAGGAGTGAAGTGAAAGAGAGAGTGATATTAAAAGAAGAGAGAGAATTAATATATATATATATATATATATATATATATATATATATATATATATATATATATATATATATAAGATAAAGGAAATGAGATATTTATATATAGAGAGAGATATTTTGAGTAGAGGAAAAAGAAAAATTTATCAGTGGGGTGTATGGGCAGTTATGATAGGGCATACACCCAATTGGGTCGGGTACTGGGCTAAGATCGGACAGGTTCGGGACCAAGATTTAATTAAAATAATAATTTAAACTATTTAAAATCATGGACGAAATGGGAGCACAAGGGAAATCAATTCGATGGCACGCAAGTGGCACGTGCACAGTAGGCTCAAAACAGGTCAGGGCCATATATTGGGTCGACTGGATTGGAACGATGTCGGGCCCGAAAATTAAGTTGGAAATTAATTCACGAATTACGGTAGACGATAAATTGGTCTAAATTGACCCAAAAGTTGCGCGAAGCAAATGGAGCACAAGGGAACAAGTTCGAGTGGGACACGATATATCAACATGAAGATAATCTCGTCTACTACAAACTTCAAGAAGAAAGTTTCTAGAGACTGGCATCCCTGATGCTCTAGAAATCCAAGTCATGGTAAAGAGCGTTTAATGATCAAAATTAATTAAATCAAAATGAATATCGAAAATAATTCATTTAGAAAATTCGAAAATAATCCTAAAATTTCAGGGGGCTTACACGTATGTACATCTATCGCTTGTTTTACTTATACGGAAGTACATTTTATATACTTGTGCCACAGTATATTTTACACCTATTGACGATCACGTACCTGCTACAGTTTTAAACATTACATATACATCTGTCTATATGACATATGTGTCCTTGCCATGATAGATTATGAGATGCCATGTTTCCAGTTTATTCCTCTTATGTTCATTTCATGTTTTGTATATTAGTTTGCTAGAAACAGTACTTGCTCCCGTCCTGACAGGATAATGTTGTAGGTATACTTACCGAGGAGGAGTTGCTCTGTGACTCATATTATGGAGTTACTGCCGAGGACCCGACTTTATCTTACGAGGATGTACCTGCGGAAAAACTCGTCTAGTTTGTGTAGTTGCTCGGGATATTTAGTGTAGTCATGTATTAGACTACGTATTTTGTAACTGGACCTGTATCCAGTTTTATATTTCGGACTTGTACTTGGACTTATTATTATATGAGATGACTTTTGTGTTTGGAGCATTTATGACTCTTTATTACTTATAGAACTGTTAGCACATTTAGTCTTATCTTGTTATCTCTAGAACAGCTTACTGCGCTTTATCTCAAGCGTAGGCTGGACATGACTCAGCTCGGCCCAACAATTTGGGTAGCGGATGGTGACACTACCCAAATTCGAGAAAGAAAAGAAAGAAAGAAAAGAAAGAAAGAAAGAGAGAAAAGAATGAAAGAAAAGATAAAGAGAAACGCCTTTAGTCTATTTTGGCGCGAATACGCCAACGACCATTTCATATAGTTAAGGGACGATGGGTTGAAAGTGCAGGCATGTATGTGTCCCGCACTGATACTACATAGAGAGCACTTATAACGTGACAAGGAAGGAATGTGGCGTATTTACCTTGCGTCGGTGCAAGGACGAGTGCGTCTATGTTGGTAAGTGTGAAACCCTGATTTTCAATTTATTGGATTTTGCCAATTAACGATAATTAGTTTAGTTATTATATATTATTACTATTATTATTATTATATTATTATTTAGTCGAATTTAGGAAAAAAATATTATTTTAAAATTATCGTTGGTTTTTGATTGTGGCCCCGTCCCGATCCCGAGTCCGGACTCCGAACCCGAGTTCGAATCCGGTTCGGTTTTCCGAAACCCAATTCCGTTTTCTGAACCCATTCTTAAATTCCTTTTTCTAATATATATAAAATATATATACATATTAGTTTTACTACAAAAGAATGAAAAAAGGAAAAGAAATAAAAAAAATAAAACAAAATCCTAATCTACCCCCACGACCAGCACTTCCCCTCCCTAGACATACTCTTTCCCCCACTCTTCCCTTAAATAACCACCACCACCACCAGCCCCTAAATTATCTCCCTCCACTCATTTCCTCTCCCTCTCACCCTCCTATCTCCCTCCAGAAGCTCCGCCGACCCCGCTCCCCACGTCGAGCCGCGCCCCCGACCTCCGGCCGCGTCCAGCCGCGGCTCCACCCTCCCGCGGTCGCCTCCTAGGCCGCACGCCGCCCACGCCGGCCGCCCCCGACCTCCGGTCGCGTCCAGCCGCGGTTCCACGGTAGAATTCACTGCTCCATCTCTATAATCTCTCTCTTATCCTCTTATTCTAGTAAATTAGAATCCTACTTTCCTCACTGTTTAAAATATTTTTCCGAATTTTTGAACTTGTCGAATATATACGGATGTCGAACTCCCGAACTGAGGAATGAAATTTCCTCTCCCCTCTCCCAGGAACCCTAGCTAGCTCTTTAATGGACCTTCTCAACTGAAACTCCAGATCCATTCCATAGAAGAGGAAGAGGAAGAGGAAGAGGAAGAATGGAAGGAAGCACGAAGAAGATGAGGATCGATCTCGACAAGCTCCCCATCAAGCGTCTCGAAGCCATCGAGGAAGCCGGAACCGAGCACTTCCCGTCGTAATTATTCCCCTCTCCCTCCTCCTCTTCCGTCAATCCCTTCTATATTTGTTTAATCTGATGTAAAATTTGGGGAAACAGCGAGACTGGCGACGAGGAAACCCGGCTCAACATGATTCGGAGGATCGATTTCTCCGCTATCATCGAAACGGACGCCAACAAGAAGGCCAAGAAGACCAGCACCAAGGAGGCGGCGCCGGCGTGGCCTTGGCAGAGTCTGGTGGAGAACTTGCAGAGCGCACACCAGGAACTATCCGTCATCATAGATCTCATCAACACCGTAACATACTTTCTAACACATTATGCTTTTTTTTTCCTCCTCTTATTATGCCTAAGATTAACCCGTAGCAATCTTGCTACCACTAGCTTTAGACATTACCATTTCACGAAATTTTACAGAGTTGTGTCGTGTTAGAGTGGATACACTCAACACGAGCACGACGGAATGGACGTCATTGAGTAGAGCGGGTGCATATTTATAGGGTACATAGGCCTCCTACTTTAGTAGAATTGAGATAGGTCGTGATGCACAAGCCAGAGAGATGGTCACAGTAGAACGATAACAATGAACTTAGGAACATATCGACAGAGAAAATACGGAGGGCCAATCATCATATCAACAGTGCTGGAAAAAGAAAGAAATATAGATGGATGACGATAGCAGTTGTGACAAGACCATTGTAAAAATCGGCTACAAGTACAAACGGCTATGTTGTCACAGGTGACGCTAGGCGGCCTAGGCGTGCAAGTAAAAAACCTACCGAATCGACCTGAATAATCTTTCCCTGGTTGTGGCGTTGGTCGTCTAGGCAGTTGCCTAGGATCAAATATATATGTGTAGCAAGGAAGTACCCAAGTTCCTGGACGACGTCTAGACAAGGCGGGAGGCATGTCGCCTTGCCTCGTCTAACGCCCAGAACAACATAGACAAACGGTAGTCAAGAGCAGTTATCGTGTCAATAGATGAAAGTATGAGAAATAACTGCGAAAGAGCAGTAGTATCATATTAATATGAGAGACGCCGAGCTACACTGAGAAGTGCAGCGGTAACAATCCGTAGCGGAGGAGGCGAACATCAAAGAGCAAAGAAGATCTTTCACTTCTTTTTTTACATGCTCTAATACTATATTAGAGTGAAATACTCAAAACAATGTAAAGAACTTCATTGAGAAGACTACTCATAGAGGACGTGCATGTGAGCGGAGAATTAAGACTATTTAAGGGTTAAAGTTGGGTGAAGAGTCAGATTATTATTATCTTTTTGAGCTAGGCTTGCTCTAATACTATGTTAGAGTGGATATACTCAAATCAATGTAATGACCTTCATTGAGCTGAGTACATACTTATAGGGTAGGCTTTGGCATACAAGAATGGAAACTGTAACTGAAGTAGTACACAAGGATAATAGAAATGGACTTACAAGAATTGTAACTAATCTAATATATTAGCATGCCATTCAGTTGCAATAATAGAATGTTTGACATTTTGAGTTTATCTCACAAATTAATGCAAAAGTAAAAGAAAAAAATAAGTATCATTTGTCTTAGACTAGGAATCACATACACTCCAAAATACAGTAAGACACACCAAAATGGTGCAATGTCTTCTTCGTGTTGAGTCATACACGTGTCCATGCAACATGTCTTAGATCACAACATTGTTTCTGTATGACCAAAATCATTTCTCTCCATTGAGTGGTGTTGATTCAAAAAATGATTCACAAGTACATTAATCCCGATTTATGGATGTCATTGTCGATAGAATCCTTAGGACTAGGAAACCTGTCAAACTGCTTCTGTTAGAGCAAGGAATCATAACACTATCTCATTAAAGTTGGTTATATTGGCATATTCTCATTGTTCTTAGGATCCTTAGAGTATAACTTTATATTGAGTGAAAAACACTGGATGTGTGCATCTAATACAGTGTGATCTAGATGAATTCCTTAAAGTTGGTTATATTGGGCGTCACTGCAGAGACAAATTTGAGAGAATGGGTGCCCTCAAGTGGGTGCCTATCTCCAGATGATGTGCCCAAAGATTTGGACATCACAGCAGAGGTGGAATCAATGGTCTTGAGAGAATGGGCGCCCTTAAGTGTGCGCCTATCTCCTTGTGGTGCACCAACATGCTTAGGCACCCATTCGAGGCGTCTCTTCAGACAATGGTTCTGCACTTGCACAATGCGCCTATCTTTGGTCATAGTGTCTGTATGCGCCCTGTTTGTAGAAACGGGGACACGCTTAGCACCAGGAGCACTTAGCATCTTTTCGAACGCTGTTTGGTCGAATTTAACGACCAACATTCCTTTCTTAGAGCCAATCGATGATGAATCGTCTTAAGTTGTCACCTTCTCGTTGGAGGAGAAGGTCGTCTCCAGCAGAGTCGCCATTTTGTTTGCAAAAAACAAAAAGTGTTTTTATTACAAACTTTTAAAGAATTGTACACAAGTACAATAAATTCTGGAAAAGTATAACTGTAGGAGTCCGATCTTGATTGACGACCGCTTTGTCCCTTTGACGAGGCGATTGTGGATGGAAGCAAGCTTGTCATTGTGTCTCGGAGCTTCTGTTAACGAGGAATCTTCTGTATGGCTCGGCCGTGTAGAAGTATCAACAGAACTTCGGCTTCGATTAACGGTTGAAGAACTTGCTCTTGAGAATTGATGATTGCAGAAGATGGAAGTGCGATGAGTGCTCAAACTATACCCCTCCTCTCTGTGTCTGTACGTTGGGGGAGTGGGGATCTATTTATAGAGCCAAGAGATAACCACCTGACAGTTATCCAAAGTAGGCGCCCTTTTTCTGGATAGGCGCCTAAGCCACTGGGCGCCATTTTTAAGCGGAAGCACTTTTTACATGTGGCGCCTATACAGAATAGGCGTGTAGTCGTGGCCAAGTGATGGGCACGTTCTTCGGGGAATTCGGAGTAGTGCACCACGTTCAATATGCATGGCAGATTAATACGTTAGCATGGAACTGAATACTTTAAAAAAGTCGCCCAAGGAAGTAGGCATCTAGAAAAGTTGAGCGCCTAGTAGCAGTAGGCGCCTAAATGGGTCAGAGTGCCTCAGAGAGATGGGCACCTGAATGCATAAGGAGCCTAGGAGAACAGAACTCATAAGAAACAATGGGCGTCTAAAAGAGTTAGGTGCCTAAGAGTCATGGGACGCCTAAGAGTATTAGGCGCCTAAAAGAGACAGATATTTTGAACGCCTACAAGGTGGAAGAGGGGTCGGGAAGAGGCGGGTTGGGGGAGGAGGAGGAGGCGGGTCGGGAGGCGGAAGAGAAGGAGGAGGAGGGTCGGGGGAGGAGGAGGATGTGGGGGAAGGGGGAGGAGGAGGAGGGTCGGGAGGCAGAAGAGGAGGAGGAGGAGGAGGAGGAGGCAGGTCGGGAGGAGGCGGAGGAAGAGGGATCGGGGTTGGGATCGTCTCAACGAGGAGGAGGGGGAGGGGAAGGGAGTGGTGAGAATATGATTTTTTTTAATGGGGTGTTCTCAGTAGGTGGTGAGGTGCGTATAGCCGTACCCTTTTCCTAATTTTTGAACTTGCCGAATAACTACAGATTCCGAACTTGTGACTAAAAATCTCGGAGGTCCTGAACTGAGGAATGAAATTCCCTCTCCCTCTTCCTCGACTCTCCTAGGAAACCCTAGCTCTTTAATAGACCTTATCAACTAAAACTCCAGATCCATTCCATAGAAGAAGAAGAGGAAGAATAAGAATGGAAGGAAGCACGAAGAAGATGAGGATCGATCTCGACAAGCTCCCCATCAAGCGTCTCGAAGCCATCGAGGAAGCCGAAACCGAGCAGTTTCCGTCGTAATTATTCCCCTCTCCCTCCTTCTCTTTCATCAACCCCTTCTCTATTTGTTTGATCTGATGTAAATTTTGGGGAAACAGCGAGACTGGCGACGAGGAAACCCGGCTCAACATGATTCGGAGGATCAATTTCTCCGCTATTATCGAAACGGACGCCAACAAGAAGGCCAAGAAGACCAGCACCAAGGAGGCGGCGCCGACGCCGGCGTGTTCTTGGCGAGTCTGGTGGAGAACTTGCAGAGCGCGCTCCAGGAACTACCCGTCATCATAGATCTCATCAACACCGTAACATACTTCCTAACGCATTATACTTTTTTTCCCTCTTAATCCATAGCAAACTTGCCACCACTAGCTGCCGACTTTACCATTTCAAGAAATTTATAGAGTTCTGTCGTGTTAGAGTGGATACACTCAACACGAGCACGACGGAATGGACGTCATTGAGTAGAGCGAGTGCTTATTTGTAGGGGACATAGGCCTCCTACTTTAGTAGAATGGAGATAGGTTGTGATGCGCAGCGAGGAACTCAAGAGATAGGCCGTGATGCGCAAGCCAGAGAGACGGTCGTAGTAGAATCGTTAACAATGAACATAGGAACATATCACCATAGTAAATACGGAGGGCAATCATCATATCGACAGTATTGGAAAAGGAAAGAACTATAGACGAATGATGATAGTAGTTGTGACAAAACCATTGTAATAATCGGCTACAAGTACGAATGACTATGTTGTCATAGGTGACGCTAGGCGGCCTTGGCGTGCAAGTAAAAAACCTACCGCATCGACCTGGATAATCTTTCCCTGGTTGTGGCGATGGTCGTCTAGGCAGTTGCCTAGGGTCAAATATATATGCACAGCAAGGAAGTACCCAAGTTCCTGGACGAAGTCTAGACAAGACGGGAGGCATGTCGCCTTGTCTCGTCTAATGCCCGGAACAACATAGACAAACGGTAGTCAAAAGCTGTTATCGTGTCAATAGAAGAAAGTATGAGAAATAACCGCGAAAGTGCAGTAGTGTCATATCAATAGGAGAGACGCCGAGCTAGACTGAGAAGTGCAGCTGTAACAATCCGTAGCGGAAGAGGCGAACATCAAAGAGCAAAGAAGATCTTTCACTTCTTTTTCTTTTCTTTTCTTTTACTAGAGACAAATAGGTGGTGCTTTTCAAGGGGATAAAAATATGTTTTTTGTTTATAAAGAAGAAATAAAAAGTGAGTAATGAAAAAAAAACTGAATGTATGAAAAATTAGGGCAGAACCTTGGATCTGGTTGTCAGGGGGGTCGCCGGTGTTGCCATTCGTAGAGGACGTGCACATGGTCTGAGGGTTACAAATGGTTAATGATTAGGGTTGTGTGAAGGATCTTTTATTTCTTGAGCTAGGACCAATAAGAGTTGCTCTAATACCATGTTAGAGTGGATATACTCAAAACAATATAATGACCTTCATTAAGTATAGTACATACTCATAGAAGATGTGTTCGAGATCGGAGAGTTAAGGGTGGTCAAGGGTTAAAGTTGGGTGAAGGGTCAGATATAATTATTATTATTATTACATGCTCTAAAACTATATTAGAGTGAAATACTCAAAACAATGTAAAGAACTTCATTGAATAGACTAGATACTAATAGAGGACGTGCACGTGAGCAGAGAGTTAAGACTATTTAAGGGTTAAGTTGGGTGAAGAGTCAGATTATTATTATCTTTTTGAGCTAGGCTTGCTCTAATACCATGTTAGAGTGGATATACTCAAATCAATGTAATGACCTTCATTGAGCTGAGTACATACTTATAGGGGACTAGGAAAGGCTTTGGCATACAAGAATGGAAATTGTAACTGAAGTAGTACAAAAGGATAATAGAAATAGACATACAAGAATTGTAACTAATCTAACATATTAGCATGCCATTCAGTTGCAATAATAGAATGTTTGACATTCTGAGTTTATCTCACAAATTAATGCAAAAGTAAAAGAAAAAATAAGTATAATTTGTTTTAGACTAGCAATCACATACACTTCAAAATACAGTAAGACACACCAAAATGGTGCAATGTCTTCTTCGTGTTGAGTCATACACGTGTCCGTGCAACATGTCTTAGATCACAACATTGTTTCTGTATGACCCAAATCATCGCTCTCCCTTGAGTGGTGTTGATTCAGAAAATGATTCACAAGTACATTAATCCCGATTTATGGATGTCATTGTCGATGGAATCCTTAGGACTAGGAAACCTGTTAAACTGCTTCTGTTAGAGCAAGGAATCATATCACTATCTCATTAAAGTTGGTTATATTGGCATATTCTCATTGTTCTTAGGATCCTTAGAGTTATAACTTTATATTGATTGAAAAACACTGGATGTGTGATCTAGATAAATTCCTTAAAGTTGGTTATATTGGGCATCACTGCAGAGACAGATTTGAGAGAATGGGTGCCCTCAAGCGGGTGCCTATCTCCAGATGATGTGTCCAAAGATTTGGGCATCACAGCAGAGGTGGAATCAGTGGTCTTGAGAGAATGGGCGCCCTCAAGTGGACGCCTATCTCCTTGTGGTGCACCAACAGGCTTAGGCACCCATTCGAGGCGTCTCTTCAGAGAGTGGTTCTACACTTGTACAGTGCGCCTATCTTTTGTCATAGTGTCTGTATGCGCCCTGTTTGTAGAAACGGGGATGCGCTTAGCACCAGGAGCACTTAGCATCTTTTTGAACGATGTTTGGTCGAATTTAACGACCAACATTCCTTTCTTAGAGCTAATCGATGATGAATCGCCTTGAGTTGTCACCTTCTCGTTGGAGGAGAAGGTCGTTCCCAGTAGAATCACCATTTTGTTTGCAAAAAATAAAAAAATGTTTTTATTACAAACTTTTAAAGAATCGTACACGAGTACAATGAATTTTGGGAAAGTACAACTGTAGGAGTCCGGTCTTGATTGACGACCGCTTTATCCCTTTGACGAGGCGATTGTGGATGGAAGCAAGCTTGTCACTGTATCTGCTTCTGTTAACGAGGAATCTTCTGTATGGCTCGGCCGTGTAGAAGTATCGACAGAACTTCGTCTTCGATTAACGGTTGAAGAACTTGCTCTTTAGAATTGATGATTGCAGAAGATGGAAGTGCGATAAGTGCTCAAACTATACCCCTCCTCTCCGTGTCTGTACGTTGGGAGAATGGAGCTCTATTTATAGAGCCAAGAGATAACCACCTGACAGTTATCCAAAGTAGGCACCCTTTTTCTGGATAGGCACCTAAGCCACTGTGCGCCATTTTTAAGCGGGGGCACTTTTGATATGTGGCGCCTATGCGGAATAGGCGTGTGGTCGTGGCCAAGTGATGGGCACGTTCTTCAGATAATTCGGAGTAGTGCACCACGTTCAATATGCATGTCAGATTAATACGTCAGCAGGGAACTGAATACTTTGAAAAAGGTGCCCAAGGAAGTAGTCGCCTAGAAAAGTTGAGCGCCTAGTAGCTGTAGGCGCCTAAATGGGTCAGGGTGCCTCAGAGAGATGGGCACCTAAATGCATAAGGAGCCTAGGAGAACAGAACTCATAAGAAACAATGGGCGCCTAAAAGAGTTAAGCGCCTAAAAGAGTTAGTCGCCTAAGAGTCACGAGACGCCTAAGAGTATTAGGCGCCTAAAAGAGAGAGATTTTGAGCGCCTACAAGGAGGAGGAGGGGTCGGAAGGAGGAGGAGGCGGGTCGGGGGTGGAGGAGGAGGCGAGGGAGGAGGAGGAGGCGGGTCGGGAGGCGGAAGAGGAGAAGGAGGAGGGTCAGGGGAGGAGGAGGATGCGGAGGAAGGGGGAGGAGAAGGAGGGTCGGGCGGCAGCGGAGGAGGAGAAGGAGGAACCAGGTCGGGAGGAGGCGGAGGAAGAGGGATCGGGGTTGGGATCGTCTCGACGAGGAGGAGGGGGAGGGGAAGGGAGTGGGGAGAATAGGAATTTTTTTTAATGGGGTGTTCTCAGTAGGTGGTGAGGTGCGTATAGCCGCACCCTTTTCCTAATTTTTGAACTTGTCGAATAACTACGGATGCCGAACTTGTGACTAAAAATCTCGGAGGTCCCGAACTGAGGAATGAAATTCCCTCTCCCTCTTCCTCGACTCTCCCAGGAAACCCTAGCTCTTTAATGTACCTTCTCAACTGAAACTCCAGATCCATTCCATAGAAGAAGAAGAGGAAGAATAAGAATGGAAGGAAGCACGAAGAAGATGAGGATCGATCTCGACAAGCTCCCTATCAAGCGTCTCGAAGCCATCGAGGAAGCTGGAACCGAGCAGTTCCCGTCGTAATTATTCCCCTCTCCCTCCTCCTCTTCCATCAACCCCTTCTCTATTTGTTTAATCTGATGTAAATTTTGGGGAAACAGCGAGACTGGCGACGAGGAAACCCGGCTCAACATGATTCGGAGGATCGATTTCTCCGCTATCATCGAAACGGACGCTAACAAGAAGGCCAAGAAGACCAGCACCAAGGAGGCGGCGCCTGTAGTGACCCGCTCCGCCCTAGCGGAACGCCGATTCAAACGGCAAGTGCAACGACTCGAACGAGCCGTCGACCCAGAGAGTTGGCATCGACCTGATGAAGAATCGATGCAAGGCTTACATTGGCCCGTCAAGATGAATCCAGACTTAGACTATCAAAGGCGCGCTCGGAGTATCGCTCGACCGATGCGAACATCGCTAAGGTGGGTGGCTCCGATGAACCCGTCTTTGCTTAGCCTAGACACATAACAATACGGACACTATCACGAGAATCGCTAGGCGATAACCCCGTGCATGCTAATAAATGACTCAACGCACCTAGCTAAGGGAATAATCCCACCTTGTATGCTTGTATAGAATATGGAAAGGAACATAGAAAATATGAGAACTCTAGCACCGCGCCCCATGCTCGTGCTAAGGCACAAGCTTACGTTTACGTCTTTGATGCGTTCAAACAATGAAAACAATGAATGGTTTACAACAATGAAGCGGGGAGACTATCAACATAGTCGTTCCGAGTAGAGCTTAGCAACATTGAAAGGCTATGGGGCCGATGGGTCGCCAAGGCGACTCCCGTACAAGGAGTTGCGTAATATATGAATGAAAGAGTAAACGAATAAGTGAATGAATGAATCAACGAATGAATGAACAAGTAAAAGAAAGAATGAATAAAAGATAAGAAGAAAGAATGGTTAGCGACAGGTGTGACGGGCACGTGCAACGGGGCTCGCTACCCGCGCTGCACGGACGCCAACCTGGTCGATAACGCATTAAGGCTAAGGGTTAGCCTACGGCTCAGAGACAGCCGTTAAGTTAAAAAGATAAGTTAATACGAAATGGTCGTGGACAAACGGCACGAGCGAGGGGTGGCGAATGCTGTGACCGTAAAGAAAAAGGGATTCCGCGGCATGATCAAAGGGGGACGTAAGTGCAGGAGTATTTCAAGAGACTAACGGGGTGTGTGTCAGTCCTCACCCTACGCTAGTTGAGAAATACCACGGTTTGGATGTCCAAAATGGCTTGTGGTGCCAGCGACCGGTGCATATAGAGTTAAGTGGGCTTTGCTGGTGGCGATCCACGTGTAAGTCCTTGCATTGAAATCAAAGTAGTCTAAGTTAACAAAATAAAGTGCCTTATGAATATGCTTGAAATGTGACACACCAAATGAAAATGAGAAATTCATGCAAGTGTAGATAACGTGCCTACGACGTACTAGAATCCGAGGCAGGGACACGCACTTGACATCGAAAAGTTTATATTGAATTGTTGACTAACTTGGTTTACTTTGGACAGGGAAGGCCGGACGGTAAGTATGGGTAAGTCGTATATTCATTTCCATGCACACACTTGAATTCGGCAACACGAGATAGGTCATAAAATATGCCATGAAACTGATCCTAAGGCAAGATTAGAAAGACAATGAATGATAGAGATGCACAAAAGTAAATGAAACGTGTTTGGTAATGATAGCATTGTGGGCGAGCTAGCCTCCCCACCAGTGCATAACAATGTACTGATAACCCCACAGTCTGCTTGCAGGTAGCAGGAAACGTCGGCGGGTGCAGAACTTCCCTCGAACGTGCTAAGGCACGAAGCTATCTCTCGAGCCTTGGAGTGTTGCAAGGAGCTGGAGCACCATATACAGGACGTAATGTATTGGAACATCGTCATGAATCATTCCATCTTGTAAGCCACTTGGCACGTCTTTTATGTTTCAGAGAGAGAGAGCTTGAGCGATTTGTAATATCGGCCTAGCGCCGCTTGTAAACTTCTTGAATATCAATAAAGAATTTGAATTCGTTTCAACTTGTGTTCATTTACTTTCCGCTGCAAATGGGGACACTCTGTGCGACTCTGTGGCCTAGCTCATATCGGCCGTTTCTGGACTTGGCCTTACACGGGCGCAACCTAGGCCCGTGCGGCATCACGCCTTAGCGAGGACGATCGTTCCTGCGGGAGCGGGGCGTGACAGATTGGTATCAGAGTACGGCTTTACGTCCTTGGGCATCATTTCGATTTTCTCAGTTTTGAAAGCTCGTCGATGGAAAAAGAAGTGTACGCTCTCTCTCGTTGTGCCTTGGGATGTTCCATACAATAAGTCTAATATTTTCAAAAGCTCGTACGATTACTCGGTTGGACGGGATCGATAGGCGAAAGCCTTTGTGCCACCACGACGGACTTGAGTTGGAAGGAACCGATGCTAAGAGTTAGCAAACGCAGTGCGTGCTTGAATGAGCTTACGCTGACAGCAAACGAGTATACGAGACCAAAGTATAGTTCGAATGGGATGGTTATGCACGCAGCCTTTTGGCTAAGTTGTGCCGAGTATCGCGCACCTAGACTTTATGGTGCAAACGAGTTGCGAGCGAGATTGACTATCGCTCGGACGAGAATAAGGGAGACTTAGAATGTATGTTGATAGAGACGCTACTTGACCGGCGCTAAAGCGAACACGGGGAAATGGTTTTTAGATTTTGAAGAATGAGCGAACGCACAATTGGACATGTCGATCGGGAGTCGAATAACCTTTCGAGGATTTGTAGAATGACTTGACTTCGAGTGGTGTATGTGATAGGTTCGGAGAAGAATAAGAATGAGTGTCGACGACTAGCCGAGTGGCTTGAACCCTGAGTGGTGTATGGACGTTATAGAAATTGTTCGAGCGAGACTACAAGATATACGGATAGAACGGGTATGTCGGCGAGGCGATGCGATCGCGCAAAGCCTTAGAACGTGTCACGCTTAGTTGATCGTGACTTCGAATGTCCCGAACGAGATATCGTTCGGACAACTTGTGAATGGGCAACGCATGTTAGAAAACGATTCGGAACGATGAATGAAAGTGAGTGGTCTTGATCGAGGAAACTTAGAGGATCGCACGTATGATTTAGGATTGATTCAAATGAAATGTGACTTGATTTTTGAACAACGATCTTTAAACGAGCTTGAGGAATAGCGATTGAACTTGATCTTGAATATCGAGGAAATTGTGGAATATCCAACTCGGACAATAGCATCAGTCGTACGACTCGAAATTGGTTGAAAAGGAAGATCGTCAGGTTACGCATATCGTCGATGGTATTGAGGCGTATCAAAGATCGATATGCGATAACTCGGGAGCACTCTGACTCGGCGAATGACGGTCGTGCAAATGTCATTGTTCCTTTGGACGCTATACTTGAAATGTTAAAAATGTGTCGAGGAAAAGATAGATTTGGCTCAAGGATTTTCTAGTTGAACGAAATATAAATGGACTATCGATCTTGGCTTGGATAGAAAATAAAATGCTTGGATTTGCTTCGTTGACAACCACAACGTTGACGTTCTTGTCTTATGCGAGCGCAACTCCAGCCTCGCACATGCGTCGCACCGGATTAGGACGATCACTCCGTGTGAGCGCCGATATGGTGATTTATACGGCGGGAGTGATTGAACTTGGATGGCATGGCAATTTGATTGCTTCGACTTGTGGTTTGACGCGAAGGCGGACTTGGAAATGAATTTGTGAGCTTGACGATTGAAATTGAGGATTGCGTAGGTCCAATCCGCGTATCGAGAACGAATTAGTCTAGACGCAAGCAAGAGTTACGCCCCGATGAGAATGATTATTCTGCGGGAGCATTGTATGGTGATTCATGAACCATCGTGGATAATCGGACTTGCGTGAGATTGGGGCGCAACATATTGTCAAAGCTAGACGACCTCGTGATCGAATACACGAATTGGTTAGAGTTGGCGATTTGATTAGATTCGAATATGCACAACGAATGCATTGATGCGAATAGGTGATCGTGCTCGATGTTTAGAAATCTGAGTGACGCGAGCTTGGGTAGAAACACCCGTACAAGCAAACAAATGGTTTGACCATAGGATTTGGGGCGAGCGTCGTGCAACGACCTTGCACGATGAGCGACGGACTTGACTTGTAACTATGACCTTGTGAGCTGACCTAGCGGATAGGCGGACGACCCTATGCCGAGTGATTAAACTTGTGCGATTGACCTTACAGTATCATCCGGACGGATGATAGACTTGTGGCATCAAGACTTAGAGTAGGACGAGGAACAGGGAGTGTGCGTGAACGACGATAAGATTGGCCCCAAATGAAGGGAATGGATGACGCACAAGTAAAGTTGGGATAACGAATTGAATCGTTGATAGGAAGAAATACTCGATGATGGTGCAATACTTGGTCTTGAATCGGACGAAAATTACTTAGACTTGGTCGACTCCGCTAAGAAAAAATCGTATTGATTTCATTGACAAGAGCGCTCGATAAGTGAATCGAATAATCTCGAGGATCGAGATAAACGATATGTGATACACACATGAGTTCGATTTTAAATCGAAGTTAGCAAAACGATCGGCAAATCGAAACTATCACGAGTAGGTTGTTCGACTTCGCTAATCGCTAAGCTTGGTTGAAATGTACGTATTCGGGGGACGCCTTGAACATGTGCACGATCCAAACTCAACGATATGATGAACTCGAATGCAGCTGCAAGTGGGTGTTGCGATGCGCATAAACGAAAGTGAGTTTGTCTCAGCCTACGACACTCGTATTTGACGAATTTCAACGCACCTCGTGCGACCATTTCAGTCCCATGATATTTTAAAAAGCAACCGAGTCGAAGAAATACTTGAATTGAATAAGTACCATCAACTCTAAAATGAACAAAAAGTTATTCAATTAAATCGACCAAACGCATGCGACACGGAAATTGGAAAGGTACCGAGCATGGTTCGATGCCATCGAACGATAGAGCCGTTCGATAGAATTGTCTATGAAACACGATGACACGAGTTAAGAAATGGTAGGATGACCTGCACTCATGAAGTCTCGAGGACGAGACTTGTTTTGAGTGGTGTATTATGTAGTGAACCGCTCCGCCCTAGCGGAACGCCGATTCAAACGGCAAGTGCAACGACTCGAACGAGCCGTCGGCCCAGAGAGTTGGCATCGACCTGATGAAGAATCGATGCAAGGCTTACACTGGCCCGTCAAGATGAATCCAGACTTAGACTATCAAAGGCGCGCTCGGAGTATCGCTCGGCCGATGCGAACATCGCTAAGGTGGGTGGCTCCGATGAACCCGTCTTTGCTTAGCCTAGACACATAACAATACGGACACTATCACGAGAATCGCTAGGCGATAACCCCGTACATGCTAATAAATGACTCAACGCACCTAGCTAAGGGAATAATCCCACCTTGCATGCTTGTATAGAATATGGAAAGGAACATAGAAAATATGAGAACTCTAGCACCGCATCCCATGCTCGTGCTAAGGCACAAGCTTGTGTTTACGTCTCTGATGCGTTCAAACAATGAAAACAATGAATGGTTTACAACAATGAAACGGGGAGACTATCAACATAGTCGTTCCGAGTAGAGCTTAGCAACATTGAAAGGCTATGGGACCGATGGGTCGCCAAGGCGACTCCCGCACAAGGAGTTGTGTAATGTATAAATGAAAGAGTAAACGAATAAGTGAATGAAAGAATCAATGAATGAATGAACAAGTAAAAGAAAGAATGAATAAAAGATAAGAAGAAAGAATGGTTAGCGACAGGTGTGACGGGCATGTGCAACGGGGCTCGCTATCCGCGCTGCACGGACGCCAACCTGGTCGATAACGCATTAAGGCTAAGGGTTAGCCTACGGCTCAGAGACAGCCGTTAAGTTAAAAAGATAAGTTAATACGAAATGGTCGTGGACAAACGGCACGAGCGAGGGGTGGCGAATGCTGTGACCGTAAAGAAAACAGGATTCCGCGGCATGATCAAAGGGGGACGTAAGTGCAGGAGTATTTCAAGAGACTAACGGGGTGTGTGCCAGTCCTCACCCTACGCTAGTTGAGAAATACCACGGCTTGGATGTCCAAAATGGCTTGTGGTGCCAGCGATCGATGCATATAGAGTTAAGTAGGCTTTGCTGGTGGCGATCCACGTGCAAGTCCTTGCATTGAAATAAAAGTAGTCTAAGTTAACAAAATGAAGTGCCTTATGAATATGCTTGAAATGTGACACACCAAATGAAAATGAGAAATTCATGCAAGTGTAGATAACGTGCCTACGACGTGCTAGAATCCGAGGCAGGGACACGCACTTGACATCGAAAACTTCATATTGAATTGTTGACTAACTTGGTTTACTTTGGACAGGGAAGGCCGGACGGTAAGTATGGGTAAGTCGTGTATTCATTTCCATGCACACACTTGAATTCGGCAACACGAGATAGGTCATGAAATATGCCATGAAACTGATCCTAAGGCAAGATTAGAAAGACAATGAATGATAGAGATGCACAAAAGTAAATGGAACATGTTTGGTAATGATAGCATTGTGGGCGAGCTAGCCTCCCCACCAGTGCATAACAATGTACTGATAACCCCACAGTCTGCTTGCAGGTAGCAGGAAACGTCGGCGGGTGCGGAGCTTCCCTCGAACGTGCTAAGGCGCGGAGCTATCTCTCGAGCCTTGGAGCGTTGCAAGGAGCTGGAGCACCATATACAGGACATAATATATTGGAATATCGTCATGAATCATTCCATCTTGTAAGCCACTTGGCACGCCTTTTATGTTTCAGAGAGAGAGAGCTTGAGCGATTTGTAATATCGGCCTAGCGCCGCTTGTAAACTTCTTGAATATCAATAAAGAATTTGAATTCGTTTCAACTTGTGTTTATTTACTTTCTGCTGCAAATGGGGACACTCTGTGCGACTCTGTGGCCTAGCTCATATCGGCCGTTTCTGGACTTGGCCTTGCACGGGCGCAACCTAGGCCCGTGCGGCATCACGCCTTAGCGAGGACGATCGCTCCTGCGGGAGCGGGACGTGACAGCGCCAGCGCCGGCGTGGTCTTGGCAGAGTCTGGTGGAGAACTTGCAGAGCGCGCACTAGGAACTATCCGTCATCATAGATCTCATCAACACCGTAACATACTTCCTAACACATTATGGTTTTTTTTTCTCTTAATCCATAGCAAACTTGCTACCACTAGCTGTCGACTTTACCATTTCAAGAAATTTTATAGAGTTCTGTCATGTTAGAGTGGTTATACTCAACACGAGCACGACGGAATAGACGTCATTGAGTAGAGCGAGTGCATATTTGTAGGGGACATAGGCCTCCTACTTTAGTAGAATCGAGATAGGTTGTGATGCACAACGAGGAACTCAAGAGATAGGCCGTGATGCGCAAGCCAGAGAGACGGTCATAGTAGAATCGGTAACAATGAACATAGGAACATATCACCATAGTAAATAAGAAGGGCCAATCATCATATCGACAGTATTGGAAAAGGAAAGAACTATAGACGAATGATGATAGTAGTTGTGACAAGACCATTGTAATAATCGGCTACAAGTACGAACGACTATGTTGTCTTAGGTGACGCTAGGCGGCCTAGCGTGCAAGTAAAAAACCTACCGCATCGACCTGGATAATCTTTCCCTGGTTGTGGTGATGGTCGTCTAGGCAGTTGCCTAGGGTCAAATATATATGCACAGCAAGGAAGTACCCAAGTTCCTGGACGAAGTCTAGACAAGACGGGAGGCATGTCGCCTTGTCTCGTCTAATGCCCGGAACAACATAGACAAACGGTAGTCAAAAGCTGTTATCGTGTCAATAGAAGAAAGTATGAGAAATAACCTCGAAAGTGCAGTAGTGTCATATCAATAGGAGAGACGCCGAGCTAGACTGAGAAGTGCAGCTGTAACAATCCGTAGCGGAAGAGGCGAACATCAAAGAGCAAAGAAGATCTTTCACTTCTTTTTCTTTTCTTTTTTTTTACTAGAGACAAATAGGTGGTGCTTTTCAAGGGGATAAAAATATGTTTTTTGTTTATAAAGAAGAAATAAAAAGTGAGTAATGAAAAAAAAACTAAATGTATGAAAAATTAGGGCAGAACCCTGGATCTGGTTGTCAGGGGGTCGCCGGTGTTGCCATTCGTAGAGGACGTGCACATGGTCTGAGGGTTACAAATAGTTAATGATTAG
Organism: Iris pallida; assembly: GCA_029216955.1. Classification (NCBI taxonomy): domain Eukaryota; kingdom Viridiplantae; phylum Streptophyta; class Magnoliopsida; order Asparagales; family Iridaceae; genus Iris; species Iris pallida. The sequence continues at coordinate 546,635 of JANAVB010037220.1, read as the reverse complement.
GGTTGTGTGAAGGATCTTTTATTTCTTGAGCTAGGACCAATGAGAGTTGCTCTAATACCATGGTAGAGTGGATATACTCAAAACAATGTAATGACCTTCATTAAGTATAGCACATACTCATAGAAGATGTGTTCGAGATCGGAGAGTTAAGGGTGGTCAAGGGTTAAAGCAAGGTTTAAAGTATCGGCCGATACCGATACGTATCGGCCGTATCGGATCGAAATTTGCTCTGGCCGATCCGAAACCGCACAAAAATATCGGTATCGGCCGAGAACCCGAAATAAAATATTGGATCGGTTCGTATCGGGTTCGTATCGGCCGATACGGACCGATACAGACCGATCCAGGCCGATACAGGCCGATACCAACCCTAACCCTAACATCCCAGAAAAATCCAGAGGAGACATGAAGAATCTCCGACAAAAACAAGCAAGCTTTCATTTCGGGTCAAATCCAACAGAAAGTGTAATAATAGAGGAACAACCAGTAAATTTTCTCTATAAAAGGAACCAAAAATGGCATCGAACAAGCACAACCAGAACAAGAAAGAAAAAATTCCTTAAAGAAATTGTGAAGAATTTTTTTTACAGAAATTGTAAAAAAATTACCTCGTTCGCAGCAGGTAACAGGCTTTTCCTTCCCTTAGTCGTCGCCTTCACCGCGTCGCCGTCGCCCTCGCCGCCTCCGCCGCCGCCGTTGCTGCAAGAGGGGTTGTGGTCCCTCTCCTCCCCATCTCCTTCGAAGCGTAGCGTGGAGCTTGGAGGCGCCGGTGGTGGAGCGTGTAGGCACCGGCGGTGGAGCGCCGGCGGTGGAGAGTTGAGCGTGGAGAGAGAGAGAAAAAAATCAGATCTGATTTTTCTCTCTCCTCCACACTTCATATAACCCCCCCCCCCCAATAATAATGAGTCAGTGACTCACTGCCTCGAAGAGGCCAACAGTTCTTATCCTGAAATTTTGAAAGTTCAAACAGAAGAAAGAAAAAAAAAAAACGAAAAGGGCTGCGCTCGAACCAGCGCCCATATAGAACAATGGACTTATTTGATTGAACACTAACCAACAGCTCACTTATAATTCTGTGTATGAAAGTTGCATGTATAATATATATGTTCTGTCTTTTTTTCTACTTACTATATATATATATATATATATATATATATATATATATATATATATATATATATATATATATATATATATATATATATATTGCATCCAACTTTTTTTGTATCTAACTTTTTTTTACTAACTATATTTCATATATATATATATATATATATATATATATATATATATATATATATATATATATATATATATATATATATATACATATATATATATATATATACATATATATATATATATATATACATATATATATATATATATACATATATATATATATATCCAAATTTTTTTGTATCTAACTTTTGTTTACTAACTATATTTCATATATATATTTATATATATATTTATATATATATATATAAATATATATATTTATATATATATATATATATATATATATTTATATATATTTATATAAATATATATATATTTATATATATATATTTATATATATATATATATATATATATATATATATATATATATATATATATATATATATATTTTGCATCCAATTTTTTTGGTATCTAACTTTTGTTTACTAACTATATTTCATATATATATTTATGTTCTAACTTCTAACTTATATATATATATATATATATATATATATATATTGCATCCAACTTCTTTTTTATCTAACTTTTGTTTACTAACTATATTTCATATATATATTTACTAACTAATAAAGTGTAACAAAATTAGAAATAATAAAAAAATTAGATACAAAAAAAGTTTTATATATATATATATATATATATATATATATATATATATATATATATATATATATATATATATATATATATAAAATTCTTTTTGTATCTAACTTTTTTTTATCCAACTTTCTTTGCATCTATCGTTTTTTATTATTGCATGTAACGTTTTTTATTATTGTATGTAACGTTTTTTATTTCATTTTCAGGATATTATAATGGCGCCGAAAAGTCGCACGGTGGAGGAAATGGATGTTGGTTGGAACCATGGCAAGTGTGTTGAAGGAAATAGGAGGAAGGTGCAATGCAACTATTGTGGGAAAAAGATGGACGGAGGAGTTACTCGTCTCAAACAACATTTAGCTGGTATTAAAGGAAACGTAGCATCGTGTCCTGAAGTACCACTTGAGACAAGAAGAGAAATGTTGTTGCTCGTCGAGGGTAAACAAAAAGATAAATTAATAGCCGACCGAAGAAAGCAACTAGTAGATGAGGAGTTGACAAGAACAGCTCGTCAAGGAGATTCCTCAGAAGAAGAAGATGATGCTGACGAATACGCGGACCTTAGAAGGGACATGAGAGAAAGTAGGAGAGAACATGCAGCTGGGCAATGGAGTAGTCGTTGGAGTGTAGGGGAGAGAGGAGGAGGGTCTAGCAGGGGTCCGACGTTAGGTGCCCGATCAAAGTCGGTCGTCTATCGTGAGGAGGAGGTGAGAAATATTCCAGAGGTGGGGGGAAGGAGTATGGACCCATATGTCCTAAGAAAACAAGGGGCAAAACAACCCAAAATAAAGGGTGCCCTTAAGGGAATAAAGAATGCTAAAGAGCATATAGGAAGATTTATAGCAAAATTTTTTATATACAATAATATACCATTCAATGCTGCCAAAAGTCCATATTACCAACCGATGATAGACAGCATAGCAGCTTGTGGGAGTGGAGTGAAAGGTCCTACTCCTTATGAGATATCTAATACATACTTAGATATGGAAATAAATGACATAGAAGAGTACTTGAAATCCTTTCATAAATATTGGGATGAATATGGGTGCACAATTATGTGCGATGGATGGAGTACTCAGAACAGAAAATGCATCATTAACTTTCTTGTATATTCTCCACAAGGAACCATATTTCTTAAATCTGTAGATGCATCTGACAAATACAAAGATACTAATTACATATTTGGACTGATGAATGAAGTTGTAGATCAAATTGGAGAAAAAAGGGTCGTCCAAGTAGTTACTGACAATGGCTCCAACTACAAGGCGGCGGGAATAAAGTTAATGGGGGTGAGAACACACTTATACTGCATTTTTATTACTTTAATGATCCAAGCTGCATTATATTTATTATTTGTATGTTTGTGTGCAGGTGAGAAAAAACTTATACTGGACTCCTTGTGCAGCACATTGTATAGATCTAATGGATTATATTGTAACCATTTGTAACAATGCATAAAACTAAAATTCTAGATATAAAATTATAAATAATTTTTTATTTACATAAATTTTAAAAATGTCTGAACAAATATAATTATTAATTATATAACAATGGGTCTTGTGACTTTTGTCTCATCCAGCCATTTGCATTGCTTCTAATCTCTTGTGCCTCCCTTTATGCTTCTTAATTCGTCAAAATTTGAACCTGTGGTAATAAAATAATACAAGATTCAATTAGTACGAATAAACAATTAATGACATAGTAAAATTGAAACTAAAAATACGGAAATGAAAAAAAGTTGTAATCTTGTATATCGCAGTTAAACCAATCACAAAGGATGACTATGTTTCAAAAAAACTTAAAAAAACTGCCGATACTGCCGAATACCAAAAATCCGATATATGTTTAAAAAAATTATGATTTTTTTAATAATTATTTAATTAATTAATGACATAGTAATTAGTACGAATAATCAATTATAATAATTAAAAAAGTTAAAAATATTTAAATAATGCTTAAATATGTTTAAAAAATTCCTAATTTTTTTACTAATTATTTAATTTTGCCTATACTCCCGATACCAAAAATCTGATACTCCGATCCGATACCGCCGATACTTCCGATACTGATCCTCGTACAAAATGTCCGATACCGATACCGATACCGATATTTTGAACCTTGGGTTAAAGTTGGGTGAAGGGTCAGATATAATTATTATTATTATTACATGCTCTAAAACTATATTAGAGTGAAATACTCAAAACAATGTAAAGAACTTCATTGAATAGACTAGATACTAATAGAGGACGTGCACGTGAGCAGAGAGTTAAGACTATTTAAGGGTTAAGTTGGGTGAAGAGTCAGATTATTATTATCTTTTTGAGCTAGGCTTGCTCTAATACCATGTTAGAGTGGATATACTCAAATCAATGTAATGACCTTCATTGAGCTGAGTACATACTTATAGGGGACTAGGGAAGGCTTTGGCATACAAGAATGGAAACTGTAACTGAAGTAGTACAAAAGGATAATAGAAATAGACATACAAGAATTGTAACTAATCTAACATATTAGCATGCCATTCAGTTGCAATAATAGAATGTTTGACATTCTGAGTTTATCTCACAAATTAATGCAAAAGTAAAAGAAAAAAATAAGTATAATTTGTTTTAGACTAGGAATCACATACACTTCAAAATACAGTAAGACACACCAAAATGGTGCAATGTCTTCTTCGTGTTGAGTCATACACGTGTCCGTGCAACATGTCTTAGATCACAACATTGTTTCTGTATGACCCAAATCATCGCTCTCCCTTGAGTGGTGTTGATTCAGAAAATGATTCACAAGTACATTAATCCCGATTTATGGATGTCATTGTCGATGGAATCCTTAGGACAAGGAAACCTGTTAAACTGCTTCTGTTAGAGCAAGGAATCATATCACTATCTCATTAAAGTTGGTTATATTGGCATATTCTCTTTGTTCTTAGGATCCTTAGAGTTATAACTTTATATTGATTGAAAAACACTGGATGTGTGATCTAGATGAATTCCTTAAAGTTGGTTATATTGGGCATCACTGCAGAGACAGATTTGAGAGAATGGGTGCCCTCAAGCGGGTACCTATCTCCAGATGATGTGTCCAAAGATTTGGGCATCACAGCAGAGGTGGAATCAGTGGTCTTGAGAGAATGGGCGCCCTCAAGTGGACGCCTATCTCCTTGTGGTGCACCAACAGGCTTAGGCACCCATTCGAGGCGTCTCTTCAGAGAGTGGTTCTGCACTTGTACAGTGTGCCTATCTTTCGTCATAGTGTCTGTATGCGCCCTGTTTGTAGAAACGGGGATACGCTTAGCACCAGGAGCACTTAGCATCTTTTCGAACGATGTTTGGTCGAATTTAACGACCAACATTCCTTTCTTAGAGCTAATCGATGATGAATCGCCTTGAGTTGTCACCTTCTCGTTGGAGGAGAAGGTCGTTCCCAGCAGAATCACCATTTTGTTTGCAAAAAACAAAAATTGTTTTTATTACAAACTTTTAAAGAATCGTACACGAGTACAATAAATTCTGGGAAAGTACAACTGTAGGAGTCCGGTCTTGATTGACGACTGCTTTATCCCTTTGACGAGGCGATTGTGGATGGAAGCAAGTTTGTCACTGTCTCTGCTTCTGTTAACGAAGAATCTTCTGTATGGCTCGGCCGTGTAGAAGTATCGACAGAACTTCGTCTTCGATTAACGGTTGAAGAACTTGCTCTTTAGAATTGATGATTGCAGAAGATGGAAGTGTGATAAGTGCTCAAACTATACCCCTCCTCTCCGTATCTGTACGTTGGGAGAATGGAGCTCTATTTATAGAGCCAAGAGATAACCACCTGACAGTTATCCAAAGTAGGTGCCCTTTTTCTGGATAGGCGCCTAAGCCACTGGGCGCCATTTTTAAGCGGGGGCGCTTTTGATATGTGGCGCCTATGCGGAATAGGCGCGTGGTCGTGGCCAAGTGATGGGCACGTTCTTCGGAGAATTCAGAGTAGTGCACCACGTTCAATATGCATGTCAGATTAATACGTCAGCAGGAACTGAATACTTTAAAAAAGGTGCCCAAGGAAGTAGGCGCCTAGAAAAGTTGAGCGCCTAGTAGCAGTAGGCGCCTAAATGGGTCAGGGTGCCTCAGAGAGATGGGCGCCTGAATGCATAAGGAGCCTAGAAGAACAGAACTCATAAGAAACAATGGGCGCCTAAAAGAGTTAGGCGCCTAAAAGAGTTAGGCGCCTAAGAGTCACGAGACGCCTAAGAGTATTAGGCGCCTAAAAGAGAGAGATTTTGAGCGCCTACAAGGAGGAGGAGGGGTCGAGAGGAGGAGGCGGGTCGGGGGAGGAGGAGGAGGCAAGGGAGGAGGATGAGGCGGGTCGGGAGGCGAAAGAGGAGAAGGAGGAGGGTTGAGGGAGGAGGAGGATGCGGGGGAAGGGGGAGGAGGAGGAGGAGGGTCGGGCGGCAGCGGAGGAGGAGGAGGAACCGGGTCGAAAGGAGGCGGAGGAAGAGGGATCGGGGTTGGGATCGTCTCGACGAGGAGGAGGGGGAGGGGAAGGGAGTGGGAAGAATAGGAATTTTTTTTAATGGGGTGTTCTCAGTAGGTGGTGAGGTGCGTATAGCCGCACCCTTTTCCTAATTTTTGAACTTGCCGAATAACTACGGATGCCGAACTTGTGACTAAAAATCTCGGAGGTCCCGAACTGAGGAATGAAATTCCCTCTCCCTCTTCCTCGACTCTCCCAGGAAACCCTAGCTCTTTAATGGACCTTCTCAACTGAAACTCCAGATCCATTCCATAGAAGAAGAAGAGGAAGAATAAGAATGGAAGGAAGCACGAAGAAGATGAGGATCGATCTCGACAAGCTCCCCATCAAGCGTCTCGAAGCCATCGAGGAAGCCGGAACCTAGCAGTTCCCGTCGTAATTATTCCCCTCTCCCTCCTCCTCTTCCATCAACCCCTTCTCTATTTGTTTAATCTGATGTAAATTTTAGGGAAACAGTGAGACTGGCGACAAGGAAACCCGGCTCAACATGATTCGGAGGATCGATTTCTCCGCTATCATCGAAACGGACGCCAACAAGAAGGCCAAGAAGACCAGCACCAAGGAGGCGGCGCTTGTAGTGACCCGCTCCGCCCTAGCGGAACGCCGATTCAAACGGCAAGTGCAATGACTCGAACGAGCCGTCGACCCAGAGAGTTGGCATCGACCTGATGAAGAATCGATGCAAGGCTTACATTGGCCCATCAAGATGAATCCAGACTTAGACTATCAAAGGCGCACTCGGAGTATCGCTCGGCCGATGCGAACATCGCTAAGGTAGGTGGCTCCGATGAACCCGTCTTTGCTTAGCCTAGACACATAACAATACGGACACTATCACGAGAATCGCTAGGCGATAATCCCGTGCATGCTAATAAATGACTCAACGCACCTAGCTAAGGGAATAATCCCACCTTGCATGCTTGTATATAATATGGAAAGGAACATAGAAAATATGAGAACTCTAGTACCGCTCCCCATGCTCGTGCTAAGGCACAAGCTTACGTTTACGTCTCTGATGCGTTCAAACAATAAAAACAATGAATGGTTTACAACAATGAAACGGGGAGACTATCAACATAGTCGTTCCGAGTAGAGCTTAGCAACATTGAAAGGCTATGGGGCCGATAGGTCGCCAAGGCGACTCCCGCACAAGGAGTTGCGTAATGTATGAATGAAAGAGTAAACGAATAATTGAATGAATGAATCAACGAATGAATGAACAAGTAAAAGAAAGAATAAATAAAAGATAAGAAGAAAGAATGGTTAGCGACAGGTGTGACGGGCACGTGCAACGGGGCTCGCTACCCGCGCTGCACGGACGCCAACCTGGTCGATAACGCATTAAGGCTAAGGGTTAGCCTACGGCTCAGAGACAGCCGTTAAGTTAAAAAGATAAGTTAATACGAACTGGTCGTGGACAAACGGCACGAGCGAGGGGTGGCAAATGCTGTGACCATAAAGAAAAAGGGATTCCGCGGCATGATCAAAGGGGGACGTAAGTGCAGGAGTATTTCAAGAGACTAACGGGGTGTGTGCCAGTCCTCACCCTACGCTAGTTGAGAAATACCACGGCTTGGATGTCCAAAATGGCTTGTGGTGCCAGCGACCGGTGTATATAGAGTTAAGTGGGCTTTGCTGGTGGCGATCCACGTGCAAGTCCTTGCATTGAAATCAAAGTAGTCTAAGTTAACAAAATGAAGTGCCTTATGAATATGCTTAAAATGTGACACACCAAATGAAAATGAGAAATTCATGTAAGTATAGATAACGTGCCTACGACGTGCTAGAATCCAAGGCAGGGACACGCACTTGACATCGAAAAGTTCATATTGAATTGTTGACTAACTTGGTTTACTTTGGACAGGGAAGGCCGGACGGTAAGTATAGGTAAGTCGTGTATTCATTTCCATGCACACACTTGAATTCGGCAACACGAGATAGGTCATAAAATATGCCATGAAACTGATCCTAAGGCAAGATTAGAAAGACAATGAATGATAGAGATGCACAAAAGTAAATGGAACGTGTTTGGTAATGATAGCATTGTGGGCGAGCTAGCCTCCCCACCAGTGCATAACAATGTACTGATAACCCCACAGTCTGTTTGCAGGTAGCAGGAAACGTCGGCGGGTGCGGAGCTTCCCTCGAACGTGCTAAGGCGCGGAGCTATCTCTCGAGCCTTGGAGCGTTGCAAGGAGCTGGAGCACCATATACAGGACATAATGTATTGGAACATCATCATGAATCATTCCATCTTGTAAGCCACTTGGCACGCCTTTTATGTTTCAGAGAGAGAGAGCTTGAGCGATTTGTAATATCGGCCTAACGCCGCTTGTAAACTTCTTGAATATTAATAAAGAATTTGAATTCGTTTCAACTTGTGTTCATTTACTTTCCGCTGCAAATGGGAACACTCTGTGCGACTCTGTGGCCTAGCTCATATCGGCCGTTTCTGGACTTGGCCTTGCACGGGCGCAACCTAGGCCCGTGCGGCATCACGCCTTAGCGAGGACGATCGCTTCTGCGGGAGCGGGACATGACAGATTGGTATCAGAGTACGGCTTTACGTCCTTGGGCATCATTTTGATTTTTTCAGTTTTGAAAGCTCGTCGATGGAAAAAGAAGTGTACGTTCTCTCTCGTTGTGCCTTGGGATGTTCCATACAATAAGTCTAATATTTTCAAAAGCTCGTACGATTACTCGGTTGGACGGGATCGATAGGCGAAGGCCTTTGTGCCACCACGACGGACTTGAGTTGGTAGGAACCGATGCTAAGAGTTAGCAAACGCAGTGCGTGCTTGAATGAGCTTACGCTGACAGCAAACGAGTACACGAGACCAAAGTATAGTTCGAACAGGATGGTTATGCACGCAGCCTTTTGGCTAAGTTGTGCCGAGTATCGTGCACCTAGACTTTATGGTACAAACGAGTTGGGAGCGAGATTGACTATCGCTCGGACGAGAATAAGGGAGACTTAGAATATATGTTGATAGAGACGCTACTTGACCGGCGCTAAAGCGAACACGGGGAAATGGTTCTTAGATTTTGAAGAATGAGCGAACGCACAATTGGACATGTCGATCGGGAGTTGAATAACCTTTCGAGGATTTGTAGAATGACTTGACTTCGAGTGGTGTATGTGATAGGTTCGGAGAAGAATAAGAATGAGTGTCGACGACTAGCCGAGTGGCTCGAATCCTGAGTGGTGTATGGACGTTATAGAAATTGTTCGAGCGAGACTACAAGATATACGGATAGAACGGGTATGTCGGCGAGGCGATGCGATCGCGCAAAGCCTTAGAACGTGTCACGCTTAGTTGATCGTGACTTCGAATGCCCCGAACGAGATGTCGTTCGGACAACTTGTGAATGGGCAACGCATGTTAGAAAACGATTCGGAACGATGAATGAAAGTGAGTGGTCTTGATCGAGGAAACTTAGAGGATCGCGTGTATGATTTGGGATTGATTCAAATGAAATGTGACTTGAGTTTTGAACAACGATCTTAAAACGAGCTTGAGAAATAGCGATTGAACTTGATCTTGAATATCGAGGAAATTGTGGATTATCCAACTCGAACAATAGCATCAGTCGTACGACTCGAAATTGGTTGAAAAGGAAGATCGTCAGGTTACGCATATCGTCGATGGTATTGAGGCGTATCAAAGATCGATATGCGATAACTCGGGGGCACTCTGACTCGGCGAATGACTGTCGTGCAAATGTCATTGTTCCGTTGGACGCTATACTTGAAATGTTAAAAATGTGTCGAGGAAAAGATAGATTTGGCTCAAGGATTTTCTAGTTGAACGAAATATAAATGGACTATCGATCTTGGCTTGGATAGAAAATGAAATGCTTGGATTTGCTTCGTTGACAACCACAACGTTGACGTTCTTGTCTTATGCGAGCGCAACTCCAGCCTCGCACATGCGTCGCACCGGATTAGGACGATCACTCCGCGTGAGCGCCGATATGGTGATTCATACGGCGGGAGTGATTGAACTTGGATGGCGTGGCAATTTGATTGCTTCGACTTGTGGTTTGACGCGAAGGTGGACTTGGAAATGAATTTGTGAGCTTGACGATTGAAATTGAGGATTGCGTAGGTCCAATCCGCGTATCGAGAACGAATTAGTCTAGACGCAAGCAAGAGTTACGCCCCGATGAGAATGATTATTCTGCGGGAGCGTTGCATGGTGATTCATGAACCATCGTGGATAATCGGACTTGCGTAAGATTGGGGCGCAACATATTGTCAAAGCTAGACGACCTCGTGATCGAATACACGAATTGGTTAGAGTTGGCGATTTGATTAGATTCGAATATGCACAACGAATGCATTGATGCGAATAGGTGATCGTGCTCGATGTTTAGAAATTTGAGTGACGCGAGCTTGGGTAGAAATACCCGTACAAGCAAACAAATGGTTTGACCATAGGATTTGGGGCGAGCATCGTACAACGACCTTGCACGATGAGCGACGGACTTGACTTGTAACTATGACCTTGTGAGCTGACCTAGCGGATAGGCGGACGATCCTATGCCGAGTGATTGAACTTGTGCGATTGACCTTACAGTATCATCCGGACGGATGATAGACTTGTGGCAGCAAGACTTAGAGTAGGACGGGGAACAGGGAGTGTGCGTGAACGACGATGAGATTGGCCCCAAATGAAAGGAATGATAGGAATGGATGACGCGCAAGTAAAGTTGGGATAACGAATTAAATCGTTGATAGGAAGAAATACTCGATGATGGTGCAATACTTGGTCTTGAATCGGACGGAAATTACTTAGACTTGGTCGACTCCGCTAAGAAGAAATCGTATTGATTTCATTGACAAGAGCGCTCGATAAGTGAATCGAATAATCTCGAGGATCGAGATAAACGATATGTGATACACACATGAGTTCGATTTTAAATCGAAGTTAGCAAAACGATCGACAAATCGAAACTATCACGAGTAGCTTGTTCGACTTCGCTAATCGCTAAGCTTGGTTGAAATGTACGTATTCGGGGGACGCCTTGAATATGTGCACGATCCAAACTCAGCGATATGATGAACTCGAATGCAACTGCAAGTGGGTGTTGCGATGCGCATAAACGAAAGTGAGTTTGCCTCAGCCTACGACACTCGCATTTGACGAATTTCAACGCACCTCGTGCGACCATTTCAGTCCCATGATATTTCAAAAAGCAACCGAGTCGAAGAAACACTTGAATTGAATAAGTACCATCAACTCTAAAATGAACAAAAAGTTATTCAATTAAATCGACCAAACGTATGCGACACGGAACTTGGAAAGGTACCGAGCATGGTTCGATGCCATCGAACGATAGAGCCGTTCGATAGAATTGTCTATGAAACACGATGACACGAGTTAAGAAATGGTAGGATGACCTGCACTCATGAAGTCTCGAGGACGAGACTTGTTTTAAGTGGTGTATTATGTAGTGACCCGCTCCGCCCTAGCGGAACGCCGATTCAAACGGCAAGTGCAACGACTCGAACGAGCCGTCGACCCAGAGAGTTGGCATCGACCTGATGAAGAATCGATGCAAGGCTTAGATTGGCCCGTCAAGATGAATCCAGACTTAGACTATCAAAGGCGCGCTCGGAGTATCGCTCGGCCGATGCGAACATCGCTAAGGTGGGTGGCTCCGATGAACCCGTTTTTGCTTAGCCTAGACACATAACAATACGGACACTATCACGAGAATCGTTAGGCGATAACCCCGTGCATGCTAATAAATGACTCAACGCACCTAGCTAAGGGAATAATCCCACCTTGCATGCTTGTATAGAATATGGAAAGGAACATAGAAAATATGAGAACTCTAGCACCGCGCCCCATGCTCGTGCTAAGGCACAAGCTTACGTTTACGTCTCTGATGCGTTCAAACAATGAAAACAATAAATGGTTTACAACAATGAAACGGGGAGACTATCAACATAGTCGTTCCGAGTAGAGCTTAGCAACATTGAAAGGCTATGGGGCCGATGGGTCGCCAAGGCGACTCCCGCACAAGGAGTTGCGTAATGTATGAATGAAAGAGTAAACGAATAAGTGAATGAATGAATCAACGAATGAATGAACAAGTAAAAGAAAGAATGAATAAAAGATAAGAAGAAAGAATGGTTAGCGACAGGTGTGACGGGCACGTGCAACGGGGCTCGCTACCCGCGCTGCACGGACGCCAACCTGGTCGATAACACATTAAGGCTAAGGGTTAGCTTACGGCTCAGAGACAGCCGTTAAGTTAAAAGGATAAGTTAATACGAAATGGTCGTGGACAAACGGCACGAGCGAGGGGTGGCGAATGCTGTGACCGTAAAGAAAAAGGGATTCCGCGGCATGATCAAAGGGGGACGTAAGTGCAGGAGTATTTCAAGAGACTAACGGGGTGTGTGCCAGTCCTCACCCTACGCTAGTTGAGAAATACTACGGCTTGGATGTCCAAAATGGCTTGTGGTGCCAGCGATCGGTACATATAGAGTTAAGTGGGCTTTGCTGGTGGCGATCCACGTGCAAGTCCTTGCATTGAAATCAAAGTAGTCTAAGTTAACAAAATGAAGTGCCTTATGAATATGCTTGAAATGTGACACACCAAATGAAAATGAGAAATTCATGCAAGTGTAGATAACGTGCCTACGACGTGCTAGAATCCGAGGCAGGGACACGCACTTGACATCGAAAAGTTCATATTGAATTGTTGACTAACTTGGTTTACTTTGGACAGGGAAGGCCGGACGGTAAGTATGGGTAAGTCGTGTATTCATTTCCATGCACACACTTGAATTTGGCAACACGAGATAGGTCATGAAATATGCCATGAAACTAATCCTAAGGCAAGATTAGAAAGACAATGAATGATAGAGATGCACAAAAGTAAATGGAACGTGTTTGGTAATAATAGCATTGTGAGCGAGCTAGCCTCCCCGCCAGTGCATAACAATGTACTGATAACCCCACAGTCTGCTTGCAGGTAGCAGGAAACGTCGGCGGGTGCGGAGCTTCCCTCGAACGTGCTAAGGCGCGGAGCTATCTCTCGAGCCTCGGAGCGTTGCAAGGAGCTGAAGCACCATATACAGGACATAATGTATTGGAACATCGTCATGAATCATTCCATCTTGTAAGCCACTTGGCACGTCTTTTATGTTTCAGAGAGAGAGCTTGAGCGATTTGTAATATCGGCCTAGCGCCGCTTGTAAACTTCTTGAATATCAATAAAGAATTTGAATTCGTTTCAACTTGTGTTCATTTACTTTCTGCTGCAAATGGGGACACTCTGTGCGACTCTGTGGCCTAGTTCATATCGGCCGTTTCTGGACTTGGCCTTGCACGGGCGCAACCTAGGCCCGTGCAGCATCACGCCTTAGCGAGGACGATCGCTCCTGCGGGATCGGGGCGTGACAGCGCCAGCGCCGGCGTGGTCTTGGCAGAGTCTGGTGGAGAACTTGCAGAGCGCGCACCAGGAACTATCCGTCATCATAGATCTTATCAACACCGTAACATACTTCCTAACACATTATGGTTTTTTTTTTCCTCTTAATCCATAGCAAACTTGCTACCACTAGCTGTCGACTTTACCATTTCAAGAAATTTTATAGAGTTCTGTCGTGTTAGAGTGGTTACACTCAACACGAGCACGACGGAATAGACGTCATTGAGTAGAGCGAGTGCATATTTGTAGGGGACATAGGCCTCCTACTTTAGTAGAATTGAGATAGGTTGTGATGCACAACGAGGAACTCAAGAGATAGGCCGTGATGCGCAAGCCAGAGAGACGGTCATAGTAGAATCGGTAACAATGAACATAGGAACATATCACCATAGTAAATACGGAGGGCCAATCATCATATCGACAGTATTGGAAAAGGAAAGAACTATAGACGAATGATGATAGTAGTTGTGACAAGACCATTGTAATAATCGGCTACAAGTACGAACGGCTATGTTGTCACAGGTGACGCTAGGCGGCCTAGGCGTGCAACTAAAAAACCTACCGCATCGACCTGGATAATCTTTCCCTGGTTGTGGCGATGGTCGTCTAGGCAGTTGCCTAGGGTCAAATATATATGCACAACAAGGAAGTACCCTAGTTCCTGGACGAAGTCTAGACAAGACGGGAGGCATGTTGCCTTGTCTCGTCTAATGCCCAGAACAACATAGACAAACGGTAGTCAAAAGTAGTTATCGTGTCAATAGAAAAAAGTATGAGAAATAACCGCGAAAGTGCAGTAGTGTCATATCAATAGGAGAGACGCCGAGCTAGACTAAGAAGTGCAGCAGTAACAATCCGTAGCGGAAGAGGCGAACATCAAAGAGCAAAGAAGATCTTTCACTTCTTTTTCTTTTCTTTTTTTTTTACTAGAGACAAATAGGTGGTGCTTTTCAAGGGGATAAAAATATGTTTTTTGTTTATAAAGAAGAAATAAAAAGTGAGTAATGAAAAAAAACTAAATATGTGAAAAATTAGGGCAGAACCCTGGATCGGGTTGTCACGGGGGTCGTCGGTGTTGCCATTCGTAGAGGATGTGCACATGGTCGGAGGGTTACGGATGGTTAATGATTAGGGTTGTGTGAAGGATCTTTTATTTCTTGAGCTAGGCCCAATGAGAGTTGCTCTAATACCATGTTAGAGTGGATATACTCAAAACAATGTAATGACCTTTATTAAGTATAGTACATACTCATAGAAGATGTGTTCGAGATCGGAGAGTTAAGGGTGGTCAAGGGTTAAAGTTGGGTGAAGGGTCAGATATTATTATTATTATTATTATTATTATTATTATTATTATTATTATTATTATTATTATTATTATTACATGCTCTAATACTATATTAGAGTGAAATACTCAAAACAAGTTAAAGAACTTCATTGAGTAGACTACATACTCATAGAGGACGTGCACGTGAGCAGAGAGTTAAGACTATTTAAGGGTTAAAGTTGGGTGAAGAGTCAGATTATTATTATCTCTTTGAGCTAGGCTTGCTCTAATACCATGTTAGAGTGGATATACTCAAATCAATGTAATGACCTTTATTGAGCTGAGTACATACTTATAGTGGACTAGGGGAGGCTTTGGCATACAGGAATGGAAACTGTACCTGAAGTAGTACAAAAGGATAATAGAAATAGACATACAAGAATTGTAACTAATCTAACATATTAGCATGCCATGCAGTCGCAATAATAGAATGTTTGACATTCTGAGTTAATCTCACAAATTAATGCAAAAGTAAAAGAAAAAAAATAAGTATCATTTGTCTTAGACTAGGAATCACATACACTTCAAAATACAGTAAGACACACCAAAATGGTGCAATGTCTTCTTCGTGTTGAGTCATACACGTGTCCGTGCAACATGTCTTAGATCACAACATTGTTTCTGTATGACCAAAATCAGCGCTCTCCATTGAGTGGTGTTGATTCAGAAAATAATTTACAAGTACATTAATCCCGATTTTTGGATGTCATTATCGATAGAATCCTTAGGACAAGGAAACCTGTCAAACTGCTTCTGTTAGAGCAAGGAATCATATCACTATCTCATTAAAGTTGGTTATATTGGCATATTCTCATTGTTCATAGGATCCTTAGAGTTATAACTTTATATTGATTGAAAAACACTGGATGTGTGCATCTAATACAGTGTGATCTAGATGAATTTCTTAAAGTTGGTTATATTGGGCATCTCTGCAGAGACAGATTTGAGAGAATGTGTGCCCTCAAGCGGGTGCCTATCACCAGATGATGCGCCCAAAGATTTGGGCATCACACCAGAGGTGGGATCAGTGGTCTTGAGAGAGTGGACGCCCTCAAGTGGGCGCCTAAAAGAGTTGGGCGCTTAAGAGTCATGGGACGCCTAAGAGTATTAGGCGCCTAAAGAGACAGAAATTTTGAGCGCCTACAAGGAGGAGAAGGGGTCGGGAGGAGGAGGAGGCGGCGGGTCGGGGGAGGAGGAGGAGGCGGGGGATGAGAAGGAGGCGGGGGATGAGAAGGAGGCGGGTCGGGAGGCGGAAGAGGAGGAGGAGGAGGGTCGGGGGAGGAGGAGGAGGAGGAGGAGGAGGAGGGTCGGGAGGCAGAGGAGAAGGCGGGTCGGGAGGAGGCGGAGGAAGAGGGATCGTGGTTGGTATCGTCTCGACGAGGAGGAGGGGGAGGGGAAGGGAGTAGGGAGAATATGATTTTTTTTTTTAATGCGGTGTTCTCAGTAGGTGGTGAGGTGCATATAGCCGCACCATTTCCTAATTTTGAACTTGCCGAATAACTACGGATGCCGAACTTGTGACTAAAAATCTCGGAGGTCCCGAATTGAGGAATGAAATTCCCTTTCCCTCTTGCTCTACTCTCCCAGGAAATCCTAGCTCTTTAATGGACCTTCTCAAGTGAAACTCCAGATCCATTCCATAGAAGAAGAGGAACATGAAGAGGAAGAATAAGAATGGAAGGAAGCACGAAGAAGAAGAGGATCGATCTCGACAAGCTCCCCATCAAGCGTCTCGAAGCCATCGAGGAAGCCGGAACCGAGCACTTCCCGTCGTAATTATTCCCCTCTCCCTCCTCCTATTCCATCAACCCCTTCTCTATTTGTTTAATCTGATGTAAATTTTGGGGAAACAGCGAGACTGGCGACGAGGAAACCCGGCTCAACATGATTCGGAGGATCGATTTCTCCGCTATCATCGAAACGGACGCCAACAAGAAGGCCAAGAAGACCAGCACCAAGGAGGCGGCACCGGCGCCGGCGTGGTTTTGGCAGAGTCTGGTGGAGAACTTGCAGAGCGCGCACCAGGAACTATCCGTCATCATAGATCTCATCAACACCGTAACATACTTCCTAACACATTACGCTTTTTTTCCTCTTAATCTATAGCAAACTTGGTACCACTTGCTGCCGACTTTACCATTTCAAGAAATTTTACAGAGTTCTGTTGTGTTAGAGTGGATACACTCAACACGAGCACGATGGAATGGACGTCATTGAGTAGAGCGAGTGCATATTTGTAGGGGACATAGGCCTCCTACTTTAGTAGAATCAAGATAGGTTGTGATGCGCAGCGAGGAACTCAAGAGATAGGCCGTGATGCGCAAGCCAGAGAGACGGTCATAGTAGAATCGGTAACAATGAACATAGGAACATATCACCATTGTAAATACGGAGGGCCAATCATCATATCGACAGTATTGGAAAAAGAAAGAACTATAGACGAATGATGATAGTAGTTGTGACAAGACCATTGTAATAATCGGCTACAAGTACGAATGGCTATGTTGTCACAGGTGACGCTAGGCGGCCTAGGCATGCAAGTAAAAAACCTACCGCATCGACCTGGATAGTCTTTTCCTGGCGATGGTCGTCTAGGCAGTTGCCTAGGGTCAAATATATATGCACAACAAGGAAGTACCCAAGTTCCTGGACGAAGTCTAGACAAGGCGGGAGGCATATCGCCTTGTCTCGTCTAATGCCCAGAACAACATAGACAAACGGTAGTCAAAAGCAGTTATCGTGTCAATAGAAGAAAGTATGAGAAATAATCGCGAAAGAGTAGTAGTGTCATATCAATAGGAGAGACGCCGAGCTAGACTGAGAAGTGCAGCGGTAACAATCCGTAGCGGAAGAGGCGAACATCAAAGAGCAAAGAAGATCTTTCACTTCTTTTTCTTTTCTCTTTTTACTAGAGACAAATAGGTGGTGCTTTTCAAGGGGATAAAAATATGTTTTTTGTTTATAAAGAAGAAATAAAAAAGTGGGTAATGAAAAAAAACTAAATATATGAAAAATTAGGGCAGAACCCTGGATCTGGTTGTCCCGGGGGTTGCCGATGTTGCCATTCGTAGAGGACGTGCACATGGTCGGAGGGTTACGGATGGTTAATGATTAGGGTTGTGTAAAGGATCTTTTATTTCTTGAGCTAGGCCCAATGGGAGTTGCTCTAATACCATGTTAGAGTGTGAGATACTCAACACAATGTAATGACCTTCATTAAGTATAGTACATACTCATAGAAGATGTGTTCGAGATCGGAGAGTTAAGGGTGGTCAAGGGTTAAAGTTGGGTGAAGGGTCAGATATTATTATTATTACATGCTCTAATACTATATTAGAGTCAAATACTCAAAACAATGTAAAGAACTTCATTGAGTAGACTACATACTCATAGAGGACATGCACATGAGCAGAGAGTTAATACTATTTAAGGGTTAAAGTTGGGTGAAGAGTCAGATTATTATTATCTCTTTGAGCTAGGCTTGCTCTAATACCATGTTAGAGTGGATATACTCAAATCAATGTAATGACCTTCATTGAGCTGAGTACATACTTATAGGGGACTACGGGAGGCTTTGGCATACAAGAATGGAAACTGTAACTGAAGTAGTACAAAAGGATAATAAAATAGACATACAAGAATTGTAACTAATCTAACATATTAGCATGCCATTCAGTTGCAATAATAGAATGTTTGACATTCTGAGTTTTATCTCACAAATTAATGCAAAAGTAAAAGAAAAAAAAGTATCATTTGTCTTAGACTAGGAATCACATACACTTCAAAATACAGTAAGACACACCAAAATGGTGCAATATCTTCTTTGTGTTGAGTCATACACGTGTCCGTGCAACATGTCTTAGATCACAACATTGTTTCTGTATGACCAAAATCAGCGCTCTCCATTGAGTGGTGTTGATTCAGAAAATGATTCACAAGTACATTAATCCCGATTTATGGATGTCATTGTCGATAGAATCCTTAGGGCTAGGAAACCTGTCAAACTGCTTCTATTAGAGCAAGGAATCATATCACTATCTCATTAAAGTTGGTTATATATTCTCATTGTTCTTAGGATCCTTAGAGTTGTAACTTTATATTGATTGAAACACTGTATGTGTGCATCTAATACAGTGTGATCTAGATGAATTCCTTCTGCACTAATTTTTTGTTTTCTTGAAAATAAACTGTAGGTGGAAGCAAATGATGCCGTGACTGTTGCTTGGATGCAAAGACCAAAGCAGCTGCCTAATGAAGTTTTGGCAGACCTTGCAGTATCTGCAGCAACTAAGTTACAACGTCTTCGGGTAATTGTTCAACATAATCCTTAGATTCGGGTTATGTTCACATGTATAGATACATGACCAAAATAGGCAATTCTGATATGTGCAATATGGACTAGGTTATTAAGCTGGATGATCCAATTTTAGTTGATAAATCCATATGAATTACGAAACCCTACGAGCTGTAGCTCTTCATAAGTGGTATCGTTCATTGTCTCTGGTCATTTTCGTGGAAGCAGGGATCTCTATCATATTTCTTGAGGTCTCATTTTGTTGGGTCAAGCCGTCAGGCACTATGATCAATAATTGTCGTCAGAAGAACCAAGCTCATTCCATTACTTTATTTTTTTATATATTAAGACAGTTCATTTCTGGTCCCTGGACATAATTGATGTGAATTTAAAAGTTTTGGAAGAACATGCACCTCTGTATTGATGCAACTGTGCAATATCCATGTCGGTCATGATACCGAGGACACTCTAAAAAATAAAGTATGAACGAGTATAGTTGTTGTGCCCATGAATACGCTAAAATATACAGTATGAATAAATATAGATGATGTGTCTCCATATGTTCATATCTTATCCATATTCGTTCTTATTATGTCTTTATTTCATAGAGAAGAGAAAACCATCCATCTGATATTCATGTCTGGAGTATCATGGACTCCATGTGCTTGTCATTTAATCATTTTCTATATTGCATAGGTCTGGAGAAAGTGATCTATGGAGTTTCTTTTGTGGTTTTGAAGAGTTCCTCATCACCTTATACAATTTTTTAAAATTATGAAAATAGTAATCTACCAAATAAACCCTCTTATTTTCGCAATTTTCTAGCATGTCAATTGATGATTGGATGAACACCGTTAAGTAATTTCTAACTTATCTGAATTCAACACATAATGTTTCATTCACACTCATAATGGTAATTCTTTGCGAATACACACTTGGTAAGACCGATAACATTGCTTGGGTTACTGACAATATATCTCCGATGGTGGTTGCGTATCTGTTCTTTCAGCATCTTGGGAGGTATTTCAAACAATCTTCTAAAGCACTAGAGCAACAAGTTGCAAGAGAAGCTAGATTCTATGGTTCCTTGATCAGGTATCTGTATCTTATGAATGACACTGCCTTTCGTACTTCACTCCTATTGGCCTTACATCTGATGAATCCAATAGATTGCAGCAGAATTGGAAAGTGAAACGGCAGCGTCTAGCACTGACTGGTCCAGGAAGTGAGGGTTTCACAATTGATTTGCTTGATAATTCAATGGCTGAGATGACACCATTGGGCCATACATATTCATTGTCAACAGTTAGAGTTGATGAAGACTCTGCAGGCATTCTGACTGTACAGCGACCTTTAAAGTCATGTCACTCTCTGCGTGTTGGATTCTTGGGTGCTAATTCAAGTTGTAAGCCAAGGAACTTTGTAAGAAGGAAACAAAATCACTCAGTTGGGCATCTTCCAGAAGTTATGAAAGATTCTTTGACAGAGGAAAATGTCAATGAGTGCATCAAAGAAACACATTCAACTCTTCGTGAAATTCATCTATCAATATTTCAGGAGCAGGTAGTATCTACTGAGATGTTTATACTTCACTTTACTCTGCATATGACAGTATCTTGTTTCAGGTTTTTGATATGGTGAATCGTGAGACCTTCAATCCATCACCAGGAGTTAACATGACTGGAATGAGAGAAGATTTTTTGCAGTTGGCAATTGGTCAAGATACGTCATTATGTCTGCATCTTGTACCCTCCGGAAGAGAAGATGACTCTGAAATAACTGATCCCACAGGTCACACCAAAAATGGTGAAAGTGCGATATCATGCCCTGAATCATTGGAACTGATGGTTATAGATGAAAAATCTGACCCCCATAAGAGAAGTTCCTTAGTGACTCCTAATCCACTCAGTTTGGAAGTTCACTTGCTACACCTTTTCCAAGAAAATATCCTTTCAAAAGCCAGGGAGAGGCAACTGTCTGGTCATCCTGCAGGTGACAAAAGTAGTCTTCTAGGTCATTTTTGTATGACAGTATCTCATAGGATTTTTTCAAAGAAAGTACTATCAGTGCTGGAACGTCTGGTACTACCTCATCTCTTCACATCTATTAAACAAGAAAAACTAAGTATTGGTTTTTGTGGTACTGATATGAAATTTTCTCACTTGCAGGTGCACAGAGTTCCTTATCTCCAGTTGCT
The DNA here is from genome assembly GCA_029216955.1 of Iris pallida. Classification (NCBI taxonomy): domain Eukaryota; kingdom Viridiplantae; phylum Streptophyta; class Magnoliopsida; order Asparagales; family Iridaceae; genus Iris; species Iris pallida. Next base: position 525,000 of record JANAVB010037220.1, on the reverse strand, counting down.
ATCACATCCTACATGGAATTCTCGAACATCCTCTTGGTCACTCTATGTGAAGGTTCCCCAGTCAATAATGCATGCCAGTAGGCAAAATAAGCCATCAAATGATCATAATGTGAAGAGTGGAATTAGGTCACAATTCCATACTAAGGTTGTGGTGAATGATGATAAAATTACTATAAGTGCAGAAGGTGTGCCTAGCGTCATCAGTTCATTTTGTGGCAGTTCTTCTAATTTATGCTCAATAAACTGTTACGATTGTGACCTCGTAGATTTGCCAATGATTCTTCTGCAGCAGGTATTAATTCCAAGCTTAAATACCTACATTCAAAGTCTTCTGCTAAATAGCTTAAATCTCGAAGATAAGAGTCCGAACGCGAATAGGATTGGACTAATTTTAAGAATAGAAGGATTAGGAGAGTGAAGGATATTTGCTAGTTCTGATGAGCCAATTTGAGTAGGTTTAATTCGAGAATGCTTAATTTCTTAAAAAGTAGTGTTAGTATCCTAATTCAAGAAGTTTAGTGTTATTAATTTTACTTTACTTGGAGAGGCTATAGCTAGGCTCTTAACCTTGTATTCTTTGGATCAAAATAGAAACAAAAAATTTCTTCTTGCTCGAGAGATCAAGTTATTCTACTGAGAAGGTAGAGTTGATTGGTGAATATCTGACTATTGATTGGTGTGAAGCCTATTCAAACCTTTGAACCAATTGGAAGGATCCGACATATTGAGGGTTTTTCTTTTGAAGAACCGACATATTGAGGTTGCTGTGAATGAGAGGCCATTCTATTGCGACCAGAAGTTGGATGATAAAGGATAACTCAACCGGTCTTTTGTAGTAGAGGGGGGGCCCATAAGTTATTATATAGATAAAGGGTGGTCATTCTGACTCTTTATGTGCGACGTAACCTCCAAAAGGATCAACTAAAGGAGCTCTCTGACTCTATTAACAAGTGTGGTTCTGCAGTATAAGAAAACAAGAATAGGAAAGGAAAAACTATAGAAGAGTACAAAATATGGTTAGAGATCCTTAGTCTTAAATGGAAATGCTACGATGAGGTAAAGCTGGTAAGTACCCTATTTATGTACTATTTCTGTCAATAAAAATATGTATGTTTCAGTCTCAACCTCTGTTCCTTTGGTAGTTCACATTGGTTGAGTTTATCGGGGATTGGTCCAGTCGAGTATAGTTGGGTCATTTTTAGACATTGGGTTTATTTGATTTCCATGGTTTGGTTTATGTTGCCTTGGTTACTATGTTGCATGAATACACCTTACGAGGACCGTATTAGACACTTATTGGACATGATGTTTACGGCTCGCCCATGTCAAAGATTCCGAAGGGACCCATAACATAGTTGAAAATGATTTTCCATGTTTGTGACATGCCAAACATAATTAAGATAAGAAAATATTGTTTATTTTTAGTGAATCCATTTTAGAACTTTTTCTGAACCTAGGTACCATCCCAAACATGCTTAAATATAAATATTATTAAGACCTAATATAGAAAATATGTATATAGTATGTTTTCATGTGTTTATAAAATCATATTATTGTCGTTGTATCCCAAATTTTCTGAAAATGCTGAATTTCGAATCCATATTGTGCCCGTATCCATATCCATGTTCGTGTGGACCGTGTCTATCCAACCTAGGTAAGTTATGACTAGTTTGTTGGATTAGGTTTTTTGTTATATTTGTCTCTATCTAGAGAAATAGCCTCATGCGCGCGTGTGTGTGTATTTATTTGGGGAAATTTATGAAATGCCCAAAAAACGAAAAAGTTTTATGAAAAACCCACCGCGCAATAAAATTTCATCGCGTGCCCAGAATTAGCCAAAAATATATAAAGAGGGTTCCGAATGACCTTTTGCCCTTCCTTCTAATTTATTGAAAACACCCACGAAACTACTCTTAAAAAAAACGTTTCGATACTTCATCTTCTTCCATACGTTGCTCACTTTCGAATCTAGGTTTTCTCCTCAAAAATTTTCAAAAACTCGTCGGAAAATTTCGGAAAGACCAAGACAAACGGCAAAAGTGCTAAAACGGAGGTCCAAACATCATTTTTTAGCGATTCTAAAATTTCGGAAGGCCGTCTAACGAAGAAGCGGTTAAACTCAGGCTCCTCGAAGATACGCTCATTTTGCGACAAACCGGACCTCGTTTCGACTTCCCAGTCAAAAGTTATGGCCCTCCAAAGTTTCAACTGACCATAAAATGCAGGAGAATGGTCATTCTCCGTGTTAGAATACGAAAAATGTTAATTTCGCATGAGGATGGCCATTCTTCGTGTTAGTAACACGGAGAATGTCATTCTCCGTCTTAATTTACACGGAGATTGGCATTCTCTGTGTTAGTAACACGGAGAATGGCATTCTCCGTCATAATTTACACGGAGAATGGCCATTCTCCGTACTAAATTACACGGAGAATGACCATTCTTCGTCTTAATTTACACGGAGAATGGTCATTCTCCGTGTAATTTAGCACGGAGAATGGTCATTCCAGTATTAAAACGCAGGAGAATGGCCATTCTCCGTGTAAGAAACACGGAGAATTCCGTGTTAAATAAAACGGAAAATGACATTCTTCGTGTAATTTAGCACGGAGAATGGTCATTCCAGTGTTAAACGCAGGAGAATGGCCATTCTCCGTGTTACATGTTAAATAAAACGGAGAATGGCATTCTCCGTGTTAATTTACACGGAGAATGGCATTTAACATAGGAGAATGACATTCTCCTTGTTAAAAATGCAGGAGAATGACTATTCTTCGTGTGATATCGACGGAGAACAGTTGACAAAAATCTAATTTTTTATTTTTTTGTTTTGTGGAAAGAAATTTGACATGAATAAAGATTCAAGAATTTTCGTTCTTCTTTCAAAATGATGCTAACTCTTATGGAAAGAAGAAGAACTTCTCTCCATAATTGACCTAATTGTCGGAAAAGAAGAAGAGAAGAAGAAGAAGAAGAAGAAAAGAAGATGAGCGATGATCGGAGTTCGCTGAAAAAAAGCATGGTGAACTACGAACGATCTTTATCTTGCTGAAGATGAGAGCAATGAAATTCAGATCTCTCGTGAAGAAGAAGAAGAAGAAGAAGAAGAAGACGACGAGAATCGCAATCCAGATCTGAGTTTGTGCGGAGGGGTAGTTATGGTATTAATTTTGTAAATACAGAGCATCTAAAGGGAATCTTGGAATACTTAACGTGGAAATATATAATTCTGGGCATTTCATAAAACCCATCCTGCGGGTGGATTTTTTATAAAAACCAACCCCGAAATTGGATTTCTCAGCAATTTCCAGGTATTTATTTATTTATTTATGCCAAAACTCGAGAGTAGATCTATCTTTTCTCCTTTATTGCTGTGTTTTCCATCACGTTTTCTGCTGCCTTAGACTACTCGAAATCCTTCTCCTTGCTGCTATAACTTGAATCAGCTGCCTCGCTCTTTGTTTGATTGCAGTCTGGCCACCAACAGAACCAGGAAAATAGGCTTGCCCTCTCCTCTGCTTAACTTGTGCTGCAACGGACGCTCAAGGCCACCAAGCCTCCCCCTTTGCTGCTGTCCTCCTGCAGCCTTCTGTTGTTCTCTCTGTGCCATTGCAGCCACCTGCAAACTGTCACAAACTCCTCACGTTGCTGCCCTGCTGCAACTAACAACCTGACAGCAATTTCTTACCACCTCCATCTACCCTTGAACCAACTGGACACCAAATCAGCTTCTCATTTCCCATTATTACATAACTACAAACTAGTCCCATATCTACTTGCCTCAAATCACCAACAATACAGCTCCTTTGTGTCTTCATTCGCGACATTGTCTATAAGGAGAGAGAAAATCCATCGATCAAGATCCAATGCTACATATCGAAGATAATCTTTAGATCTCGGAACAAAGGCATTGTCCTGGCAGATCCGCTACTTTGGAGCAAGATTTGGGCTTATTTCTGATTGTGTGGATCTATCTCATAACCTCGTGTATAAACCTTAATCGTACTTTATTACTCTTTTGCATTTTGTGATTTCTAGGATTATTATCATAGACTTGCAACTAATATTCGTTTATTGCTCACTTTATGTGGGATATTTGCGTGTCCTACATCTTCATGCTAGGTTTGCATTAGTTTGACTTCAACCCATCCAGGATTCTTTTAGTTTTCTTTCTGGGTTAGCAATTAAGCATTCTCTTCATTAGCATATTTGATTTCTAGAACAAGCTGTTGATACTTGAACTTCACATTGTGCCAGTTCTCTTCTCCCTTTGTGCCTAAAACATATCTATTTTCAACCAGGTTGCTAGCCAGGTTATTTACTGGCTTCATGAGGAAGCTCTGGCGGTTGGCATGAAGGCTAGACGGGACTACTTGTGCCTGTACTTCAATCTGGACCTTGGCGAAACCCTTGGCCTAGTGGCACACATTGACCCAGATGATGCCCAGGGGTGCATTTCATGGTTTGTGGTGCTGGACCATGGTTCAATGGAGGAGCCGCTATCAGCAAAAAGCGATGGACCGGAGTACAGAAGATTTTTGGGGCATTTGACCCTAGAAGCATTATATTCCACATTGATGGATCTAGTCGGCTTGTGTTGTACTGGAGGCAGCCACTGATTATATCACGAAAATGTATTGGCTCTCTTTCTTTGGAAAGTAACTCGATTTTGGTTAAGGCATGAGATGCTCGAAGAGAATACTTGGTCTAATTCAATCTAATGTTGTTTTACAGTATGAACCTGGCACAGGATCATGAGTTTTTTTAGCATGAATGTAGTGGGCTAGATATTTTTGTACTGGCTTTACCTTGCTCTGTATCAATGTAGTGCTTTGAATTTCTCCTGCAAACATATCCTTTACTGACCATTCTGTATAGTGTTCTCGGTAAAGACTTGGTCCGTGTATAAATTCTTGCATTTCCAGTTTTTACAAAGGGGGAGTTTGGTATGCGATTTTTCTTTTATTCCCGGACAAACTTAGGATGAGAAACTATTTCTCATGTTTAGGTTATAAAAATTTATTTTTGGAACAAAGAGAAGTCCGAACTTGTACTCTAGTATTTGAGAATCATGGAACCTAGTACTGGATTTGTAAAGCATTTTAACCTGCTACTAGTAAATATATTTTAATATTTTGCTCAAAATTAATACGTTGATTTTCTCTTACATTAGTGGATTGTCATAAAACGATAGAAAAGAAATCGTATGCGAAACTGGTTTAAGTCATAAGACTATCTAGTAATGTAACAATAGTTATGACCTTATAATCTGAACATTTGTCTGCCACACCTGCAGACCTGCATTGTGAATGAAATGAGTTCGTTACATCAATTATTTTCGGATTAAAGTTTTGAAACGCAAAAACTGAAGAAATACTCTTTCTTTCTCCCATTTCCTTCTGCACGGGTCCCTTGTCAACTACTAATGCAGTGCGGTGATATGAACAAGTTGATAATATTAAGTCAATAGTGGGCAAGGTTCAACTTCCAAAACAATATTAGTTTTTTTGACGGATGGTTAGTCAACCGTCCAGATTTTAGAAAAAATATTTCCTTACAACCGCCCCACATGGGGCCCATGTGGACTTGCGGGCCATTACAAGTGAACTTACCCTATAAATTAGGGTTGAGCTCTATGGTGAGAGGTTACACTCTTCTTGAGTTTCTTGTACTCATTTTTTTTGGTTCCTATTTTGAAGAATAGCAGCATTTCGAGTCCAAAGAACATTCATTCTTCTCCTTGCAAGGGAACGGCAGCATTCTAGAAGCTTTACTGAACTTGTTGGTTTCTGGAAGCGATTCGACGACGACGAGAGTTGAATATCGCTTCGAACAACAATAGTTTTTACCAACCCCAGCACATAATTTCAAACAGTTTTACTGCTAATCTCTGAATTCTGTGTCAGAACCAGTTTTGCTGAATTCGGCCCCAAAAACAGTTTTGCTGAATTGTATGCAACTAATTTTTGCTGAATCCTGGACCAAAAACCGTTTAAAGTTTTGCATGATCAAAATTACGCAGTGCTGGACTTGTGTGGAGTTTGTGTTTAGAAGGATTATTGTCACACGGCTATCCAAAAAATTATAAGTCCTGTGGATTTCAAAAACAACGACAACATGAACATCATAAGGATTTGGCATGTCATAGTATTTTTTAGAGTGCTTATGTTATGTCTCATACGTGTTCGATACAATACTAAAACAAAAAGGTACCATATTTTGCGATGTAGGTACTCATAGCATGTAACAAAACTTAAGAAAATATATGAAAAATGGGAAATTAAAAAAATGTAGTCTTTACCTAAAAATAATGAAATCACTCCAATAAATAAATAAATAAAAAACTATGATATAGACAAAAGAATATATACAGATGAAAGACACATTATAATGACTAAAGCATTAACATTACAACGATGACAAAAGCAATTTGGAAAACAGTAGGTAACTAAACGAGTAGTTATCGACAAAAGTTTTCATACTCGGTCTTGTGGAGAATATCAACAAAAGTTTATTTTACTCCTAGTCATGCGAAGAATATATATCTATTTTCAAGGCAAAGCAAAAAAAAGGACGGAAAAGAAAAGAAAAAAGTCATTGGAGGGGCATTCCGAGAATTGAACTCGGGAGCTCTCGCACCCTAAGCGAGAATCAGACCACTAAGACCAAATGCCCATTTGATGTCTAAATTTGGTAGAAGATTTTATTATTGACTATGACAAGAGAAGCGGTTCATGAAAAGATTTTTGCGTTAGTTTGGTTAGAGATACCGCTCTTGAATTCAACCATCTGTCTCCAATTTCTGTGTACCAAATTTGGGACACACTTTTATTGGAGAGTTGACATATTTGCTACACAGATATACTAGCGTCCTGTCTACATTCCAAGGCTGACAGTGGCCGTAATCTCTGACAATCCTGCGTCCACCATCGGTGTCAGTCTTGGTCTTTGATTCACCAGGAAATGAACCTTTCGAACTGAGTGATGGAGGACCCATTGTTTGAGCTTGACCCTCAGTTCGAGTCGAATTGAACTTGGGTTTACATTTTACATGAGTGTTGGTAGTAGTTCGGGCAGGTTGTGTTCTTCGCACCCCCAGGTTGTCTGCGAAGATCCCCGCGTGGCCAGCGAAACCACCGCTGCCAACATTACCTTATGGACAACAAGGATGTGAATAGCACCTATAGAGAGAGACTACGTTCAGAATGTCCCCCAGTCACAAGTTATCACTACTACTACTCACTATAATGATAGCTACTAAATAGACAACAAAGCAAGTTCTCACACATACATCTCACTATACTGATAGCTACTAAATAGACAACAAAGTATCACTTGATTTAATCATTTAGCATCCCATCAGTATGCTATGCTGTCATGCAATCACCCTGTAGCCAACAAATGCACTGGACATAACCACTTTTACATGCAGAGTAACCATCTAAACAGCATTACCAGACCAAACTGCAGTTGCCACGACTTTGGCATCACGCAGTTGAATTTTTTTTGAATTTTTGGATTAGACCAAGTTTGACAAAGGAAGGACATATTTCTGTTGAAATGCAGGTACAGTGCTTAAGCATAAGTTACTGTTTATAAGAGTGATGGATTATGTAGACATCACGACAATATCAAGCGGAGTATCTCCCCAGAGTATTTGAAAGATTTCTCCGTCTCCTCCAGACAGTGGTTCTTCTCCGCTCTGGACCAGCTCTGGAAAAATGAGAAAATATATCTCAGAAACAGAAAAGTGGACGACAATTGAAGTATGTTGAATGCCTTATTATGTAAAGTATCATTAACAAATTGTGGAAGCAACTTGAGAAAAAAGAATAAAGACAATTTTTAAAAGGAAAAAAATGCACAGAAAAGCCAAATGGATAAATTGGTCTTACATTAGCAACTTGGTTGATTTTATCTCTAACATTCTGCAACGGTTGGGAAAGGTCACCATCCCACTTGTAGAATTTGAGCTCC
>JANAVB010037220.1:435000-438468 GCA_029216955.1 Iris pallida | reverse complement strand
ATTCCCGAAGCTTAATCGAAAACCCGAAATATAGTTCGGGAATTCCGAAATGAAATCGGAAACCACAGCCCGCCCAAAATCCAGAAAACTCATTTCGAAAATTCGAAATAACCACAGAATGACACAGGACCATCTCCGGAAAATCCGAAGTTACTACATCGCTCTAAAACCGAATTCCCGGAAGGGAATCGGGGACCAATCTCATCATGACTACCGAAAATGGGACGGGACAAAGGAGTTATACCTTGGGTTGCTCGGCTAGAGCTCTCAGATGATAAAATAGATAAAAAGGAACACGCAGACAGTGGATCGGCTTGGGAAAAGCACTGCGGAACTCGGGACAGTGCTGGGGCAGGGCCGACAGGGCTCGGGGCTAGCCGGAAAGGTGGCCAGCGACACGGGGACTCGGGGTCGCCGGAGATGCTGGTCGGTGGGGACAGCACGAAGGGGGTTTCGCCGGGGCGGATCTGGCCGTCGGGAGGTGCTGCGGCCTCGGGACAGCCACGAGTGAGCCGCGGGAGACAGGCGCCGGCTGGGGCACGGCGGAGTTGGGCGCGGCTATGGTCTGGCCGGCGTGGGAGATCGTCGGGGCGGGCGCGCCGGAGCTAGGATAGCCCAGGAGCACGCAGGTCCGGAGGGGTTGAACGGGCCGGCGGCGGACGGCCCGGAGGTGGACGGAGCCGCGGGGACGCGCGGCAGGGGTGCAGCGCCGGGAATGGTGCCGGAGCTCGGGGGTCCTGGCCGGAGTCGGGCGCGGGTCGGAGCGGAGGGCGCGGGTTCGTCGAGGAGCGGGCTCGGGTGTATCGGGAGAGCTCGGGAGTGGGTTGAGAGTGAGGGAAAATGAATAGGGGTGCTGGTGCTAGCTTGTGGGGGAAGTGGTGGTGGAGGTGTTGTGTTTTAATAGAGAAGTGAGGAGAGTGGGGGATGTACGTGGGGTGGAGAGGAGTGAGGAGAGAGAAGTGAGGGAGAATGGGGAAGGTGCTGGTCCAGCGGGGACCAGCTCGTGCGGGGATAAAATGTTTTATAAATTTTTTAACAAATATCATCCATAAAACCAAATGCTAAAAAAATATTAATATTTAATTAAAAGACAGATTCGGGACTGGAACGAAATGGGTTCGGGGAACGGAAACTGGCGTTCGGACTCAGGGTCGGAGTCCGGACTCGGGATCGGGCGGGCCACAAAAAAAACCAACGATAATTTTTAAAATAATGTTTTTCCTAAAATCGACTAAATAAAATAATAATAATAATAATAATAATAATAGTAATAATACATAATAATAATAATAAATAACTAAACTATTATTATACTACAAATCATCAATTTGTAAATTCAATATTCTGGGTTTCACAATCTTCCCTCCTTAGAAAATTTCGTCATCGAATTAAAGGCAGGGTTAGGGGTTACCTCAAGTCTCAAACAGATACGGATACTGCTCCCGCATCTGGTCTTTCGCTCCCAGGTCGACTCGCCTGGTGGTTGTGCCGCCACATGAATCTGACTATCGGCGTCACAGAGTTCCTGGTTTTCTTCTCCCCTCTATCCAATATTGCCACTGGCTTCTCTAGCACTGTAAGGCTGGGTCCAATTTCTAGCTTGAATGATCCAAGATGTGGCTCGGGTCTGGGATGTGCATCTCAGCTGCGAAACGTGGAAGACGTTGTGGACGCCTTCGAGACTCGGGGATAGAGCCACCCGATAAGCCACTTCTCCAATCCTGTTAAGTACTTCAAAAGGACCAATATACTTAAGACTTAACTTTTCTGCTCTGCCGAAACGGATGGTTCCTCTGGTAGGAGAGATCTTCACAAACACACTGTCACCTTCTTCAAACTCCAAAGGCCGTCGGCTGCTATTGGCCCAATGTTTCTGTCTGTCCTGAGCAATCCTGAGCTTGTCTCTGATCATTCTTACCTTCTCTGCTGCTTCGATCACCATCTTAGGTCCAAGCAACACTCGTTCTCCGACGTCGTCCCAAGCAAGTGGAGTGCGGGAACGACGTCCATAGAGTGCCTCGAACGGTGTCATACCGATGCTAGCTTGGTAGCTGTTGTTGTAAGAGAACTCTACCAAGTGCAAATGGTCTTCCCAAGACCCTCCAAATTCCAAGACGCAGGATCTCAGCATGTCTTCTAGCATCTGGATTGTTCTCTCTGATTGTCCGTCAGTCTGGAGATGGTAGGCGGTGCTGAACTTCAGTTGTGTTCCCAAACTGTCATGCAAACTCTTCCAAAAGTAAGAGGTAAATCTAGTATCTCTGTCAGATATGATACTTACCGGAACTCCATGAATCGGTAGATGTGTCGCATGTACAGTGCTGCCAACTTCTCGGTGGATAGACCAACCTTGAAGGGGATAAAGTGAGCTGACTTTGTCAGTCGGTCCACGATAACCCAAATGGCATCCTTCCCTCCTTGGGATCGAGGCAGTCCCGACACAAATCATTGTTATGTGCTCCATTTCCACTCCGGGATGTCAAGCGCTGCAAAAGTCCTGCTGGTCTCTGTCTGCTAGCTTTTACTTGTTGACAAATTAAACATCTAGCCATATACCTAGATACGTCCTTTTTATTCCGTACCACCACACTATAGTACGCATATTCCGATATATTTTGTTGGCTCCTGGATGTATGGAATACTGCGACTGGTGCGTTTCTTGCATCAGCTCGTTCCTCAGTTCGCCAGTTGGTACGCATAGCCTCGTACCATTCTTCAGTGCTCCGTCACTAGCGATTGAGAATCCTTCAAGTGTTCCTTCCAGCACTTGATCTCTGAGTTTGCAAAGCGTCTCGTCTTAGAATTGTGCCTCCTTGACTCTGGCCATTAGACTTGAACGCACTTGCAACTGCATCATTGTTGAATCAGCTCCTAGTACAATGGCTTCTCTTCCAGTTTCTTTATCTCTTCTTCGGGCAGTACAATCTCCAGTCCAAGATTTTCCATGTCCTCCAGCAAATGATGCTCCTTGGTCAAGAACATTGCCATCGGGTATCGGCTAAGTACATCTACAACAACATTAGCCTTACCCGGATGATATTGCAGGTTGATGTCGAAATCCTTCATCAGCTCCAGCCATCGTCTCTGTCGCATGTTCAGCTCCTTCTGAGTGAAAACATATTTAAGACTTTTGTGGTCTGTAAATATTTTCACTCTCTCTCCATAAAGGTAGTGCTTCCATAGCTTCAATACAAATATCACTGCTGCAAGCTCCAATCATGTGTGGGATAGTTCTTCTCATGAGTCCGTAATTGCCTAGATGCATAAGCAATTACTTTCCCGTGTTGTTGAAGAACGCAGCCCAATCCCTTACCGGAAGCATCACTTTAAATTGAAAAAACCGCCGGTACCTGCGGGTAGCGCAAGTATCGGCGCCGTTGTAAGCCTCTTCTTCAGTCCTCAAAAGCTGACTAGCAAGCTTCAGACCAAATGAATTCCTCGTTCTTTCTGGTAAGTTTTGTCATTGGT
>JANAVB010037220.1:190000-430000 GCA_029216955.1 Iris pallida | reverse complement strand
GTTATAAGGAGGCAAATACGGAAATAGAATCGAAAAGGTTGGAACCTGCAATCAGCTCTCCCTCTGCCTGTGCATCATCGACTGCCATGGCGAAAGCTCGCCCTGGCTGGCCTCCCTTGGCCTGCTGCTGATGCTGAACAAACCTCTGCTGCTGAGTCTGCAACGGTGGTCCCGTCTGCTACCCTGTCGGAGCCCTAGCTCCTGCTGCTGCCTGAGCCAATCGTGCCAAGTTCTTGGGGCACTCCCTCAACTGATGCTCTACTGAACCACAAAGCAAGCACAGGCCCTGCCTCTTCCTGCAGTCGTCCCATCCGTGACCTACTTCTTACAGAAGTTACATATAGGGTGCTGTTGCTGCCTGGGTGCCTGCTGGTGAAGTACATGTCCCTGGCCCTGAAGCGGCTGCTGAACTGGCCTCTGCTGTATGTGAGGGCGCTTGGTTGGCCCTGCACTAGAACTAGCCCCTAAGGTATCACTGCCCCTCTTCGGCTTGAGGCCGAAGTCCTCCTCTGCAATCTGTGCGTCCATCAATATCTGATCGAACGTCGCATCACGGCGTCCTGAGGTGCGGGTGCGTACTGCATGAATAAATCCCCTACGGAACTTACGAGCCTTCTGTCCCTCATCCTGGATCATATCGAGAGAGAACCTACTAAGACGGAAGAACTCTGCTGCATACTCGTCCACCGACGAGTTCCCCTGCACTAGACCCACGAACTGGCCCTCCAATGCTGTAAGAGCCACGTCCGGGAAGAACTTCTCCTTGAAGAGCCTCCGGAAGTTCTCCCATGTCAGCCCTCTCACCGACGCATGAGGATCCATGCGGTACCATGTCAGCACGATATCGAAGAATCGGCTGGCTGTGGCCGAAACCCAAAGTACTCTAGGAAGCTCTGCCATCTCCATACTCCGCTGCACGTCCTCTAGCCAGTCGTCTGCAAAAAGGATGCCCTCCGTGCCCGTGAAGTCCCTGGAGCTCATCTTCCTAAAGTCTAGTACTGTTCCCGGCTTGGACTGCTGCTGGTACGACTGCTGGCCAGTAGGGCCCTGCACCGTACCCGGTGCCACTCTCTCCACTGCTGCCAGTGCAAGCTGATGCGAGTTCTCCATGCTCTGTCTCAGCATCTCAATCTGACGGTGTGACGCCTCCGACTGGCGCTGCGATGCCTCTGCCTGGGCCTGCTGAGTCTCCATCATCTGCTGAAGGAGAAGGAACATATGATGTGTATCCGTCGGTAAAGGTGGTGGTGGCGGCAGTATCCCTGGAACAACGGCCGAAACCCTCTGGGGTGGAGGTAGTAGACCTCCCTGTGCAACTGCCGGGGTCTCCGGGATAGTGGAATCACTGGGGGCAGTCTCGTGAACCTCCTCCTCAGCCTGGTCAGATCTATCGGGCAAGCTACTCGATCCAGTAGCCTGCGGGTACGTCTTCGTCATCCTGGAGACGAATTGAAACAAAAAGATCAATATGTCACATGAGTAGATTTATCAAGGAAGGACAGTTAATTTAATACAAGGGAAGTAATCATGATAATCAAAAGATCAGAAATTTCCTAGGTGTGATTGAGAAACTCCTATCATGTCCTAGGTCCTACGTCCTAATTACAGGCTCGTAATTAATACTCTAAGTCGAGCACCATTACGAGATCGCACTAATTGTGACACTGGCCTGCATGGGCCACCACAAAAATGTGTCACGACCCGCACCCTGATTAGGGACACGAGAACGTGGGTACGTCCAGCCTACGCCGCAGTGTCGGCGGTAGAACGCTGTATAGGTCATCTATAACATCTAACATCTAACAATAAGATATATAAACCTGTCATCTCCGCACGGAGGTATAACATAACATCTCAACTCTATATGTCAAACACAAGTCTAGGAAAGATAGAACATGATATGGAATCAGATGAAAGAAAAAAATTGAATATAAATAGAGTTATCATACCACACAAAGTAGATGTCCAATACAAATAAGTACAAGACCTGAAATGTAACTAAGTCACAACTAACAATCGGAACAATCCGATACAAAATGAAAACTATAAACACTAGACTAGACTAGGCACCCTCTACTGAGCTAGATGCTCCTCAGCCTCCTGAAGGTCACCCTCATGTGTCCCATAGAAGGTAGGACAGTCACCATCATCATCTGTAATATTTTCAACAGGTCCAGTCAGGACAGGAACGAGCACAATACATCTCATGCAGTTCATATCATGTTGGGAAATGTAAAGCATGCATAGAGTAAGATACATGGACTGTAAAGAAATATATATATAAAAACGAGAGAGATTTGATAACTAAAAATATCTATATATATGATAAGTAAGAACTGTAGGTAACCTGTGATTTAGAGCATGAGATGGTTATATAAACGGGTTAGGACATATACAAGATTTCACAAGATTTTACAAGATTTCACAAGATGGGATTTTGATCACATAACCATTTCCTACTCACCCTCCCCAATCAATACACAAGGATCCAGTCAAGTTACGTTACCTTGCACAAGAGATTTTTATCATGTTTGCTCACGTGATCATGAGAGTACAAGATTACACAAGAGTATACATGAAAGCGGTGTACATAAAATATAAGATGTTCGTGAAAAGCACCTGACAACTGTATTTGATGCACCCCGAGGGAGATAACATCGCATGACAAGATCCATATAGTACCAATCCGTGATAATAACGTGACAGTATCATGTAAAGTATTCTAGAGCAAGAATATAAATCCTAACAAGTATGAAATAATCAGAGAATGTACTCGTCTGTCACCCTGTATGACTGATATGAATAGATGTCCGAACTGGTGTCACGGAGTCCTATTTAGAGTAAAACAGGTCACAATATATCCACAATGTAAAATTAGAGTATACAATGCATACTACATGATTCTAGGTCAATATGTCAAAAGTCAACTCTTGGTCAACTCTAAAAGTCAAACTAGGTCAAACTAGTCAAAGTTAGGTCAACCAATGTCACACTAGTTAAGGTTAGTCAAATCTAGGTCAAACTTAGACTAACTAAGGTTTTGGTCAACATAGACTAGTCATAAGGTCATTAGGTTAAGGGTCAACCATTAACAATCTAAGTCAACTCCATAGGGCTAACCCAAATCATGACACAACTCCTAATTATCCCACTTAACCCCATACATATCTTAAATTACATAGGACTATCCTCATAACCATATGGTCAAACATAAAATCAACTAGTTTAATAGTCTAGGGTTTAGTCAAACTAGTCATTCTAGGTTACTTCAAGTCAAATCTAGGCTAACTAGGTCAAGGTTGACCTAAGGTTGACTTTGGTCAACTTTAGTCAAATAAGGGTCAAAAGCCTAACCTCATAGCCATAGGCTCATAATGAATACCATAGGCTAATATCTATAACCCATAGGCCAGTAACTTATAGGTTCTATGTAAACCTATATCTAAAAAGTATAGTATCACATATATATACATAACTATATATATATATATATATATATATATATATATATATATATATATATATATATATATATATATATATATATACAAATATATCAAAATATATATACTAATATATACCATATATATATCTACATAACCTATATATATATATATATATATATATATATATATATATATATATATATATATATATATATACAAAAAAAAAAAAAAATATATATATATATATACAACATATATATATACATATATATATAGAGAGAGAGAACAATAGAGAGAAAGAGAGATGTGGGAGTGTGTGTGTCACAGTGAGAGGGGGGGTGGTTCTCAGAATTCTGAGAACAGGGGCACAAACACACACACATTACATACATATATACACACACCTATACATACCTATATATATACATATATACACTCACATACACATACACATATATCCACACTCTCATATACATATATACACACATATACAGTATATATACACGTAAATACACATATATATATTCATAAAAATCGATTCAAAATCCACTTTTAAAAATTGGAAAATACTGGAAATTTGGAAAACACTGTGCAGTGAAGGTAAATTGGGGGAAACCCAAATTAAACCTAAAAAACCTAGCTAAGACACGAATACAGTGGTTGGTAATCGTGCCCCCATATGTATACGTGTCGTAGGGGTCCCTAGGAGTCCACCACGACACGACACAACGTGTCCAGGACGAGAAAACCCAAATCGGGTAACACAGACACAGTGAATTGTCACCGCGTCGTGCACGCGTGCACCTAGCTCTAGGACACGACACGCGTGTCTAGGAGTCTCGTGCTCGTGTCCCTAGGTTCGCCTAGGGTTGGTCTAGGGTTAGGATAGCCTGTCTCGTGTCCACGTGTCACCAGGACACTACACGAGACGCGTATCAGTCGAGAAAACTCGACTGATACATACTGTGTAGCACAGTGTGGTGCGGTGGGTTCGACGCCTCGTGGATACGACACACACCACGTGGGGCCACGTGGTCGTGTCCACGTGTAGCCCACGTGTTGGGCTACACACTCGTGTCACCACGAGGTGTCCTCGACTCGTGTCTACGCGACACGACACGCACGAAGTTGGCTCTGTGCGTCTGTGCACTGTCAGTGCACGACCAGTGCACGTGTCCTCGTGTCCTCGATACAACACGAGGTGTCATAAAATTTTGGGGAAGTGTGCGCAGACACTGCCCCCGTGTCCACACCAATTTTCACGTGTCCAAGTGATGTGTGCAGTGTGTATGAGATACGTGTGAGCAGAACACAGTGTGTGTGCTGTGCGCAGCATTTCCGTGTCGATTTTCGATACGAAAATGACACAGTGTCGTGCTCAGTCAAGTGTAGATGTAAACAAGTCTAGGGCTACGTGAATATGTAATTAGTTCTACATTTTAACAAAATCAAAACCTTTGGGACATTTCATCAAACATGGTTTTTCTTCCTAGGATACGTGTCCGATACGGACACCAAACCAACCCTAGATTTCACCAAACTTGTCCCACAGCTAGGGTAGACCTATATACATGCATTTAGGAAGAAAAAACACAATATTAACTAAGTTTATGGGTATTTACCAATTGAGTGAAAACTCAAGTTTTTCAAGAAAAGGAGGGGGTGTGTCCTATCCACTTGCTGGTGTCCAAGTCCTTGTGTCCAGCTTGCTAGCCTCCCTTAGCACCCTATAGGTTGTAGGAACCCAATGCAAAAGACTAGGAGTGATTTGGTTCAAATTTGAGGAAGTTATGAAGGTTTAAGGAAATAGGAATTTTCTAGGTTTTTAAAACATGTAAATTTGTATGGAATGGGTTATATAGGAAGGGGGCATGCTAGGGGGTGCCCATGGCTGGTCATGGCAAGGGGGGGTGTCCTCTAGGTTGCTTCCAAGTGAAGGGAAGGACTTTCATGCCAAAGTATTGATCTTTTGAGGGTTTTGTGGAAAAAAATATCTAATAAAGTGCATTCTAGGATATTTCCAACCTTTGACTAAAAGTAAAAATCTATCCCCTTAGCATTCTAGGTTAGTAACTAATCTCTAGATTAGGCTAAACTAGGTTAGGAGCTAACATGACAGTAATCAACTAATTAAATAATAATAATCATATAAATCCAATAATTTCAAATAATTCCTAGTAAATTACCAAAATACCCCTTAGGCTAAAAAGCCCTAACTTGATGTTCTAAACCTATGGCTAGGCTCATATGATCATGGTTAGTCTCTAGGTTAAGTAATCTCTAAGGTTGCACTAGCAAAACATCAAAATCACAAGTCGTGGTTTTAAATAGTTTTAAATTAACTAAAAATTACCAAAAATCATAATATGGTTTAAATATTATTATTAAATAAATAGAAATACAAAAGTTCAAAATTATCCTCATTTAGAAACTGGGTGCTACATGAAGACAACAACAAACTGATCCAAATATTCATAGAAGACCTTGTTCATGAGGTTCATGAATACCGCAGGAGCATTCGTCAGTCCAAACAGCATGACCATGAATTCAAATTGCCCATACTTGGTGTTGAATGCCGTTTTCGGGATATCCTCCTTCGTGACCTTGATTTGGTGGTAGCCTGATCTGAGATCTATCTTCGAAAATACCTTAGCTCCACTCAGTTGATCAAACAGGTTATCGATCTGGGGCAGAGGGTACTTGTTCTTGATGGTGATGTTATTCAGCGCCCGGTAGTCAATGCACATCCGCACGGTTCCATCCTTCTTGGGCACGAACAAAACTGGTGCTTCCCAGGGTGAAGTCCCGTCTCTGATAAATCCGTGTGCCTTCAGTTCGTCAATCTGGTCCTTCATCTCCTTTGCCTCCTTAGGGTTGACTCTGTAGCATCCCTGAGAAATAGGGGAAGAGCCGGGTACTAGATCGATGGTGAATTCCACACCTCGATCTGGCGGCAATCCTGGAAGACTATCTGGAAAGACATCCATGAATTTCGCTATGATAGGGTGAGGAGGCCCGGGTTCTTCGGTGATAGAGGAGTAGGTAACACTCTTCATGTCTTCCGGAGCTCGGGAGATTTCGAACTCCGGTTCTCCTGGTGGGCTTAAGATTAGCATCCTCTATGACAATCTATCAGTGCATGCTGTTCACTTAACCAGTCCATCCCTAGGACTACATCATAGTTGGACAAGGGCATCACAAGTAAGGGTGTTAAGATTTTGTGGCCTGAGATAGTTATGGGACAGTTACAAGCCTCGGTGATGGGTATGGGACCACCATCGGTCATAACTCTACTAATCATCTTGCTAAGTCCCGTATCTAGGTGGTGTGCATAAATAAACTTTGATGATATAAAACTATGTGATGCACCCGAATCAAATAATGCTAGAACAGGATGTGAAAACACATAAATGGAACCTGTGATAACATCAGCGGTGGGTTCCTGCTCTTGTTCCTGCTCATCTGCTGCTAGGGCAAAAGCTCGCCTGGTCTTCTGCTGGTGTTGTCCGAACCGTTGTTGCTGAGTGGGTAGGGGAGCTCTTTGCTGAGTTGCTCCGGTCCGGTGGACTGACGAGGGGTAGTCCTTCACTTGGTGGGTGGCAGACCCACAGACTAGACAGTGTCCTAGCCTCTTCCTGCATATGTTCGACTGATGTCCTGGCCTCTTGCAAAAATCACAGACAGGGATCTGCCTATGAGACGCTCTGTTATTGGTCCTTGCCTGATGGTGCTGCTGCTGATGGTGCGAAGGCCTGTTGTTGTTGTTGTTGGGCCTCTTCTGGTTACCCTGGAAGTTCCTAGTTCTAGGATACTCCCTCTTTGAACGAGAAGGCTGGCTCTTCTCCATGTCCTGAGCTCGTATCAGGATCTTTTCATATGTCTTGGCGTCGCCTGCGATCACAGGGGTGCGAATTTCTTCCCTTAATCTATACCTGAATCTCTCAGCACGATCCTTAGGGTCAGCAACCAAATTCTGGGCAAAGCGGCTAAGTCGGCCGAACTCTGCCGCATACTCTCCAACCGTCATATTCCCTTGCTTCAGGTCCTAGAACTGTCTCTCCATCTCTCGCATTTCTGATGTTGGGAAGAACTTCCTGCGGAACAGCCTCTTGAAGGTATCTCAGTCAAGCTGCTTGTCCTGGAGTCGGGGTTCATTCCGATACCAGGTGCTTGCCACGTCTTGCAGCTGGAGTCCTACCGCTTCAGTCTTGAGGTCCTCTGGGAGTCGAGCGACGCTCAAGAGACGCTCCATGCTGTCTAGCCATTCATCGGCGTAGATGATACCCTCAGTTCCTTTGAAAGGTCGAGGGCCCTGTTTCTTGAAACTCTCTATATCTCCGACCTTCATGTAATAATACACCTCTAATCAAAAGAATTATCTTAATGATATAAAACTTAACTCCTAAATTTATGTTTACCTTGGCAGGTCGTGGCTCCAATGAAGTTGTTGCTCCTCTCTCGAGGGCAGCCATAGCCACGTTGTGGGCATTCTCCATGCCTTCTCTCATGATCGCGGTCTGCTCGCGATGGGCTTCAGCTTGGGCTGCAGTCTGTTCTCGATGAGCTTCTGCTTGGGCTCTCTGGGCTTCAAGCACTCCTCATAGCATGCCCACTAGATCGGTGGGATCCACGGGCACTGGTGGGGCAGCTGGTGCGGGCACTACCGCAGGGGATTGCGGCTCAACCCGGGGAAGTGCAGGTTCTGCCGTTTGTGCTGTAGTAGCATAAACGGGACGGGGTGCTGGTCCAGCATGGGGACGGTCAGTCAGCTGCAAAGGAGGTGGGTCCCGGCGTGCTTGAGGAGGTGGGGTGTGATCGGTAGATGACACCTCATCATCAGCAGGGCCGGAACGGGTAGTCTTCCCTTTGGCCATAATCTGGAAGGTTTAGGGTACAACATAAGCAAGGTATCCTACCAGTCTATAATCAAACAAAAATATTTATTTATATATAATTCGGACCTATGTTGTGACAAATCAATGTTCTAGTGTTCTAATTGTTTCTAGGTATTTTTTTCTAAGTTGTTGTAAATGACCTGCATGGGCCACCACTAAAAACATGTCACGATCCGATCCCAAATAATTGGGTCGAACCGGATCATGCCCAGCCTTCACCGTTGTTGAGACGACGGCAGTAAGCTGTATCCACTATTGCAGGTAATCACAACAACAACTATATATTTATCACAACTCAATATTCGGGAATTTAAAACTTTATTTAACATTTGAATAAATACAACTGGAAAGAAAGACTGAAGTAAAATGCTGAAATCGAAATATTCAAATTTCTAAAACAATAAATCTGGAAACAAAAAATCTAGCTAAGCGTTCGGCTCGTCGGCCTCAGGTTCTGCGTCCTCCAATGGGGACTCTGGCAACACCACAGGGTACAGAACCTGGTTATAATAGCTGTTGTATAACAGCTCAGCATCCTCAAAATTACCTAAAAATGTTATCTCCAGTCAGGAGGGAGCAAAGTACAATTCATGATAATCTAACAATTAAAATGATAATAGAGTTATGCACTTTTAAACAATTTGAAATAAACAGTTCTCCAGCAGTTAAAATATTATGATGTGAATAGGCAATGAATATGACCGGCTTGGATTGTACAGTTGTATCCTATTGATACGATATGGCTTATCCCCGTGTGTATGAGGGGTAAGCTAACACAGTCATTATACTACTTTGGATGTGGTCATATTCATTACACTACTCCCCCAGTACCCAACAGTCAATCAGTCAATGCTCTCAGAGAGAGTTCCGTGTTGCATCGTGATTTAAACTTGCAGTAAAATGATTATTAAGTAATTGTAAACTAACACAAAATGTACTTGCCTTGATTATAACTGGAAATGATGTTGGTTCCGGGAAGATGCTAGGTTCGTCTCCGAGATCCTACAGTTGGAGAACTTGACTTAGAACCATTGTGAAACCAAGCTAGGTGTGCTAGTTGCAATCTCTAGTAGCAGGTCCTAGTCAGATTTTAAGTTTATTAATTTAATCTACTGCTAACGGTTTACGATGCGTACTACGTTGGTTCTCCTTTGATTGGATAGCCAGTTTCTGGTTTTGCTTGGAAAAATTGTCGTTACCGGTTAATTCGCAAAACTTTGTATTTTTAATATTATACGTATAAAACTATATTTTCTTTCAATGATAAAACGTGGGTTTTGTTAATTATCAATATTTTATTCAAGTTATTCTATCATGAAAATCCTTATGTAATTTATACAAAATATTTAATAGCCATTTGTTACGAAGCGCCTAATTATGAAAATGATAAAACCATCCAGAAATTAAAGGAAAAATCAACCAAGAAAATAAATAAAAAACCTAGACTACGCAATACAGGGGCACAGCTGACAAAATAGAAATATGGGCTTATGCCCTTACAAACTTTACATAAATTAAAATAAGAGAAAATTAGTTAGCTCTGACTAATATCCCGTATTTTAAATATCGAAAACGAAACTAAAAATAAAATAAATAAAATCTTAGGAGTCTCAGACTTGGTCCAATCGTCATTATTTGTTGCTAATGCCTCAACGTCCGGGTAAAACCGGTTTCGTTTGCATTTCGCTAGGGCCCACGGACCGTATGGTCGTCGCCCAAAAATCCAATTAAATAAAATATTTTCTGAAAACCGATTTGAAATTTATTTCTAAAATTTTATAAAAATTTGGGCAGCATTTCCTCTATATTCGGGATAACCCAAAACTGGAAAAATGTGCCGAAACACCCATAATAAAAGTCCCAAACCAGGGAACACCCAGAAATTAATCTTTCAAACCATTTTACACCAAAATTAAATTCACAGAATAATTCCCGAAGCTTAATCGAAAACACGAAATATAGTTCGAGAATTCCCGAAATGATATCGGAAACCACAGCGCCCAAAAATCCAGAAAACTTATTTTGGAAAAATCCGAAATAACCACAGAATAACACAGAACCATCTCCGAAAAATCCGAAGTTACTACGTCGCTCTAAAACCGAATTCTCGGGAGGGAATCAGGGACCAATCTCATCATTGACTACCGAAAATGGGACGGGACAAAGGAGTTATACCTTGGGTTGCTCGGCTAGAGCTCTCAGATGATAAAATAGATAAAAAAGAACACGCAGATAGTGGATCGGCTCGGGAAAAGCGCTGCGAAACTCGGGGCAGTGCTGGGGCTGAGCCGACAGGGCTCGGGGTCTAGCCGGAAAGGTGCTGGCCAGCGACACGGGGACTCGGGGTCGCCGGAGAGATGCTGGTCGGCGGGACAGCACGAAGGGTGTTTCGCCGGGGCAGATCTGGCCGGTCGGGAGGTGTTGCGGCCTCAGGACAGCGCCGAGTGGAGCCGCGGGAGGCAGGGCGTCGGCTAGGGCACGGCGGGAGTTGGGCGAGGCTAGGTCTGGCCGGCACGGGAGATCGTCGGGGCAGGCGCGCCGGAGCTAGGGCAGCCCAGGGGCGTGCAGGTCCGGAGGGGTTGAACGGGCCGGCGGCGGGCGGCCCGGAGGTGGGCGGAGCCACGGGGACGTGCGGCAAGGGTGCAGCGCCGGGAATGGCGCCGGAGCTCGGGGGTCCTGGCCGGAGTCGGGCGCGGGTCGAAGCCGGAGGGCGCGGGTTCATCGGGGAGCGGGGCTCGGGTGGATCGGGGAGAGCTCGGGAGTGGGTTTGAGAGTGAGGGGGAAATGAATAGGGGTGCTGGTGCTAGCTTGTGGGGGAAGTGGTGGTGGAGGTGTTGTGTTTTAATAGAGAAGTGAGGAGAGTGGGGGATGTACGTGTGGTGGAGAGGGAGTGAAGGAGAGAGAAGTGAGGGGGAATGGGAAAGGTGCTGGTCCAGCGGCTGGACCAGCTCGTGGGGGAAGAAAATGTTTTATAAATTTTTTTTAACAAAATATCATCCATAAAACCAATTGCTAAAAAAATATTAATATTTAATTAAAAGGCAGATTCGGGACTGGAACGAAAACGGGTTCGGGGAACGGAAACTGGCGTTCGGACTCAGTGTCGGAGTCCGGGCTCGGGATCGGACAGGCCACAAAAAAAACCAACGATAATTTTAAAATAATGTTTTTCCTAAAACCGACTAAATAAAATAATAATAATAATAATAATAATAATAATAATAATAATAATACATAATAATAATAATAAATAATAAACTATTATTACACTACAAATCATCAATTTGTAAATTCAATATTTTAGGTTTCACAGCGACGAGTTACCAGGCATCTATAGCATTTTTATCGCTGCTTTGCTTTGCTATAGGCAAGTACTTCTACAAACTTTACATACTGTTACATCAATGAACTGCGAATCCAACCATGTTAAATGCTGATCCTTGGGGTAGCAAGTTAAATCTTCACATATTGTACTTTCAGTCACTACCATGATTAGAATAGTCTTTATATATCTCTCTCACATGATTAGAATCTGGGTTATGGTGAAACTGTTAGTAGCGTACGTGATCATGCCCCTTATTCGTACGTACGTACCGAGCAAGGTTGACATTTTATATATACCTTGTCGTAGGCGCACCAGCTATATTTGTACGTATTGTCACGACCTGCACCCGGATATACGGATAGGAATACGTGGGCCACGCCCAGCCTACGCCACAGTATCGGCGGTAGAACGCTGTCTAGTACCCAATAAATATATACTACATCTAGAAGGTCTACAACTTTAAATATACTCTGGTCACATCACAACAGCTAAGGATGATAAGACAAGAAAGATAACTAAAGCACAAGAACAACTAGAAACTACTAGAAGGAATCATAAGACAGAAAAATAAAGAAAGAAAAACAAGACGAACTAAGGATAACTACCAGGCAACTCACATAGAAGAATAGTGAGATCCACCTCAGCTAGCAACATCATGAAATCCACTAATGGTATAACAACTCCTAAAATATTATCAACGGTATCCTGTCAGAAAAATGAGCAAGTACAAACACTAACAGCAGTTCCATGTAAATTGACAAATTCTATAAGAGACAGTATAATGAACTACAAGACAAAGATATATGAAGACTTGAAAACCGTTCGGAAGCTGAGTTACAACCCTTAAACCAAACAAGGACCGGAGTTGTAACTCTTCTCCCGAGCAGAGCTTAGTCTCCAATCAAGGTACAATATAATGGCATGTAGAACATGTGAGTAATCTGAATATCATATCATGGTGAAAAAGTACTGAATGTAGAACAGAGCAGGATATATGATAAGATAAGTAAATATAAAATGTGCCTTGAATTATTAGAGCGATATGTGATCGGCTTGGGATAAGTGACATGACAGGCTATCCACTTGGCCCGGCAATTCGCGATGACCTCAACGGAAAGTTATGCCGGCCAACCTGGATAACGAGCACGAGGCAAGGGAATCTCGCTATACCCTACGTGAGGGAGAGTGGCGCGAGCACAAGGATAGTGACAGGGTGGCTTGGATCACATAGCCCCTAATAATTCCCTATCCCCGAATAGTATAATGGACCTGGACATGACACGTCATGACACGGGATTCCCTAAGAGGATAGCTACTCCCTCTCAGAAATCGGTGTCTATACAAGTACATGGAACAAGGCAGGAAATGTACATATATACCAAGAAAATCCAGGAACAATATCTCATGTCATGATCCAACATATACTAGTCCGTGAACTATCGTGACTGGGAATCAAGTAAGACACTACGACTGAATCGGATATAGCAGATATCAAGACAATAAAAACTATCAGTGAATGTACTCGCCTGCGGTCCTGAGCTGTCAAATGGGGTCGATGCTCAGAGTGATGCCACAGACCTAAAGATAAGATATATATAAACTAATTAGGGTTCAACAGTGTTAGGCTTGATTCTATAGTATAAGCTACGCAATCTAGGTCAGACTCAGTCAACTAAGTCAAACTAGGTCACACTGAGTCACACTAGGTCACAAGAAGTCAAACCAAGTCAACTAGGTCAAACTGGGTCAATGGTTGACTTACAGTTGACTTTTGGTCAACTAGTCAACTCTAGTCAACTC
This sequence comes from Iris pallida, assembly GCA_029216955.1. Taxonomy (NCBI): domain Eukaryota; kingdom Viridiplantae; phylum Streptophyta; class Magnoliopsida; order Asparagales; family Iridaceae; genus Iris; species Iris pallida. The sequence goes on along the minus strand of JANAVB010037220.1, from coordinate 416,534 downwards.
TAGGTCAAACTAGGCTAACCTAGGTCAAGTGTTGACTCTACTTCGACGTTCAGTCAAAGCAGTCAACCATGGTCAAATAGGGTCAAGGCTAGTCTCTATAAACATCTACAGGGTCAACACATTCAATTTCAGTGGTTGTAAAATCACTGGAATCGATGGATCTCAAAATACAACAAAAAGAGAAAGATTATAATAATAGGATAAAAACCTACAGATGTTGTCGGATGGTGAAAAAACCATCACCAACGTGTCCAGAATGGTCAAATTAGCTAGGATAGCCTATCCATAAGTCCAATTTGAACACAGGGGCAAAAAGGTAATTTCGAACCAAAATGGTGTCCGTATCGGACCTACTTTGCACCGAAAAATGTACCGAAATAAAAGTGCACACCTAACAAATTATATGTCCACGAATCCAGAATGACGATACGAACCCAACGGTATATCCAGAATTGAATTCCGTTGACCCGATCTCAAATTGGTCCGTTGACCAGGACATTAAAATCCGATTTGTACGAAAAAGCGTGTCGGAGCCAATGTCCTCAAAACTCAGCAAATTATATGTCAACGAGTCCAGAATGACGATACGAACTCAACGGTATATATCCGGAATTGGATTCCGATGAGCCGATCTCAAAATGACCCGTTGGCCCGGATATTGGTATCCGACTTGCACCGAAATACGTGCCGGAACCAATGTCCACTAAAACATAGCAAATTATATGTCAACGAGTCCAGAATGACGATACGAACTCAACAGTATATCCGGAATTGGATTTCGATGAGCCGACGTCAAAAAGTCTTGTTGACCCGGACTGTGGGGCCCGCTTTACACCAAAATGCGTGCCAGGGCCCACGTCCTCCAAATCTAACAAACTTTATATGAAAAATATGCCAGAACGACGCTACGAGTCTACTGGTGGTGTCATAAATTGAATCCGGAGTCCCGGGTTCAAAAATAGAATTTTACAAGTTGGAAATTAAGAATTCGGACGGCCAACTTTGGCGTCGAATTCAACCAATCAAACGTGCTCATAATGAAACGAAACTTAAGGGATAGGAAGAGGGTTATACCATCTGTGCACAGGAACTAATGGCACGCCAGACGGAGCTGCGGCGACGGAGTTACGAGCTGACGAAGTCGGCTCCACAAAACTGTCCAAAAATAGTTCAAATTAAAATGTCAACTTGGTGGCCGGTTTTGATGTATCAAACGATAAAATTAACGGATGAAAGTTGACAGGAATGAAGAGTATATACCAAGATTGTGACGGAGCAAAGAGTTCTCCGATCCAACGGTCGGATCTCTCAAAAAATGTACGCGAAGTTGCTGTCCCGAAACAAGATTTTGACTTCGATCCCGCGTGCGTCACGCCGGGATTCCGTTCAAAATGCACGAATCGTGTACATGGCGCGTCGGAAAGGAAGGTGCTGCCCCGGGGGGGTCGTCGGAGCTGCATACGGCTAGGGAACGGGTCATCGACGGTGGCGACGGCCGCCGCGGCGCGCGGCTGGCCGTGCGTGCGCGCCTGCTGTTGCGTCGCTGCTGCACGCTGCTGGTGCGCGGCTGCTGCGTACGTCCAGGCCGGTGGCGGTGCGGCGCAGCAGCGGCGGTCGCCCGTGGCGACGGCAGCGGCGAGACGGTGGAGGTGATGGTCTTGGTGATGGTGGTGATGTTGGTGTTAATGGTGGTGGTGGTGGTGATGTTTGTGAGCTCGGGAGGAGGAAGAGATGGGAAAATGAGAAGGAGCTCGGGGAGGAAGGCTAGTGGCTGTATCGGCCAGGGTGGTGGCTGGTGGTGGAGCTCGGAAGGATGAGCTCGGGAGGCTCTCGGCCATAGGGGTGATGGTGTTGTTGGTTGAGTGTAGGGAGGAGATAGAGAGTGTGAGTTGTATGTGTGTGTTTATAATATAAAGAGAGAGAGAGAGTGAATGATATAATAGAGAGTGAATAGAGAGAGAGAGAGAGATTTGAAAGAGAGGGGGGGTGAAGTCGGCTGATGTGAGAGGGGAGTGTGTGTGATGGGGGGGTGAGTGTAAGAAGAGGTGAGGGGTGAGTGAGGGTTATGTGTGTGTGTGTGTGTGTGTATATAAATATATAAAGAGAGAAGGTGAGAATAGAGAGAGAGAGAAAGAGATATTTAGAGAGAGAGGGGGTAGTGGTCGGCTGCTAGGAGGGGGTATTTGTGTGTGTTTGTGTGTAGGAGTGAAGTGAGAGAGAGAGTGATATTAAAAGAAGAGAGAGAATTTATATATATATATATATATATATATATATATATATATATATATATATATATATATAAGATAAAGGAAATGAGATATTTATATATAGAGAGAGATATTTTGAGTAGAGGAAAAAGAAAAATTTATCAGTGGGGTGTATGGGCAGTTATGATCGGGCATACACCCAATTGGGTCGGGTACTGGGCTAAGATCGGCCAGGTTCGGGACCAAGATTTAATTAAAATAATAATTTAAACTATTTAAAATCATGGACGAAATGGGAGCACAAGGAAAATCAATTCGATGGCACGCAAGTGGCACGTGCACAGTAGGCTCAAAATAGGTCAGGGCCATATATTGGGTCGACTGGATTGGACCGATGTCGGACCCGAAAATTAAGTTGAAAATTAATTCACGAATTACGGTAGACGATAAATTGGTCTAAATTGACCCGAAAGTTGCGCGAAGCAAATGGAGCACAAGGGAACAAGTTCGAGTGGGACACGATATATCAACATGAAGATAATCTCGTCTACTACAAACTTCAAGAAGGAAGTTTCTAGAGACTGACATCCCTGATGCTCTAGAAATCCAAGTCATGGTAAAGAGCGTTTAATGATCAAAATTAATTAAATCAAAATGAATTATCGAAAATAATTCATTTAGAAAATTCGAAAATAATCCCGAAATTTCAGGGGGCTTACACGTATGTACATCTATCACTTGTTTTACTTGTACGGAAGTACATTTTATATACTTGTGCCACAGTACATTTTATATACTTGTGCCACAGTACATTTTATGTACCTGCTACAGTTTTAAACATTACATATACATCTGTCTATATGACATATGTGTCCTTGCCATGATAGATTATGAGATGCCATGTTTCCAGTTTATTCCTCTATGTTCATTTCATGTTTTGTATATTAGTTTGCTAGAAACAGTACTTGCTCCCGTCCTGACAGGATAATGTTGTAGGTATACTTACTGAGGAGGAGTTGCTCTGTGACTCATATTATGGAGTTACTGCCGAGGACCCGACTTTATCTTACGAGGATGTACCTGCAGAAAAACTCGTCTAGTTTGTGTAGTTGCTCGGGATATTTAGTGTAGTCATGTATTAGACTACGTATTTTGTAACTGGACCTGTATCCAGTTTTACATTTCGGACTTGTACTTATTATTATATGAGATGACTTTTGTGTTTGGAGCATTTATGACTCTTTATTACTTATAGAACTGTTAGCACATTTAGTCTTATCTTGTTATCTCTAGAACAGCTTACTGCGCTTTATCTCAAGCGTAGGCTGGACATGACTCGGCCCGGCCCAACAATTTGGGTAGCGGATCGTGACACTACCCAAATTCGAGAAAGAAAAGAAAGAAAGAAAAGAAAGAAAGAAAGAGAGAAAAGAATGAAAGAAAAGATAAAGAGAAACGCCTTTAGTATATTTTGGCGCGAATACGCCAACGACCATTTCATATAGTTAAGGGACGATGGGTTGAAAGTGCAGGCATGTATGTGTCCCGCACTGATCCTGCATAGAGAGCACTTATAACGTGACAGGGAAGGAATGTGGCGTATTTACCTTGCGTCGGTGCAAGGGCGAGTGCGTCTATGTTGGTAAGTGTGAAACCCTGATTTTCAATTTATTGGATTTTGCCAATTAACGATAATTAGTTTAGTTATTATATATTATTACTATTATTATTATTATTATTATATTATTATTTAGTCGGATTTAGGAAAAAAATATATTATTTTAAAATTATCGTTGGTTTTTGATTGTGGCCCCGCCCCGATCCCGAGTCCGGACTCCGAACCCGAGTTCGAATCCGGTTCGGTTTCCCGAAACCCAATCCCGTTTTCTGAACCCATTCTTAAATTCCTTTTTTCTAATATATATAAATATATATACATATTGATTTTACTACAAAAGAATGAGAAAAGGAAAAGAAACAAAAAAAAAAATAAAACAAAATCCTAATCTACCCCCGCGACCAGCACAGACATACTTCTCTCCTCGACATACTCTTTCCCCCACTCTCCCCTTAAATAACCACCACCACCAGCCCCTAACTTATCTCCCCCCACTCATTTCCTCTCCCTCTCACCCTCCTATCTCCCTCCAGAAGCTCCGCCGACCCCGCTCCCCACGTCCAGCCGCGCCCCCGACCTCCGGCCGCGTCCAGCCGCGGCTCCACCCTCCCGCGGTCGCCTCCCAGGCCGCACGCCGCCCACGCCGGCCGCCCCCGACCTCCGGTCGCGTCCAGCCGCGGCTCCACGGTAGAATTCACCGCTCCATCTCTATAATCTCTCTCTTATCCTCTTATTCTAGTAAATTAGAATCCTACTTTCCTCACTGTTTAAAATATTTTTCCGAATTTTTGAACTTGTCGAATAAATACGGATGTCGAACTCCCGAACTGAGGAATGAAATTTCCTCTCCCCTCTCCCAGGAACCCTAGCTCTTTAATGGACCTTCTCAACTGAAACTCCAGATCCATTCCATAGAAGAGGAAGAGGAAGAGGAAGAATGGAAGGAAGCACGAAGAAGATGAGGATCGATCTCGACAAGCTCCCCATCAAGCGTCTCGAAGCCATCGAGGAAGCCGGAACCGAGCACTTCCCGTCGTAATTATTCCCCTCTCCCTCCTCCTCTTCCGTCAACCCCTTCTATATTTGTTTAATCTGATGTAAAATTTGGGGAAACAGCGAGACCGGCGACGAGGAAACCCGGCTCAACATGATTCGGAGGATCGATTTCTCCGCTATCATCGAAACGGACGCCAACAAGAAGGCCAAGAAGACCAGCACCAAGGAGGCGGCGCCGGCGTGGCCTTGGCAGAGTCTGGTGGAGAACTTGCAGAGCGCCCACCAGGAACTATCCGTCATCATAGATCTCATCAACACCGTAACATACTTCCTAACACATTATGCTTTTTTTTTTTTCTCCTCTTATTATGCCTAAGATTAATCCGTAGCAAACTTGCTGCCACTAGCTTCAGACTTTACCATTTCAAGAAATTTTGCAGAGTTGTGTCGTGTTAGAGTGGATACACTCAACACGAGCACGACGGAATGGACGTCATTGAGTAGAGCGGGTGCATATTTATAGGGTACATAGGCCTCCTACTTTAGTAGAATTGAGATAGGTCGTGATGCACAAGCCAGAGAGACGGTCATAGTAGAACGATAACAATGAACTTAGGAACATATCGACAGAGAAAATACGGAGGGCCAATCATCATATCAACAGTGCTGGAAAAAGAAAGAAATATAGACGGATGACGATAGCAGTTGTGACAGGACAATTGTAATAATCGGCTACAAGTACAAACGGCTATGTTGTCACAGGTGACGCTAGGCGGCCTAGGCGTGCAAGTAAAAAACCTACTGAATCGACCTGGATAATCTTTCCCTGGTTGTGGCGTTGGTCGTCTAGGCAGTTGCCTATGATCAAATATATATGTGTAGCAAGGAATTACCCAAGTTCCTGGACGACGTCTAGACAAGGCGGGAGGCATGTCGCCTTGCCTCGTCTAACGCCCAGAACAACATAGACAAACGGTAGTCAAGAGCAGTTATCGTGTCAATAGATGAAAGTATGAGAAATAACCGCGAAAGAGCAGTAGTGTCATATTAATAGGAGAGACGCCGAGCTACACTGAGAAGTGCAGCGGTAACAATCCGTAGCGGAGGAGGCGAACATCAAAGAGCAAAGAAGATCTTTCACTTCTTTTTTTACATGCTCTAATACTATATTAGAGTGAAATACTCAAAACAATGTAAAGAACTTCATTGAGAAGACTACTCATAGAGGACGTGCATGTGAGCGAAGAATTAAAACTATTTAAGGGTTAAAGTTGGGTGAAGAGTCAGATTATTATTATCTTTTTGAGCTAGGCTTGCTCTAATACCATGTTAGAGTGGATATACTCAAATCAATGTAATGACCTTCATTGAGCTGAGTACATACTTATAGGGTAGGCTTTGGCATACAAGAATGGAAACTGTAACTGAAGTAGTACACAAGGATAATAGAAATGGACTTATAAGAATTGTAACTAATCTAACATATTAGCATGCCATTCAGTTGCAATAATAGAATGTTTGACATTTTGAGTTTATCTCACAAATTAATGCAAAAGTAAAAGAAAAAAATAAGTATCATTTGTCTTAGACTAGGAATCACATATACTCCAAAATACAGTAATACACACCAAAATGGTGCAATGTCTTCTTCGTGTTGAGTCATACACGTGTCCGTGTAACATGTCTTAGATCACAACATTGTTTCTGTATGACCAAAATCATTTCTCTCCATTGAGTGGTGTTGATTCAGAAAATGATTCACAAGTACATTAATCCCGATTTATGGATGTCATTGTCGATAGAATCCTTAGGACTAGGAAACCTGTCAAACTGCTTCTGTTAGAGCAAGGAATCATAACACTATCTCATTAAAGTTGGTTATATTGGCATATTCTCATTGTTCTTAGGATCCTTAGAGTATAACTTTATATTGAGTGAAAAACACTGGATGTGTGCATCTAATACAATGTGATCTAGATGAATTCCTTAAAGTTGGTTATATTGGGCGTCACTGCAGAGACAGATTTGAGAGAATCGGTGCCCTCAAGCGGGTGCCTATCTCCAGATGATGTGCCCAAAGATTTGGACATCACAGCAGAGGTGGAATCAATGGTCTTGAGAGAATGGGCGCCCTTAAGTGGGCGCCTATCTCCTTGTGGTGCACCAACATGCTTAGGCACCCATTCGAGGCGTCTCTTCATAGAATGGTTCTGCACTTGCACAATGCGCCTATCTTTGGTCATAGTGTCTGTATGCGCCCTGTTTGTAGAAACGGGGACGCGCTTAGCACCAGGAGCACTTAGCATCTTTTCGAACGCTGTTTGGTCGAATTTAACGACCAACATTCCTTTCTTAGAGCCAATCGATGATGAATCGCCTTAAGTTGTCACCTTCTCGTTGGAGGAGAAGGTCGTCCCCAGCAGAGTCGCCATTTTGTTTGCAAAAAACAAAAAGTGTTTTTATTACAAACTTTTAAAGAATCGTACACGAGTACAATGAATTCTGGGAAAGTACAACTGTAGGAGTCCGATCTTGATTGACGACCGCTTTGTCCCTTTGACGAGGCGATTGTGGATGGAAGCAAGCTTGTCATTGTGTCTCGGAGCTTCTGTTAACGAGGAATCTTCTGTATGGCTCGGCCGTGTAGAAGTATCGACAGAACTTCGGCTTCGATTAACGGTTGAAGAACTTGCTTTGAGAATTGATGATTGCAGAAGATGGAAGTGCGATGAGTGCTCAAACTATACCCCTCCTCTCTGTGTCTGTACGTTGGGGGAGTGGAGATCTATTTATAGAGCCAAGAGATAACCACCTGATAGTTATCCAAAGTAGGCGCCCTTTTTCTGGATAGGTGCCTAAGCCACTGGGCGCCATTTTTAAGCGGGGGCGCTTTTTACATGTGGCGCCTATGCGGAATAGGCGTGTAGTCGTGGCCAAGTGATGGGCACGTTCTTCGGGGAATTCGGAGTAGTGCACCACGTTCAATATACATGGCAGATTAATACGTCAGCAGGGAACTGAATACTTTGAAAAAGGCGCCCAAGGAAGTAGGCGTCTAGAAAAGTTGAGCGCCTAGTAGCAGTAGGCGCCTAAATGGGTCAGAGTGCCTCAGAGAGATGGGCGCCTGAATGCATAAGGAGCCTAGGAGAACAGAACTCATAAGAAACAATGGGCGTCTAAAAGAGTTAGGCGCCTAAGAGTCATGGGACGCCTAAGAGTATTAGGCGCCTAAAAGAGACAGATATTTTGAACGCCTACAAGGAGGAAGAGGGGTCGGGAGGAGGCGGGTTGGGGGAGGAGGCGGGGGAGGAGGAGGAGGCGGGTCGGGAGGCGGAAGAGGAGGAGGAGGGTCGGGGGAGGAGAAGGATGCGGGGGAAGGGGGAGGAGGAGGAGGGTCGGGATGCAGAGGAGGAGGAGGAGGAGGAGGAGGCAGGTCGGGAGGAGGCGGAGGAAGAGGGATCGGGGTTGGGATCGTCTCAACGAGGAGGAGGGGGAGGGGAAGGGAGTGGTGAGAATATGATTTTTTTTTAATGGGATGTTCTCAGTAGGTGGTGAGGTGCGTATAGCCGCACCCTTTTCCTAATTTTTGAACTTGCCAAATAACTACAGATGCCGAACTTGTGACTAAAAATCTCGGAGGTCCCGAACTGAGGAATGAAATTCCCTCTCCCTCTTCCTCGACTCTCCTAGGAAACCCTAGCTCTTTAATAGACCTTCTCAACTAAAACTCCAGATCCATTCCATAGAAGAAGAAGAGGAAGAATAAGAATGGAAGGAAGCACGAAGAAGATGAGGATCGATCTTGACAAGCTCCCCATCAAGCGTCTCGAAGCCATCGAGGAAGCCGGAACCGAGCAGTTTCCGTCGTAATTATTCCCCTCTCCCTCCTTCTCTTCCATCAACCCCTTCTCTATTTGTTTGATCTGATGTAAATTTTGGGGAAACAGCGAGACTGGCGACGAGGAAACCCGGCTCAACATGATTCGGAGGATCGATTTCTCCGCTATTATCGAAACGGACGCCAACAAGAAGGCCAAGAAGACCAGCACCAAGGAGGCGGCGCCGACGCCGGCGTGTTCTTGGCAGAGTCTGGTGGAGAACTTGCAGAGCGCGCACCAGGAACTATCCGTCATCATAGATCTCATCAACACCGTAACATAATTCCTAACGCATTATGCTTTTTTTTTCCCTCTTAATCCATAGCAAACTTGCTACTACTAGCTGCCGACTTTACCATTTCAAGAAATTTATAGAGTTCTGTCGTGTTAGAGTGGATACACTCAACACGAGCACGACGGAATGGACGTCATTGAGTAGAGCGAGTGCATATTTGTAGGGGACATAGGCCTCCTACTTTAGTAGAATGGAGATAGGTTGTGATGCGCAGCGAGGAACTCAAGAGATAGGCCGTGATGCGCAAGCCAGAGAGACGGTCATAGTAGAATCGTTAACAATGAACATAGGAACATATCACCATAGTAAATACGGAGGGCCAATCATCATATCGACCGTATTGGAAAATGAAAGAACTATAGACGAATGATGATAGTAGTCGTGACAAGACCATTGTAATAATCGGCTACAAGTACGAACGACTATGTTGTCATAGGTGACGCTAGGCGGCCTAGGCGTGCAAGTAAAAAACCTACCGCATCGACCTGGATAATCTTTCCCTGGTTGTGGCGATGGTCGTCTAGGCAGTTGCCTAGGGTCAAATATATATGCACAGTAAGGAAGTACCCAAGTTCCTGGACGAAGTCTAGACAAGACGGGAGGCATGTCGCCTTGTCTCGTCTAATGCCCGGAACAACATAGACAAACGGTAGTCAAAAGCAGTTATCATGTTAATAGAAGAAAGTATGAGAAATAACCGCGAAAGTGCAGTAGTGTTATATCAATAGGAGAGACGCCGAGCTTGTAACAATCCGTAGCGGATGAGGCGAACATCAAAGAGCAAAGAAGATCTTTCACTTCTTTTTCTTTTCTTTTTTTTTTTTTTACTAGAGACAAATAGGTGGTGCTTTTCAAGGGGATAAAAATATATTTTTTGTTTATAAAGAAGAAATAAAAAGTGAGTAATGAAAAAAAAAACTAAATGTATGAAAAATTAGGGCAGAACCCAGGATCTGGTTGTCAGGGGGGTCGCCGGTGTTGCCATTTGTAGAGGACGTGCACATGGTCTGAGGGTTACAGATGGTTAATGATTAGGGTTGTGTGAAGGATCTTTTATTTCTTGAGCTAGGACCAATGAGAGTTGCTCTAATACCATGTTAGAGTGGATATACTCAAAACAATGTAATGACCTTCATTAAGTATAGTACATACTCATAGAAGATGTGTTCGAGATCGGAGAGTTAAGGGTGGTCAAGGGTTAAAGTTGGGTGAAGGGTCAGATATAATTATTATTATTATTACATTCTCTAAAACTATATTAGAGTGAAATACTCAAAACAATGTAAAGAACTTCATTGAATAGACTAGATACTAATAGAGGACGTGCACGTGAGCAGAGAGTTAAGACTATTTAAGGGTTAAAGTTGGGTGAAGAGTCAAATTATTATTATCTTTTTGAGCTAGGCTTGCTCTAATACCATGTTAGAGTGGATATACTCAAATCAATGTAATGACCTTCATTGAGCTGAGTACATACTTATAGGGGACTAGGGAAGGCTTTGGCATACAAGAATGGAAACTGTAACTGAAGTAGTACAAAAGGATAATAGAAATAGACATACAAGAACTGTAACTAATCTAACATATTAGCATGCCATTCAGTTGCAATAATAGAATGTTTGACATTCTGAGTTTATCTCACAAATTAATGCAAAAGTAAAAGAAAAAAATAAGTATCATTTGTTTTAGACTAGGAATCACATACACTTCAAAATACAGTAAGACACACCAAAATGGTGCAATGTCTTCTTCGTGTTGAGTCATACACGTGTCCGTGCCACATGTCTTAGATCACAACATTGTTTCTGTATGACCAAAATCATCGCTCTCCCTTGAGTGGTGTTGATTCAGAAAATGATTCACAAGTACATTAATCCCGATTTATGGATGTCATTGTCGATGGAATCCTTAGGACTAGGAAACCTGTCAAACTGCTTCTGTTAGAGCAAGGAATCATATCACTATCTCATTAAAGTTGGTTATATTGGCATATTCTCATTGTTCTTAGGATCCTTAGAGTTATAACTTTATATTGATTGAAAAACACTGGATGTGTGCATCTAATACAGTGTGATCTAGATGAATTCCTTAAAGTTGGTTATATTGGGCATCACTGCAGAGATAGATTTGAGAGAATGGGTGCCCTCAAGCGGGTGCCTATCTCCAGATGATGTGTCCAAAGATTTGGGCATCATAGCAGAGGTGGAATCAATGGTCTTGAGAGAATGGGCGCCCTCAAGTGGACGCCTATCTCCTTGTGGTGCACCAACAGGCTTAGGCACCCATTCGAGGCGTCTCTTCAGAGAGTGGTTCTGCACTTGTACAGTGCGCCTATCTTTGGTCATAGTGTCTGTATGCGCCCTGTTTGTAGAAACGGGGACGCGCTTAGCACCAGGAGCACTTAGCATCTTTTTGAACGCTGTTTGGTCGAATTTAACGACCAACATTCCTTTCTTAGAGCTAATCGATGATGAATCGCCTTGAGTTGTCACCTTCTCGTTGGAGGAGAAGGTCTTTTCCAGCAGAATCGCCATTTTGTTTGCAAAAAACAAAAATTGTTTTTATTACAAACTTTTAAAGAATCGTACACGAGTACAATGAATTCTGGGAAAGTACAACTGTAGGAGTCCGGTCTTGATTGACGACCGCTTTATCCCTTTGACGAGGCGATTGTGGATGGAAGCAAGCTTGTCACTGTGTCTGCTTCTGTTAACGAGGAATCTTCTGTATGGCTCGGCCGTGTAGAAGTATCGACAGAACTTCGGCTTCGATTAACGGTTGAAGAACTTGCTCTTTAGAATTGATGATTGCAGAAGATGGAAGTGCGATAAGTGCTCAAACTATACCCCTCCTCTCCGTGTCTGTACGTTGGGAGAATGGAGCTCTATTTATAGAGCCAAGAGATAACCACCTGACAGTTATCCAAAGTAGGCGCCCTTTTTCTGGATAGGCGCCTAAGCCACTGGGTGCCATTTTTAAGCGGGGGCGCTTTTGACATGTGGCGCCTATGCGGAATAGGCGTGTGGTCGTGGCCAAGTGATGGGCACGTTCTTCGGGAAATTCGGAGTAGTGCACCACGTTCAATATGTATGGCAAATTAATACGTCAGCAGGGAACTGAATACTTTGAAAAAGGTGCCCAAGGAAGTAGGCGCCTAGAAAAGTTGAGCGCCTAGTAGCAGTAGGCGCCTAAATGGGTCAGGGTGCCTCAGAGAGATGGGCGCCTGAATGCATAAGGAGCCTAGGAGAACAGAACTCATAAGAAACAATGGGCGCCTAAAAGAGTTAGGCGCCTAAGAGTCACGAGACGCCTAAGAGTATTAGGCGCCTAAAAGAGAGATATTTTGAGCGCCTACAAGGAGGAGGAGGGGTCGGGAGGAGGAGGCGGGTCGGGGGAGGAGGAGGAGGCGAGGGAGGAGGAGGAGGCGGGTCGGGAGGCGGAAGAGGAGAAGGAGGAGGGTCGGGGGAGGAGGAGGATGCGGGGGAAGGGGGAGGAGGAGGAGGGTCGGGCGGCATCGGAGGAGGAGGAGGAACCAGGTCGGGAGGAGGCGGAGGAAGAGGGATCGGGGTTGGGATCGTCTCGACGAGGAGGAGGGGGAGGGGAAGGGAGTGGGGAGAATAGGATTTTTTTTTTTAATGGGGTGTTCTCAGTAGGTGGTGAGGTGCGTAGCCGCACCCTTTTCCTAATTTTTGAACTTGCCGAATAACTACGGATGCCGAACTTGTGACAAAAAATCTCGGAGGTCCCGAACTGAGGAATGAAATTCCCTCTCCCTCTTCCTCGACTCTCCCAGGAAACCCTAGCTCTTTAATGGACCTTCTCAACTGAAACTCCAGATCCATTCCATAGAAGAAGAAGAGGAAGAATAAGAATGGAAGGAAGCACGAAGAAGATGAGGATCGATCTCGACAAGCTCCCCATCAAGCGCCTCGAAGCCATCGAGGAAGCCGGAACCGAGCAGTTCCCGTCGTAATTATTCCCCTCTCCCTCCTCCTCTTCCATCAACCCCTTCTCTATTTGTTTAATCTGATGTAAATTTTGGGGAAACAGCGAGACTGGCGACGAGGAAACCCGGCTCAACCTGATTCGGAGGATCGATTTCTCCGCTATCATCGAAACGGACGCCAACAAGAAGGCCAAGAAGACCAGCACCAAGGAGGCGGCGCCAGCGCCGGCGTGGTCTTGGCAGAGTCTGGTGGAGAACTTGCAGAGCGCGCACCAGGAACTATCCGTCATCATAGATCTCATCAACACCGTAACATACTTCCTAACACATTATGGTTTTTTTTCCTCTTAATCCATAGCAAACTTGCTACCACTAGCTGCCGACTTTACCATTTCAAGAAATTTTATAGAGTTCTGTCGTGTTAGAGTGGTTACACTCAACACGAGCACGACGGAATAGACGTCATTGAGTAGAGCGAGTGCATATTTGTAGGGGACATAGGCCTCCTACTTTAGTAGAATCGAGATAGGTTGTGATGCACGAGGAACTCAAGAGATAGGCCGTGATGCGCAAGCCAGAGAGACGGTCATAGTAGAATCGGTAACAATGAACATAGGAACATATCACCATAGTAAATACGGAGGGCCAATCATCATATCGACAGTATTGGAAAAGGAAAGAACTATAGACGAATGATGATAGTAGTTGTGACGAGACCATTGTAATAATCGGCTACAAGTACGAACGGCTATGTTGTCACAGGTGACGCTAGGCGGCCTAGGCGTGCAACTAAAAAACCTACCGCATCGACCTGGATAATCTTTCCCTGGTTGTGGCGATGGTCGTCTAGGCAGTTGCCTAGGGTCAAATATATATGCACAACAAGGAAGTACCCAAGTTCCTGGACGAAGTCTAGACAAGACGGGAGGCATGTTGCCTTGTCTCGTCTAATGCCCAGAACAACATAGACAAACGGTAGTCAAAAGTAGTTATCGTGTCAATAGAAAAAAGTATGAGAAATAACCGCGAAAGTGCAGTAGTGTCATATCAATAGGAGAGACGCCGAGCTAGACTAAGAAGTGCAGCAGTAACAATCCGTAGCGGAAGAGGCGAACATCAAAGAGCAAAGAAGATCTTTCACTTCTTTTTCTTTTCTTTTTTTTTTACTAGAGACAAATAGGTGGTGCTTTTCAAGGGGATAAAATATGTTTTTTGTTTATAAAGAAGAAAGGCTTAATTGCACTTTGATACCCTCAACTATTTCCGCTTTTCAACTTACTACCTCAACTAATTTTTTTTTCAAGTTGATACCCAGAATTTTATTTGGACAATAATGTCCCTGCCTAAAATTTAAAACTACCCTCCCAATTCTCACCCCCCATCCATGCTCCCCCCTTCGTTCCCCCCCCCCTTTCCACACCCCTGCAACCCCCCGGCCCCCCTCTCGCCAGTCGCCCTACCCCTCCCCCGCCCCGCCTGCTAGCCACCATTCATCAACAACCACCACCACCACCGTCGTCATCTCAAACAGAGCTCTCCACGACTGGAACTCCTTCCCACATTCCCTACACTCCTTCTCCTCGTCGTTGTGAGACACGGAGGAGGAGAGCCTCCACGTCTTCTTAGGGTTCTCCCTGAGCCCGTAGCCATTGCCAAGCTTGGGCTCCTCCACGAAGGAAGTGGAAGAAGAGAAGGACACGTGGGACCTCATGTGGCCGCCTAGGGATCTCCCGCACGAAAAGCTCTTGCTGCAGAGCCTGCACCTGTGCCTCTGCTCCTCCTCGTACATTGGAAGATGCTCAAGCACAATGGAGATCTGAGTGGAAACCCCGTACTACTACTCTACAGAGAGAAGAAGAATAAATTGTTTATTTGTTCTCTCTCTCTCTCTCTCTCTCTCTCTCTCTCTACATCTATAAGAAGAAGCTTTGGTGTTGTATATAGGAAAGAGAATGAGAATGGGAATGGAAGGAGAAATCCATGCACTGAAGCAAAAGAAGAAAGGGAAGATCAACAGCACGTGTAGACAACAGATAGGGAGGGGGGGCATCGCCGGAGAGGGAGAGGGGGGGGGGAAGGGGGGCATGGGGAGAGAGAAAGAGGGTGCCAGGGGTAGTTTGGGGATATTTTGGATTTTAGGTATTAAGTTAAAAAATTAAAATAGATGAGGGTATCGAGTTGTTGAGTAAAAAAGTTTAGGGTATTAAGTTGAAAAACGGAAATAGTTGAGGGTATCAAAGTGCAATTAAGCCAAGAAGAAATAAAAAGTGAGTAATGAAAAAAAACTAAATATGTGAAAAATTAGGGCAGAACCCTGGATCTGGTTGTCACGGGGGTCGCCGGTGTTGCCATTCGTCGAGGACGTGCACATGGTCGGAGGGTTACGGATGGTTAATGATTAGGGTTGTGTGAAGGATCTTTTATTTCTTGAGCTAGGCCCAATGAGAGTTGCTCTAATACCATGTTAGAGTGGATATACTCAAAACAATGTAATGACCTTTATTAAGTATAGTACATACTCATAGAAGATGTGTTCGAGATCGGAGAGTTAAGGGTGGTCAAGGGTTAAAGTTGGGTGAAGGGTCAGATATTATTATTATTATTATTATTATTATTATTATTACATGCTCTAATACTATATTAGAGTGAAATACTCAAAACAATGTAAAGAACTTCATTGAGTAGACTACATACTCATAAAGGACGTGCACGTGAGCAGAGAGTTAAGACTATTTAAGGGTTAAAGTTGGGTGAAGAGTCAGATTATTATTATCTCTTTGAGCTAGGCTTGCTCTAATACCATGTTAGAGTGGATATACTCAAATCAATGTAATGACCTTCATTGAGCTGAGTACATACTTATAGGGGACTAAGGGAGGCTTTGGCATACAAGAATGGAAACTGTACCTGAAGTAGTACAAAAGGATAATAGAAATAGACATACAAGAATTGTAACTAATCTAACATATTAACATGCCATTTAGTTGCAATAATAGAATGTTTGACATTCTGAGTTTCTCACAAATTAATGCAAAACTAAAAGAAAAAAATAAGTATCATTTGTCTTAGACTAGGAATCACATACACTTCAAAATACAGTAAGACACACCAAAATAGTGCAATGTCTTCTTCGTGTTGAGTCATACACGTGTCCGTGCAACATGTCTTAGATCACAACATTGTTTCTGTATGACCAAAATCAGCGCTCTCCATTGAGTGGTGTTGATTCAGAAAATGATTAACAAGTACATTAATCCCGATTTATGGATGTCATTGTCGATAGAATCCTTAGGACCAGGAAGCCTGTCAAACTGCTTCTGTTAGAGCAAGGAATCATATCACTATCTCATTAAAGTTGGTTATATTGGCATATTCTCATTGTTCTTAGGATCCTTAGAGTTATAACTTTATATTGATTGAAAAACACTCGATGTGTGCATCTAATACAGTGTGATCTAGATGAATTCCTTAAAGTTGGTTATATTGGGCATCTCTGCCGAGACAGATTTGAGAGAATGTGTGCCCTCAAGCGGGTGCCTATCACCAGATGATGCGCCCAAAGATTTGGGCATCACACCAGAGGTGGGATCAGTGGTCTTGAGAGAGTGGACGCCCTCAAGTGGGCGCCTATCTCCTTTTGGTGCACCCGCAGGCTTAGGCGCCCATTCGAGACGTCTCTTCAGAGAGTGGTTCTGCACTTGTACAGTGCGCCTATCTTTGGTCATAGTGTCTGTATGCGCTCTGTTTGCATAAACAGGGACGCGCTTAGCACCAGGAGCACTTAGCATCTTTTCGAACGCTATTTGGTCGAATTTAACGACCAACCTTCCTTTCTTAGAGCCAATCGATGATGAATCGCCTTGAGTTGTCACCTTCTCGTTGGAGGAGAAGGTCGTCCCCAGCAGAGTCGTCATTTTGTTTGTAAAAAACAAAAAGTGTTTTTATTACAAACTTTTAAAGAATCGTACACGAGTACAATGAATTCTGGAAAAGTACAACTGTAGGAGTCCGGTCTTGATTGACGACCGCTTTGTCCCTTTGACGAGGCGATTGTGGATGGAAGCAAGCTGTCACTGTGTCTCGGAGCTTCTGTTAACGAGGAATCTTCTGTATGGCTCGGCCGTGTAGAAGTATCGACAGAACTTCGTCTTCGATTAACGGTTGAAGAACTTGCTCTTGATAATTGATGATTGCAGAAGATGGAAGTGCGATGAGTGCTTAAACTATACCCCACCTCTATGTGTCTGTACGTTGGGGGAGTGGAGCTCTATTTATAGAGCCAAGAGATAACTACCTGACAGTTATCCAAAGTAGGTGCCCTTTTTCTGGATAGGCGCCTAAGCCACTGGACGCCATTTTTAAGCAGGGGCGCTTTTGACATGTGGCGCCTATGCGGAATAGGCACGTGGTCGTGGCCAAGTGATGGGCACGTTCTTCAGGGAATTCGAAGTAGTGCACCACGTTCAATATGCATGGCAGATTAATACGTCAGCAGGGAACTGAATACTTTGAAAAAGGCGCCCAAGGAAGTAGGCGCCTAGAAAAGTTGAGCGCCTAGTAGCAGTAGGCGCCTAAATGGGTCAGGGCGCCTCAGAGAGAGGGGCGCCTGAATGCATAAGGAGCCTAGGAGAACAGAACTCATAAGAAACAATGGGCGCCTAAGAGAGTTAGGCGCCTAAGAGTCATGGGACGCCTAAGAGTATTAGGCGCCTAAAAGGGAGATATTTTGAGCGCCTACAAGGAGGAGGAGGAGGAGGCGGGTCGGGGGAGGAGGAGGAGGAGGAGGGTCGGGAGGGGGAGGAGGAGGAGGAGGGTCGGGGGAGGAGGAGGATGCGGGGGAAGGGGGAGGAGGAGGAGGAGGCGGGTCGGGAGGGGGAGGAGGAGGAGGAGGGTCGGGGGAGGAGGAGGATGCGGGGGAAGGGGGAGGAGGAGGAGGCGGCCGGTCGAGAGGAGGCGGAGGAAGAGGGATCGGGGTTGGGATCGTCTCGACGAGGAGGAGGGGGAGGGGAAGGAAGAGGGGAGAATAGGGAAAATAAATAAATTAATGGGGTGTTCTCAGTAGGCGGTGAGGTGCGTATAGCCGCACCCTTTTCCTAATTTTTGAACTTGCCGAATAACTACAGATGCTGAACTTGTGACTAAAAATCTCGGAGGTCCCGAACTGAGGAATGAAATTCCCTCTCCTTCTTCCTGGACTCTCCCAGGAAACCCTAGCTCTTTAATGGACCTTCTCAACTGAAACTCCAGATCCATTCCATAGAAAAAGAAGAGGAAGAGGAAGAATAAGACTGGAAGGAAGCACGAAGAAGATGAGGATCGATCTCGACAAGCTCCCCATCAAGCGTCTCGAAGCCATCGAGGAAGCCGGAACCGAGCACTTCCCGTCGTAATTATTCCCCTCCCCCTCCTCCTCTTCCATCAACCCCTTTTCTATTTGTTTAATCTGATATAAATTTTGGGGAAACATCGAGACTGGTGACGAGGAAACCCGGCTCAACAAGATTCAGAGGATCGATTTCTCCGCTATCATCGAAAGAGATGCCAACAAGAAGGTCAAGAAGACCAGCACCAAGGAGGCGGCGCCGACGCCGGCGTGGCCTTGGCAGAGTCTAGTGGAGAACTTGCAGAGCGTGCACCAGGAACTATCCGTCATCATAGATCTCATCAACACCATAACATACTTCCTAACACATTATGCTTTTTTTTTTCTCTTAATCCATAGCAAACTTGCTACCACTAGCTACCGACTTTACCATTTCAAGAAATTTTACAGAGTTCTGTCGTGTTAGAGTGGATACACTCAACACAAGCACGACGGAATAGACGTCATTGAGTAGAGCGAGTGCATATTTGTAGGGGACATAGGCCTCCTACTTTAGTAGAATCGAGATAGGTTGTGATGCGCAGCGAGGAACTCAAGAGATAGGCCGTGATGCGCAAGCCAGAGAGACGGTCATAGTAGAATCGGTAACAATGAACATAGGAACATATCACCATAGTAAATACGGAGGGCCAATCATCATATCGACAGTATTGGAAAAGGAAAGAACTATAGACGAATGATGATAGTAGTTGTGACAAGACCATTGTAATAATCGGCTACAAGTATGAACGACTATGTTGTCACAGGTGACGCTAGGCGGCATAGGCGTGCAAGTAAAAAATCTACCGCATCGACCTGTATAATCTTTTCCTGGTTGTGGCGATGGTCGTCTAGGCAGTTGCCTAGGGTCAAATATATATGCACAACAAGGAAGTACCCAAGTTCCTGGGCGAAGTCTAACAAGGTGGGAGGCATGTCGCCTTGTCTCGTCTAATGCCCAGAACAACATAGACAAACGGTAGTCAAAAGCAGTTATCGTGTCAATAGAAGAAAGTATGAGAAATAATCGCGAAAGAGCAGTAGTGTCATATCAATAGGAGAGACGTCGAGCTAGACTGAGAAGTGCAGCGGTAACAATCCGTAGCGGAAAAGGCGAACATCAAAGGGCAAAGAAGATCTTTCACTTCTTTTTCTTTTCTTTTTTTTACTAGAGACAAATAGGTGGTGCTTTTCAAGGGGATAAAAATATGTTTTTTGTTTATAAAGAAGAAACAAAAAGTGAGTAATGAAAAAAAATAAGTATATGAAAAATTAGGGCAGAACCCTAGATATGGTTGTCACGGGGGTCGCCGGTGTTGCCAATCGTAGAGGACGTGCACATGGTCTTAGGGTTACGGATGGTTAATGATTAGGGTTGTGTGAAGGATCTTTTATTTCTTGAGCTAGGCCCAATGAGAGTTGCTCTAATACCATGTTAGAGTGGATATACTCAAAAAAATGTAATGACCTTCATTAAGTATAGTACATACTCATAGAAGATGTGTTCGAGATCGGAGAGTTAAGGGTGGTCAAGGGTTAAAGTTGGGTGAAGGGTCAGATATTATTATTATTATTATTATTATTATTATTATTATTATTATTACATGCTCTAATACTATATTAGAGTGAAATACTCAGAACAATGTAAAGAACTTCATTGAGTAGACTACATACTCATAGAGGACGTGCACGTGAGTAGAGAGTTAAGACTATTTAAGGGTTAAAGTTGGGTGAAGAGTCAGATTATTATTATCTCTTTGAGCTAGGCTTGCTCTAATACTATGTTAGAGTGGATATACTCAAATCAATGTAATGACCTTTATTGAGCTGAGTACATACTTATAGTGGACTAGGGGAGGCTTTGGCATACAAGAATGGAAACTGTACCTGAAGTAGTACAAAAGGATAATAGAAATAGACATACAAGAATTGTAACTAATCTAACATATTAGCATGCCATGCAGTTGCAATAATAGAATGTTTGACATTCTGAGTTAATCTCACAAATTAATGCAAAAGTAAAAGAAAAAAAAAGTATCATTTGTCTTAGACTAGGAATCACATACACTTCAAAATACAGTAAGACACACCAAAATGGTGCAATGTCTTCTTCGTGTTGAGTCATACACGTGTCAGTGCAATATGTCTTCGATCGCAACATTGTTTCTGTATGACCAAAATCAGCGCTCTCCATTGAGTGGTGTTGATTCAGAAAATGATTCACAAGTACATTAATCCCGATTTTTGGATGTCATTATCGATAGAATCCTTTGGACAAGGAAACCTGTCAAACTGCTTCTGTTAGAGCAAGGAATCATATCACTATCTCATTAAAGTTGGTTATATTGGCATATTCTCATTGTTCTTAGGATCCTTAGAGTTATAACTTTATATTGATTGAAAAACACTGGATGTGTGCATCTAATACAGTGTAATCTAGATGAATTCCTTAAAGTTGGTTATATTGGACATCACTGCAGAGACAGATTTGAGAGAATGGGAGCCCTCAAGCGGGTGCCTATCACCAGGTGATGCGCCCAAAGATTTGGGCATCACAGCAGAGGTGGGATCAGTGGTCTTGAGAGAGTAGGCGCCCTCAAGTGGGCGCCTAAAAGAGTTGGGCGCTTAAGAGTCGTGGGACGCGTAAGAGTTTTAGGCGCCTAAAGAGACAGAAATTTTGAGCGCCTACAAGGAGGAGAAGGGGTCGGGGGGAGGAGGAGGCGGGGGATGAGAAGGAGGCGGGTCGGGAGGCGGAAGAGGAGGAGGAGGAGGAGGGTCGGGGGAGGAGGAGGAGGAGGAGGGTCGGGAGGCAGAGGAGGAGGCGGGTCGGGAGGAGGCAGAGGAAGAGGGATCGTGGTTGGCATCATCTCGACGAGGAGGAGGGGGAGGGGAAGGGAGTAGGGAGAATATGATTTTTTTTTTTTTTTTAATGGGGTGTTCTCAGTAGGTGGTGAGGTGCATATAGCCGCACCATTTTCCTAATTTTGAACTTGCCGAATAACTACGGATGCCGAACTTGTGACTAAAAATCTCGGAGGTCCCGAACCGAGGAATGAAATTCCCTCTCCCTCTTGCTTTACTCTCCCAGGAAATCCTAGCTCTTTAATGGACCTTCCAAGTGAAACTCCAGATCCATTCCATAGAAGAAGAAGAGGAACAGGAAGAGGAAGAATAAGAATGGAAGGAAGCACGAAGAAGAAGAGGATCGATCTCGACAAGCTCCCCATCAAGCGTCTCGAAGCCATCGAGGAAGCCGGAACCGAGCACTTCCCGTCGTAATTATTCCCCTCTCCCTCCTCCTCTTCCATCAACCCCTTCTCTATTTGTTTAATCTGATGTAAATTTTGGGGAAAACAGCGAGACTGGCGACGAGGAAACCCGGCTCAACATGATTCGGAGGATCGATTTCTCCGCTATCATCGAAACGGACGCCAACAAGAAGGCCAAGAAGACCAGCACCAAGGAGGCGGCGCCGGCGCCGGCGTGGTTTTGGCAGAGTCTGGTGGAGAACTTGCAGAGCGCGCACCGGGAACTATCCGTCATCATAGATCTCATCAACACCGTAACATACTTCCTAACACATTATGCTTTTTTTCCTCTTAATCTATAGCAAACTTGGTACCACTTGCTGCCGACTTTACCATTTCAAGAAATTTTACAGAGTTCTGTTGTGTTAGAGTGGATACACTCAACACGAGCACGACGGAATGGACGTCATTGAGTAGAGCGAGTGCATATTTGTAGGGGACATAGGCCTCCTACTTTAGTAGAATCGAGATAGGTTGTGATGCGCAGCGAGGAACTCAAGAGATAGGCCGTGTTGCGCAAGCCAGAGAGACGGTCATAGTAGAATCGGTAACAATGAACATAGGAACATATCACCATAGTAAATACGGAGGGCCAATCATCATATCGACAGTATTGGAAAAGGAAAGAACTATAGACGAATGATGATAGTAGTTGTGACAAGACCATTGTAATAATCGGCTACAAGTACGAATGGCTATGTTGTCACAGGTGACGCTAGGCGGCCTAGGCATGCAAGTAAAAAACCTACCGCATCGACCTGGATAGTCTTTCCCTGGCGATGGTCGTCTAGGCAGTTGCCTAGGGTCAAATATATATGCACAACAAGGAAGTACCCAAGTTCCTGGACGAAGTCTAGACAAGCGGGAGGCATGTCGCCTTGTCTCGTCTAATGCCCAGAACAACATAGACAAACGGTAGTCAAAAGCAGTTATCGTGTCAATAGAAGAAAGTATGAGAAATAATCGCGAAAGAGTAGTAGTGTCATATCAATAGGAGAGACGCCGAGCTTGACTGAGAAGTGCAACGGTAACAATCCGTAGCGGAAGAGGCGAACATCAAAGAGCAAAGAAGATCTTTCACTTCTTTTTCTTTTCTTTTTTTTACTAGAGACAAATAGGTGGTGCTTTTCAAGGGGATAAAAATATGTTTTTTGTTTATAAAGAAGAAATAAAAAAGTGAGTAATGAAAAAAAACTAAATATATGAAAAATTAGGGCAGAACCCTGGATCTGGTTGTCACGGGGGTCGCCGATGTTGCCATTCGTAGAGGACGTGCACATAGTCGGAGGGTTACGGATGGTTAATGATTAGGGTTGTGTAAAGGATCTTTTATTTCTTGAGCTAGGCCCAATGAGAGTTGCTCTAATGCCATGTTAGAGTGGATATATTCAACACAATGTAATGACCTTCATTAAGTATAGTACATACTCATAGAAGATGTGTTCGAGATCGGAGAGTTAAGGGTGGTCAAGGGTTAAAGTTGGGTGAAGGGTCAGATATTATTATTATTACATGCTCTAATACTATATTAGAGTCAAATACTCAAAACAATGTAAAGAACTTCATTGAGTAGACTACATACTCATAGAGGACATGCACATGAGCAGAGAGTTAAGACTATTTAAGGGTTAAAGTTGGGTGAAGAGTCAGATTATTATTATCTCTTTGAGCTAGGCTTGCTCTAATACCATGTTAGAGTGGATATACTCAAATCAATGTAATGACCTTCATTGAGCTGAGTACATACTTATAGGGGACTACGGGAGGCTTTGGCATACAAGAATGGAAACTGTAACTGAAGTAGTACAAAAGGATAATAGAAATAGACATACAAGAATTGTAACTAATCTAACATATTAGCATGCCATTCAGTTGCAATAATAGAATGTTTGACATTCTGAGTTTTATCTCACAAATTAATGCAAAAGTAAAAGAAAAAAAAAAGTATCATTTGTCTTAGACTAGGAATCACATACACTTCAAAATACAGTAAGACACACCAAAATGGTGCAATATCTTCTTTGTGTTGAGTCATACATGTGTCCGTGCAACATGTCTTAGATCACAACATTGTTTCTGTATGACCAAATCAGCGCTCTCCATTGAGTGGTGTTGATTCAGAAAATGATTCACAAGTACATTAATCCCGATTTATGGATGTCATTGTCGATAGAATCCTTAGGGCTAGGAAACCTGTCAAACTGCTTCTATTAGAGCAAGGAATCATATCACTATCTCATTAAAGTTGGTTATATATTCTCATTGTTCTTAGGATCCTTAGAGTTGTAACTTTATATTGATTGAAACACTGTATGTGTGCATCTAATACAGTGTGATCTAGATGAATTCCTTCTGCACTAATTTTTTGTTTTCTTGAAAATAAACTGTAGGTGGAAGCAAATGATGCCGTGACTGTTGCTTGGATGCAAAGACCAAAGCAGCTGCCTAATGAAGTTTTGGCAGACCTTGCAGTATCTGCAGCAACTAAGTTACAACGTCTTCGGGTAATTGTTCAACATAATCCTTAGATTCGGGTTATGTTCACATGTACAGATACATGACCAAAATAGGCAATTCTGATATGTGCAATATGGACTAGGTTATTAAGCTGGATGATCCAATTTTAGTTGATAAATCCATATGAATTACGAAACCCTACGAGCTGTAGCTCTTCATAAGTGGTATCGTTCATTGTCTCTGGTCATTTTCGTGGAAGCAGGGATCTCTATCATATTTCTTGAGGTCTCATTTTGTTGGGTCAAGCCGTCAGGCACTATGATCAATAATTGTCGTCAGAAGAACCAAGCTCATTCCATTACTTTATTTTTTATATATTAAGACAGTTCATTTCTGGTCCCTGGACATAATTGATGTGAATTAAAAGTTTTGGAAGAACATGCACCTCTGTATTGATGCAACTGTGCAATATCCATGTCGGTCATGATACCGAGGACACTCTAAAAAATAAAGTATGAACGAGTATAGTTGTTGTGCCCATGAATACGCTAAAATATACAGTATGAATAAATATAGATGATGTGTCTCCATATGTTCATATCTTATCCATATTCGTTCTTATTATGTCTTTATTTCATAGAGAAGAGAAAACCATCCATCTGATATTCATGTCTGGAGTATCATGGACTCCATGTGCTTGTCATTTAATCATTTTCTATATTGCATAGGTCTGGAGAAAGTGATCTATGGAGTTTCTTTTGTGGTTTTGAAGAGTTCCTCATCACCTTATACAATTTTTTAAAATTATGAAAATAGTAATCTACCAAATAAACCCTCTTATTTTCACAATTTTCTAGCATGTCAATTGATGATTGGATGAACACCGTTAAGTAATTTCTAACTTATCTGAATTCAACACATAATGTTTCATTCACACTCATAATGGTAATTCTTTGCGAATACACACTTGGTAAGACCGATAACATTGCTTGGGTTACTGACAATATATCTCCGATGGTGGTTGCGTATCTGTTCTTTCAGCATCTTGGGAGGTATTTCAAACAATCTTCTAAAGCACTAGAGCAACAAGTTGCAAGAGAAGCTAGATTCTATGGTTCCTTGATCAGGTATCTGTATCTTATGAATGACACTGCCTTTCGTACTTCACTCCTATTGGCCTTACATCTGATGAATCCAATAGATTGCAGCAGAATTGGAAAGTGAAACGGCAGCGTCTAGCACTGACTGGTCCAGGAAGTGAGGGTTTCACAATTGATTTGCTTGATAATTCAATGGCTGAGATGACACCATTGGGCCATACATATTCATTGTCAACAGTTAGAGTTGATGAAGACTCTGCAGGCATTCTGACTGTACAGCGACCTTTAAAGTCATGTCACTCTCTGCGTGTTGGATTCTTGGGTGCTAATTCAAGTTGTAAGCCAAGGAACTCTGTAAGAAGGAAACAAAATCACTCAGTTGGGCATCTTCCAGAAGTTGTGAAAGATTCTTTGACAGAGGAAAATGTCAATGAGTGCATCAAAGAAACACATTCAACTCTTCGTGAAATTCATCTATCAATATTTCAGGAGCAGGTAGTATCTACTGAGATGTTTATACTTCACTTTACTCTGCATATGACAGTATCTTGTTTCAGGTTTTTGATATGGTGAATCGTGAGACCTTCAATCCATCACCAGGAGTTAACATGACTGGAATGAGAGAAGATTTTTTGCAGTTGGCAATTGGTCAAGATACGTCATTATGTCTGCATCTTGTACCCTCCGGAAGAGAAGATGACTCTGAAATAACTGATCCCACAGGTCACACCAAAAATGGTGAAAGTGCGATATCATGCCCTGAATCATTGGAACTGATGGTTATAGATGAAAAATCTGACCCCCATAAGAGAAGTTCCTTAGTGACTCCTAATCCACTCAGTTTGGAAGTTCACTTGCTACACCTTTTCCAAGAAAATATCCTTTCAAAAGCCAGGGAGAGGCAACTGTCTGGTCATCCTGCAGGTGACAAAAGTAGTCTTCTAGGTCATTTTTGTATGACAGTATCTCATAGGATTTTTTCAAAGAAAGTACTATCAGTGCTGGAACGTCTGGTACTACCTCATCTCTTCACATCTATTAAACAAGAAAAACTAAGTATTGGTTTTTGTGGTACTGATATGAAATTTTCTCACTTGCAGGTGCACAGAGTTCCTTATCTCCAGTTGCTATCACATCCTACATGGAATTCTCGAACATCCTCTTGGTCACTCTATGTGAAGGTTCCCCAGTCAATAATGCATGCCAGTAGGCAAAATAAGCCATCAAATGATCATAATGTGAAGAGTGGAATTAGGTCACAATTCCATACTAAGGTTGTGGTGAATGATGATAAAATTACTATAAGTGCAGAAGGTGTGCCTAGCGTCATCAGTTCATTTTGTGGCAGTTCTTCTAATTTATGCTCAATAAACTGTTACGATTGTGACCTCGTAGATTTGCCAATGATTCTTCTGCAGCAGGTATTAATTCCAAGCTTAAATACCTACATTCAAAGTCTTCTGCTAAATAGCTTAAATCTCGAAGATAAGAGTCCGAACGCGAATAGGATTGGACTAATTTTAAGAATAGAAGGATTAGGAGAGTGAAGGATATTTGCTAGTTCTGATGAGCCAATTTGAGTAGGTTTAATTCGAGAATGCTTAATTTCTTAAAAAGTAGTGTTAGTATCCTAATTCAAGAAGTTTAGTGTTATTAATTTTACTTTACTTGGAGAGGCTATAGCTAGGCTCTTAACCTTGTATTCTTTGGATCAAAATAGAAACAAAAAATTTCTTCTTGCTCGAGAGATCAAGTTATTCTACTGAGAAGGTAGAGTTGATTGGTGAATATCTGACTATTGATTGGTGTGAAGCCTATTCAAACCTTTGAACCAATTGGAAGGATCCGACATATTGAGGGTTTTTCTTTTGAAGAACCGACATATTGAGGTTGCTGTGAATGAGAGGCCATTCTATTGCGACCAGAAGTTGGATGATAAAGGATAACTCAACCGGTCTTTTGTAGTAGAGGGGGGGCCCATAAGTTATTATATAGATAAAGGGTGGTCATTCTGACTCTTTATGTGCGACGTAACCTCCAAAAGGATCAACTAAAGGAGCTCTCTGACTCTATTAACAAGTGTGGTTCTGCAGTATAAGAAAACAAGAATAGGAAAGGAAAAACTATAGAAGAGTACAAAATATGGTTAGAGATCCTTAGTCTTAAATGGAAATGCTACGATGAGGTAAAGCTGGTAAGTACCCTATTTATGTACTATTTCTGTCAATAAAAATATGTATGTTTCAGTCTCAACCTCTGTTCCTTTGGTAGTTCACATTGGTTGAGTTTATCGGGGATTGGTCCAGTCGAGTATAGTTGGGTCATTTTTAGACATTGGGTTTATTTGATTTCCATGGTTTGGTTTATGTTGCCTTGGTTACTATGTTGCATGAATACACCTTACGAGGACCGTATTAGACACTTATTGGACATGATGTTTACGGCTCGCCCATGTCAAAGATTCCGAAGGGACCCATAACATAGTTGAAAATGATTTTCCATGTTTGTGACATGCCAAACATAATTAAGATAAGAAAATATTGTTTATTTTTAGTGAATCCATTTTAGAACTTTTTCTGAACCTAGGTACCATCCCAAACATGCTTAAATATAAATATTATTAAGACCTAATATAGAAAATATGTATATAGTATGTTTTCATGTGTTTATAAAATCATATTATTGTCGTTGTATCCCAAATTTTCTGAAAATGCTGAATTTCGAATCCATATTGTGCCCGTATCCATATCCATGTTCGTGTGGACCGTGTCTATCCAACCTAGGTAAGTTATGACTAGTTTGTTGGATTAGGTTTTTTGTTATATTTGTCTCTATCTAGAGAAATAGCCTCATGCGCGCGTGTGTGTATTTATTTGGGGAAATTTATGAAATGCCCAAAAAACGAAAAAGTTTTATGAAAAACCCACCGCGCAATAAAATTTCATCGCGTGCCCAGAATTAGCAAAAAATATATAAAGAGGGTTCCGAATGACCTTTTTGCCCTTCCTTCTAATTTATTGAAAACACCCACGAAACTACTCTTAAAAAAAACGTTTCGATACTTCATCTTCTTCCATACGTTGCTCACTTTCGAATCTAGGTTTTTTCCTCAAAAATCTTCAAAAACTCGTCGGAAAATTTCGGAAAGACCAAGACAAACGGTAAAAGTGCTAAAACGGAGGTCCAAACATCATTTTTTTGCGATTCTAAAATTTCGGAAGGCCGTCTAACGAAAAAACGGTTAATCTCAGGCTCCTCGAAGATACGCTTATTTTGCGACAAACCGGACCTCGTTTCGACTTCCCAGTCAAAAGTTATGGCCCTCCAAAGTTTCAACTGACCATAAAATGCAGGAGAATGGTCATTCTCCGTGTTAGAACACGAAAAATATTAATTTCGCATGAGGATGGCCATTCTCCGTGTTAGTAACACGGAGAATGTCATTCTCCGTCTTAATTTACACGGAGATTGACATTCTCTGTGTTAGTAACACGGAGAATGGCATTCTCCGTCATAATTTACACGGAGAATGGCCATTCTCCGTACTAAATTACACGGAGAATGACCATTCTTCGTCTTAATTTACACGGAGAATGGTCATTTTCCGTGTAATTTAGCACGGAGAATGGTCA
The DNA here is from genome assembly GCA_029216955.1 of Iris pallida. NCBI lineage: Eukaryota > Viridiplantae > Streptophyta > Magnoliopsida > Asparagales > Iridaceae > Iris > Iris pallida. The sequence continues at coordinate 387,732 of JANAVB010037220.1, read as the reverse complement.
TTCCAGTGTTAAAACGCAGGAGAATGGCCATTCTCCGTGTAAGAAACACGGAGAATTCCGTGTTAAATAAAACGGAGAATGACATTCTCCGTGTAATTTAGCACGGAGAATGGTCATTCCAGTGTTAAAACGCAGGAGAATGGCCATTCTCCGTGTTACATGTTAAATAAAACGGAGAATGGTATTCTCCGTGTTAATTTACACGGAGAATGGCATTTAACATAGGAGAATGACCATTCTCCGGAGAATGGCCATTCTCCGGAGAATGGCCATTCTCCGTGCTAAATTACACGGAGAATGGCATTCATTCTCCGTGCTAAATTACACGGAGAATGGTCATTCAAATAAAACACAGGAGAATGGCCATTTTTCGTGTTAGAAACACGGAGAATGCCATTCTCCATGTTAGTAACACGGAGAATGGCATTCTCCTTGTTAAAAATGCAGGAGAATGACTATTCTTCGTGTGATATCGACGGAGAACAGTTGACAAAAACCTAATTTTTTATTTTTTTGTTTTGTGGAAAGAAATTTGACATGAATAAAGATTCAAGAGTTTTCGTTCTTCTTTCAAAATGATGTTAACTCTTATGGAAAAGAAGAAGAACTCTCCATAATTGACCTAATTGTCGGAAAAGAAGAAGAAGAAGAAGAAGAAGAAGAAGAAGAAGAAGAAGAAGATGAGCGATGATCGGAGTTCGACTGAAAAAAAAAGCATGGTGAACTACGAACGATCTTTGCGATCTCTGCTGAAGATGAGAGCAATGAAATTCAGATCTCTCGTGAAGAAGAAGAAGAAGAAGAAGAAGACGACGAGAATCGCAATCCAGATCTGAGTTTGTGCGGAGGGGTAGTTATGGTATTAATTTTGTAAATACAGAGCATCTAAAGGGAATCTTGGAATACTTAACGTGGAAATATATAATTCTGGGCATTTCATAAAACCCATCCTGCGGGTGGATTTTTTATAAAAACCAACCCCGAAATTGGATTTCTCAGCAATTTCCAGGTATTTATTTATTTATTTATGCCAAAACTCGAGAGTAGATCTATCTTTTCTCCTTTATTGCTGTGTTTTCCATCACGTTTTCTGCTGCCTTAGACTACTCGAAATCCTTCTCCTTGCTGCTATAACTTGAATCAGCTGCCTCGCTCTTTGTTTGATTGCAGTCTGGCCACCAACAGAACCAGGAAAATAGGCTTGCCCTCTCCTCTGCTTAACTTGTGCTGCAACGGACGCTCAAGGCCACCAAGCCTCCCCCTTTGCTGCTGTCCTCCTGCAGCCTTCTGTTGTTCTCTCTGTGCCATTGCAGCCACCTGCAAACTGTCACAAACTCCTCACGTTGCTGCCCTGCTGCAACTAACAACCTGACAGCAATTTCTTACCACCTCCATCTACCCTTGAACCAACTGGACACCAAATCAGCTTCTCATTTCCCATTATTACATAACTACAAACTAGTCCCATATCTACTTGCCTCAAATCACCAACAATACAGCTCCTTTGTGTCTTCATTCGCGACATTGTCTATAAGGAGAGAGAAAATCCATCGATCAAGATCCAATGCTACATATCGAAGATAATCTTTAGATCTCGGAACAAAGGCATTGTCCTGGCAGATCCGCTACTTTGGAGCAAGATTTGGGCTTATTTCTGATTGTGTGGATCTATCTCATAACCTCGTGTATAAACCTTAATCGTACTTTATTACTCTTTTGCATTTTTGTGATTTCTAGGATTATTTATCATAGACTTGCAACTAATATTCGTTTATTGCTCACTTTATGTGGGATATTTGCGTGTCCTACATCTTCATGCTAGGTTTGCATTAGTTTGACTTCAACCCATCCAGGATTCTTTTAGTTTTCTTTCTGGGTTAGCAATTAAGCATTCTCTTCATTAGCATATTTGATTTCTAGAACAAGCTGTTGATACTTGAACTTCACATTGTGCCAGTTCTCTTCTCCCTTTGTGCCTAAAACATATCTATTTTCAACCAGGTTGCTAGCCAGGTTATTTACTGGCTTCATGAGGAAGCTCTGGCGGTTGGCATGAAGGCTAGACGGGACTACTTGTGCCTGTACTTCAATCTGGACCTTGGCGAAACCCTTGGCCTAGTGGCACACATTGACCCAGATGATGCCCAGGGGTGCATTTCATGGTTTGTGGTGCTGGACCATGGTTCAATGGAGGAGCCGCTATCAGCAAAAAGCGATGGACCGGAGTACAGAAGATTTTTGGGGCATTTGACCCTAGAAGCATTATATTCCACATTGATGGATCTAGTCGGCTTGTGTTGTACTGGAGGCAGCCACTGATTATATCACGAAAATGTATTGGCTCTCTTTCTTTGGAAAGTAACTCGATTTTGGTTAAGGCATGAGATGCTCGAAGAGAATACTTGGTCTAATTCAATCTAATGTTGTTTTACAGTATGAACCTGGCACAGGATCATGAGTTTTTTTTAGCATGAATGTAGTGGGCTAGATATTTTTGTACTGGCTTTACCTTGCTCTGTATCAATGTAGTGCTTTGAATTTCTCCTGCAAACATATCCTTTACTGACCATTCTGTATAGTGTTCTCGGTAAAGACTTGGTCCGTGTATAAATTCTTGCATTTCCAGTTTTTACAAAGGGGGAGTTTGGTATGCGATTTTTCTTTTATTCCCGGACAAACTTAGGATGAGAAACTATTTCTCATGTTTAGGTTATAAAAATTTATTTTTGGAACAAAGAGAAGTCCGAACTTGTACTCTAGTATTTGAGAATCATGGAACCTAGTACTGGATTTGTAAAAGCATTTTAACCTGCTACTAGTAAATATATTTTAATATTTTGCTCAAAATTAATACGTTGATTTTCTCTTACATTAGTGGATTGTCATAAAACGATAGAAAGAAATCGTATGCGAAACTGGTTTAAGTCATAAGACTATCTAGTAATGTAACAATAGTTATGACCTTATAATCTGAACATTTGTCTGCCACACCTGCAGACCTGCATTGTGAATGAAATGAGTTCGTTACATCAATTATTTTCGGATTAAAGTTTTGAAACGCAAAAACTGAAGAAATACTCTTTCTTTCTCCCATTTCCTTCTGCACGGGTCCCTTGTCAACTACTAATGCAGTGCGGTGATATGAACAAGTTGATAATATTAAGTCAATAGTGGGCAAGGTTCAACTTCCAAAACAATATTAGTTTTTTTGACGGATGGTTAGTCAACCGTCCAGATTTTAGAAAAAAATATTTCCTTACAACCGCCCCACATGGGGCCCATGTGGACTTGCGGGCCATTACAAGTGAACTTACCCTATAAATTAGGGTTGAGCTCTATGGTGAGAGGTTACACTCTTCTTGAGTTTCTTGTACTCATTCATTTTTTGGTTCCTATTTTGAAGAATAGCAGCATTTCGAGTCCAAAGAACATTCATTCTTCTCCTTGCAAGGGAACGGCAGCATTCTAGAAGCTTTACTGAACTTGTTGGTTTCTGGAAGCGATTCGACGACGACGAGAGTTGAATATCGCTTCGAACAACAATAGTTTTTACCAACCCCAGCACATAATTTCAAACAGTTTTACTGCTAATCTCTGAATTCTGTGTCAGAACCAGTTTTGCTGAATTCGGCCCCAAAAACAGTTTTGCTGAATTGTATGCAACTAATTTTTGCTGAATCCTGGACCAAAAACCGTTTAAAGTTTTGCATGATCAAAATTACGCAGTGCTGGACTTGTGTGGAGTTTGTGTTTAGAAGGATTATTGTCACACGGCATATCCAAAAAAATTATAAGTCCTGCGTGGATTTCAAAAACAACGACAACATGAACATCATAAGGATTTGGCATGTCATAGTATTTTTTAGAGTGCTTATGTTATGTCTCATACGTGTTCGATACAATACTAAAACAAAAAGGTACCATATTTTGCGATGTAGGTACATCATAGCATGTAACAAAACTTAAGAAAATATATGAAAAATGGGAAATTAAAAAAATGTAGTCTTTACCTAAAAATAATGAAATCACTCCAAATAAATAAATAAATAAAAACTATGATATAGACAAAAGAAATATATACAGATGAAAGACACATTATAATGACTAAAGCATTAACATTACAACGATGACAAAAGCAATTTGGAAAACAGTAGGTAACTAAACGAGTAGTTATCGACAAAAGTTTTCATACTCGGTCTTGTGGAGAATATCAACAAAAGTTTATTTTACTCCTAGTCATGCGAAGAATATATATCTATTTTCAAGGCAAAGCAAAAAAAAAGGACGGAAAAGAAAAGAAAAAAGTCATTGGAGGGGCATTCCGAGAATTGAACTCGGGAGCTCTCGCACCCTAAGCGAGAATCAGACCACTAAGACCAAATGCCCATTTGATGTCTAAATTTGGTAGAAGATTTTATTATTGACTATGACAAGAGAAGCGGTTCATGAAAAGATTTTTGCGTTAGTTTGGTTAGAGATACCGCTCTTGAATTCAACCATCTGTCTCCAATTTCTGTGTACCAAATTTGGGACACACTTTTATTGGAGAGTTGACATATTTGCTACACAGATATACTAGCGTCCTGTCTACATTCCAAGGCTGACAGTGGCCGTAATCTCTGACAATCCTGCGTCCACCATCGGTGTCAGTCTTGGTCTTTGATTCACCAGGAAATGAACCTTTCGAACTGAGTGATGGAGGACCCATTGTTTGAGCTTGACCCTCAGTTCGAGTCGAATTGAACTTGGGTTTACATTTTACATGAGTGTTGGTAGTAGTTCGGGCAGGTTGTGTTCTTCGCACCCCCAGGTTGTCTGCGAAGATCCCCGCGTGGCCAGCGAAACCACCGCTGCCAACATTACCTTATGGACAACAAGGATGATGTGAATAGCACCTATAGAGAGAGACTACGTTCAGAATGTCCCCCAGTCACAAGTTATCACTACTACTACTCACTATAATGATAGCTACTAAATAGACAACAAAGCAAGTTCTCACACATACATCTCACTATACTGATAGCTACTAAATAGACAACAATATATCTCAGAAACAGAAAAGTGGACGACAATTGAAGTATGTTGAATGCCTTATTATGTAAAGTATCATTAACAAATTGTGGAAGCAACTTGAGAAAAAAGAATAAAGACAATTTTTAAAAGGAAAAAAATGCACAGAAAAGCCAAATGGATAAATTGGTCTTACATTAGCAACTTGGTTGATTTTATCTCTAACATTCTGCAACAGTTGGGAAAGGTCACCATCCCACTTGTAGAATTCGAGCTCCTTCTTGTTTAGAATCTTCTCAGCAACCTAATGCGAAATAGGAGAAAATAGAAAAGAAGATGAGTAACTGCAACTGAAGCATTGCACTTGACAGCAGTTTTATTTGTGATCACGTGTCAGTGCTACACCTCTCCAACACTCAACTATTAGGATCATCATATTCCAGGTAGTGCTAAGATACCAAACATGCTATTCATAAGCTAATTTTGGTTTTTCTAAAGTGCAGTCAATGAGGCACCTCAATGGAATTCAGGGCAGAAGAGAAAACCACCGGAGTAGAGTATTAGTGGCACTGCTGACAGTATATATATGACAAGAAACTTGCCATGCACTATTACCTGATACATATATGGTATCACCTGGCATGCTACCAGTTCCTGTGCGCAGCTGGTATAACCCTCTTCCTGCCATTTCAGTTTCGTTTCATTGTGAGCACGTTTGGTTGGTCGAATTCGACGCCAAAGTTGGCCGTCCGAATTCTTAATTTTGCACTTGTAAAATTCCATTTTTGAATCCGGGACTTCGGATTCAATTTCTGACACCACCAGTAGACTCGTGGCGTCGTTCTGGCACGTTTTCATATAAAGTTTGTTAGATTTGGAGGACGTGGACTCTGGCACGCATTTCGGTGCAAGTCGGATACCAATATCCGGGTCAACGGGTCATTTTGAGATCGGCTCATCGGAATCCAATTCTGGATATACCGTTGGGTTCGTATCGTCATTCTGGACTCGTTGACATATAATTTGCTGAGTTTTGAGGACATTGGCTCCGACACGCTTTTCCGTGCAAATCGGATTCTAATATCCGGGTCAACGGACCAATCTGAGATCGGGTCATCGGAATCCAATTTCGGATATACCGTTGAGTTCGTATCGTCATTCTGGATTCGTGGACATATAATTTGTTAGGTTTAGTGCACTTTTATCCTGACACGTTTTTCGGTGCAAAGTGGGTCCGACACGGACACCGTTTTGACCCAAAAATTATCTTTTTGCTCCTGTGTCCAAATTGGACTTGTGGATAGGCTATCCTAGCTTATTTGACCATTCTGGACCCGTTGGTGATGGTTGTTTCACCATCCGACAACATCTGTAGGTTTTTTCCCTATCTACCACCCTATTATTATTATAATCTTTCTCTTTTGTTTGTATTTTGAGATCCATCGATTTCAGTGATTTCTCAATCACTGAAATTGAATGTGTTGACCATGTAGATGTTTATAGAGACTAGCCTTGACCCTGTTTGACCATGGTTGACTGCTTTGGCTGAACGTCGAAGTAGAGTCAACATTGACCTAGGTTAGACTAGTTTTGACCTTGGTTGACCACAGTTGACTATTTTGACCAAAAGTCAACCGGAAGTCAACCGTAGCCTAAAATTGACTAGAACTGGACCAGAGTTGACCAGTTGACCCAAAGTCAACTGTTAGAGTTGACCTAGGATTGACCAGAGTTGACCAGTTAACCAAAAGTCAACTGTAAGTCAACCCTTGACTTAGATACCTAGTTTGACCTAGTGTGACTCAGTGTGACCTAGTTTGACTTAGTGGACTGAGATTGACCTAGATTACATAGCTTATACTATATAACCATGCCTAACACTGTTGGACCCTAATTAGCTTATATATATCTCATCTTTAGATCTGTGATTTCACTCTGAGCCAGATTACACAGTTGACATATTCCACCAGATCGCAGGCGAGTACATTCTCTGATAATATTTCTGTTTTATGATATCGTCTATGTTTCTTGTATTTAGTGTAGATATCCTTGTTCTCTTGACACATTGTTCACACGGATTGGTATTTCTCTGGATCCCGTCATGAGATGTTATTCCGTTCTGGACGGTTTTCGTCCAAAGTGGACGGATTCTTACATTTTTGCAAAATTGTGGGGTGCACCCTTAATATGGGTAATCCAAGTGGGGGGTAAGTCAAAATTTCTCAAAATTAAATCATACGAGTCAATCCACACCTAGTCCATCTCACTTCGAATTTGTGGTTCCGCTCTTGCATTCAAATTTTCTTCATTGACATTAGTAGAATAAAATAGAAACCAAATTTACCAAAATACTTGTTAGTTCTTACCCTTCAAAAAAAAAAAAAATCCCATTCCTATTTTTGGGTAATTATAAGGGTACTTCACTTCTTACTCGGTCCTAACAGAATGTAAGATTGACAAAAATTTTGGAAATCCTAAACTACAGCAAGTCAAATTTAGAACTGTCAAAATTTTTGCCAGTCCTACATGTTGCTAGGACTGCCAAATTTTTTGGCAGTCCTAAAATGGACTGACTGTACATGCTACATGTTCAATGGTTGATGTATGACTGTCAATTTTTTTGACAATCCTTCCATTTGGTAGGACTGCTACAAAATTTGACAGTCCATCATCATCCACGTCGCGACTGTAGACGAAATTTTGAACTTGTAACCCTAAAATGGGTTCAAAACTTCAAAAATCCGTCTATAATGAATACTAAATCAAATTTTAGTTAATAGAAGATGAAATTTACGCATGAATATGGATTGAGAAATATTTGGAAGAGAAAAGTTCAATTTTGGGAGGGAGAAGGGGAGAAGAAAAGGAAAAACAAGGGACTTATATACCAACATTTGGACTACCCTTGAATAATTTTTCAAGTGACAAACTTGTAAATACAAAAAAAAGAAGGTCTAATCTTGAGTAAGGATTGAAGTGTCTTTATAAATTGTCTTTTTTTTTTGAATGTCACATGATCCAAGTGACCATGACATTTTAAACTATATCAAGTATATTCTTGTGGTAATTAGGAGCCAAGTAATCAACTGTCTACAATTATTTAAGGGTAAAGTGCAAAAAAAATCCCTCGTTAAATATACGCATTTTGTGTAGAAAGACCTTTTAGAATTTTTTGACAGTTTGCCCCTCCTTAGATTACAAAGCCGTTCGATTAGGTCCCTCCAGTATTTTTTATACCTAAAATGCCCCTGCCCCCTCTACCCCTTCCCCCCTCCCGACTGCGGCGGCACCGGCGAGCCCTCCCCGACCCCCCACCCCCCTCCTCCTCCTCCCTCGTCGGCGATCCCCCAGCCCCCCCTGCTCCTCGCCGATGAGCGCCCCCAACCCCCCCCCCCCCCCCCCCCGAACCCCCCAGCCCGAACCCCCACCCCCCTCCTCCTCCCTCGCCAGCGATCCCCCAGCCCCCCCTCCCCCCCGTTCCTCCACGCCGGCGAGCGCCCCCCCTCCCCCCCGCTCCTCCTCGCCGGCGAGCGCCCCCCCCCCCTCCCTGCCCGACCCCCACCCCCCTCCTCCTCCCTCGTCGGCGATCCCACCCCCCCCCCCCCCCCCCCCACACACACACACACCCCCCTGCTCCTCCTCGCCGGCGAGCGCCCCCCCCCCCCCCCCCCCCCCCCCCCCCCCCCCCCCCCCACCTTCCTCCTTGCCGGCGATCGCAGCCCCAACAGCCGAGGAAGGAGGGGGGTGGGGGGAGGGGAGGGATAAAATTGTCATTTGGAGGCTAAATGAGTATATTTCATACTTTTTGAATTGTTAAGAGCATGAGATCTTTTAGTACAAAAAACGAAATTCTAACGAGGAGTTTTTTGCAATTTACCGATTATTTAATTATACAAACATCTGACCTCCCTCTTTCCTCATGGACTTCCATGGGCGATAACGAGTCATTGATGAGCTCAAGCATGCATTCATTGACCTGATCTAGATGGCGAACAGTACAATTTTTCTCTGTATTAACATTTTTACATCATTCCCTCTCACTTGCAATTATTATAGAGATTAGTTCACAATGCATCAAGCATTCTCGTACGTGCACAGACAGACACATGTGCGCAGAGACGACCACACATGCACGCTCGCACAGAAAATAACAGGTATATTGAGTTTAGCACGCAGAGTTCTTGAAGTTCAATAGTTGATACAGAAAGAAATAAAAAATATCACACACTCAGATGCTACAAAAGTAACTGCTAGCAAACCTTCCACGAGAGGATTAATACAAAATCATAATCTCGATAGCAAACTCTCCAAGAGTAGTACTACTTGCACCAGATTTTCACAACAAAGCGACATCAACATAAGATCATTCTTCTAAGCACTGACGGGGATTTCTTTCACAGGAACAGGGGCTGGTTTCTTAGCAGCATCCTTTGCAGCAGCGCCGTCTTTGGCAGCAGCAGGGGCAGGAGGCGGTGGCGGCTTCATGTGAGGTGGGGGAGTGTGCTTCAGCTTGACCAGTATTTGCCGCATCCTCGACAGGTCAGTGGGCTTCCCAGGCTTAGGCCCCTGAATTACGACAACGTTCGGCTTCTTGTCCTGCTCTTTCTTTCCTCTCTTCTTCTCGATGGTAGGAACCTCGTTGGGGACAAGCTCGGCTATAGCCTTCCAGTACTGTTTATCAGCTTCCGCGTGGAATTTCTCCTGGGCGGCTAGCGATAGCTGTCGCAGACAGGAAAGTGCTGATTAGAGGAAATATGGGAGAGAGATTTACAGTGAAAGTGCAATATCGAAGGCAGAGAGCACAAGGTTTCCAGCAAAGACGTCTTGTTACCTTCTCCCTCTCTCTGTTGTTGACCTTGTTTGATTCACAAGTCGATTTCCTCTTCTCATAGAAAGCTTGCTTGTACTCCTCGGCTTCAAGAATAATTTCGTTGCGCAGCTCCTTTTCCTTCCTTTCTTTCTCCTCCAGAAGGAGGGCATTTTGGCTATACAGAAGTGTACGATTAAGTTACTTGGACACAACAATCACACGGAAACATCAACCAGGTTCATAATGCAAAATGTTAATTAAGGATGTAATATCTCATAGTGATTCTGCATGCAAGAGCTTTATTACAATTTACATTTACTTTGTAATATCCCATGGATATTTTTAAGTTGAATACTAGCATTATCAAGCATACAATAACAAGGGAGCTTGCATATGTTGTAAAAAAAATACCAATATTGATTTAAAACTATTTAACTTAGAGTACCGTTTGATCAAATTACTTAAACGGGTCCAATCAGGTTGATATATATATATATATATATATATAGGGCTACGAACTGAGCCTGCGAGGGGCAGAATGAGGCGTCCGTGTAGCAAACTCAGTGCACGGTCGTCGTGCGACGGATCGGGGAATCGGCACCATTCGCCCACGGGTATAAGCGACAGGCCGACCACGCGGCCCGTCGTGCGGCTCTGCTGAGGGCGACGAGAAGACGTCCGCCATAAACGATTGCAGGCTCGATCGTAAGGGCGTCGGCGATCGTCGCCAATATGCGCGTCATGCGCATAGAACGGGCGGCTGGGCGGAATCGGTAGTCGCAGTCGACAGGGAATTAGTGGCCGTCGTACGGGCGGTCACCCTTAGTCGTCGAGGGCGTCTCTTCGGCGTCGTGGGCAAAGCGAGGTGTTGAGTAAGTGCCGTCGAAAGACGGTGTGCTGCCGAGCGGAGCTCTGGAGCGCGCGGAGTGCGCGGGGTGCGTGTGCACGGCAATGATGACAAGGCCAACGGACTACGTCCGCACTCCAAAAGTCGTTCCATACGACAGGCCAAGAATCGTGTGCGTGGGACACACGATTATAATGAGCCCACATTTAAAAAAATAAATAAATAAATAAATAAATATATATATATATATATATATATATATATATATATATATATATATATAACTTAAAAAAGAAACTTAGACAAGTTTCTTGAGCATTTCAAACACATTTTGACCATTCTAATTTATTTCCAATTTGAAAGCCAGTTAGGTTGCGTTTGGTTTGGTGGAGAGTGATGGAAATGAAATAAAAGTTAAAGTGTCATGTTTAAACAGGATCTCATTTGGCAGAATCAACTTTTATTTTGCTTTCCTTTCCCCTTGCTTTCTTAGCAACCAAACACAGCCTCAAGGTTTAAATTTTTTGGTACATTTTCAAAATATCTCTACCAAGCTTCAAATCTAGCAGCGAATCTGATTAAGAAACATGTTCTGAGCAAGAAACAATTTTACTCACTTTTTTGGTAAAAATACATGAATAATTTGAAGGCTAATATTGTCATATAGCAGTTATCTCAAGACGAATTTTATCTTGTTATCATCAGAACCTAGGAATTGCAAAAGAGTACAACATACTGAACTTAATTTGATGCCGATATGTAACAGAAAGGTGCTCATATGTGCACCAGTGACATAAAAAATTCCAAAATTTTAGAAGCTACCAAGGATACCAAACTTGTAATTTACTACCCCTAAACCAAACTTGTAATTTAACTGTTTAGTATATCATTAATTTTGCTAGTAGAGAAACTCAGTTGCTATAGTGATTTTTAGAGTGATTTAGTTTCTAGTTTGTATGTAACAGAATGTCATGTTTCTCAAGATCAAGGACTTCTCAAATTACAAATCAACAACTTAAGATACAAATAAATATGCATGCCAACAGACTATTGAAGAACACTAAGCAAATGGGTCTGGAAAATGCTAGGTTGTGGATGAGAAGTATATCTATAACTACAAGTAATCAAGACTAACGAAACATTCTGAAGTAATGATGAGAAACTTTGCACATTCAACATATGGTTGCATAAATCAATCAAAGAAGTAAAGATATATATCTGAAAAACTTCACTCAGAGGAAATCTTCAAATATCATGAGTTTGGTCTTCTTGTTCATAATACCTACTTTGTACCTCCTACCTGAATATGCAATTATGCAAATAATGACAGATCTTAAAACGATTTTATACGTATTTGAATAGATATGACAAAATATTTGTGAATTTTGCCATGAAACATCAAAATGAACCCCTCAGTTTCTCATCTTGGTTATACGTTGGTAAGTAACTACGACTGTTGGACATTCTAGCTTCTTTCTATCATATCTTAGAGTTCAAACTTACCAATTTTGTGTAGTTTGCACTGAAGTTGATGGGCCTAAGGTTTCATGTTTTCTTATGGGCCTTATGTTCCTCATGGTGGCCAAAAGACGTGTACTATTATCTTTTTTAACGATAGACCCATGGACAGTCAATAAATTTGTTATCAACTCACTTTGAACCTTATTGTTGCAGACTTTGAACAATTGTGCAACTTAGTACGAATTATGATGCTCTTTTGCTCATTAGTTGCTTTCTCATGAATTGGCTATTGTGAGTTAATGACTATATGAGTAATTGTAAGTTTGCCATAAATGACTTATGAAATAATACATAATTTAAATGATTTATTTATTTATTGCCAATGTCTCACAAAATTTAGGAAGTGTGGTTTATTGCTTGTGCTTTATGCATTATGATGTTATTAGTCATCTTTTGTTATCAGTTCATCCATATGTAAAATTTATATATGTATAGTTAACAATATACTTAATGTTAGAATCTATATGCATATTAGTTGTATAGTCTATTTACATACTGGACAATATGTCTAACAGGATCCAGTCACCAACGTGGATCCAAGGGCTGGAGAGAAAAGAGTTCTCTCCTCCTATCTCCTGCCGCAAAGGAGAGAATCTAAATCTCTAGTACACCGAATCTGATTTAATGCCCAGTATCAGAACATTCTACCGTCATCCCGTGTTTCCAGTGACAACTATGACGCAGACCCCATCAAAATCAGTATAAACTGATATTTGACAGTGCCACTAGATGGTGGTCCAGTTGGTAGACCGGTCAGGGTGTATAGAAGGAGGTATGGTTTCGAGCTTAGAAGCCAGAAACACCTAGGAGGTCAACGAATCTCAGTTAGAACCTGGATTCGACGGTTTTTACTTGGGAGCTCATTTCTCAAGCGACGGAAGCTTGTTTCCTCCGCGACGGGAGCGCGTTTTAGCAACATAAATGCTTCATGTAACCAAGGTTTGCAGTATCGGAATCGGTATCAGACTATTCCTATGAGTTTCGGGATCAACACTATCGGTGGTTTCGGATCGGAGTATTGGATTTTCTTGGTATCGAAAAACAAATAATTATTAACATTTTAGAAAATATACTTTATACATTTAGGCATAATTTTAAATATTTTTAAATATTTTCAGTGTTGTTTCTTAGCAGTTTTGGAATTGAATAAAATAGTAGTCACCATTGTCAATTGGTTTACGTGTGATAGATAAGTTTTTTTCTTTTACATGCTTTTACATGCTTTTACATGCTTTTACACCCTTATTATGCTTTTACACCCTTTGATTGGTTTTTTTCGTTCAATTTTCTTTGTCGAATTGACCGAAAAAGAGACACCCAATGCCGGGTATCGGTTAGTATTAGGTATCGGTCGGTATCGGATCGGGACATGGTAAACTGCATAGGTATCGGCCGTATCAGATCGGTATCGTCCGATACTGCAAACTCTGCCTATGACAGGACCATAATATTAAAAGAGGACATAAATTTCGGAAAGAAAGTTAATTTTTTTTTAATACACGTTAATCAAAGTAACAAAAAATCTAAGGATTACTTACCTTGACATCATTTAAATCACCATGTAAATTATCTCTATATAAATTTGAATTGAACTTTATAAATTCTAATAAATATTAAGATATCTATAAATTTTGATAACAATAATTAAAAACATAAAGAGTTATTAGCTCACCCTCCCAACTTTAGAATCTTTGGCCTCGTTTGGTTCACGAAAAGGAAAGTAATCAATTATTTGCTATTTCCTTTCCTTTAAGAAATTACAATTTTCATTAATTTTTCTTTCCAGTGTTTGAAACGGTCCAAGGAATTGGAAGAGAAAGTGAATAATTGGGGGTGGAAAAGTGAATCTATGGGGTAAGTGAGGGAACCATTTTCCCTCATATTTTTCTTTTCCTTGGGAATCATTTTCCTTTCATGCTCATTTCCTTTGTATCAAAACAGAGGAAAGGAATCACTTTCCTTTCCCAAGGCCCTGATTCCGCAAACCAAACGTGACGTTCTAAGTAGAGTAGTCGTCCTCCCCGCTCCCGCTTCTGGCTTCTAAGGTTTTGAGCAATACCAACCACATTATCGGTTGAGTTCAGAAAAACAACAACAAAGAAAACGCCATAAACTTTTGGGATTTGATGTTATCTAGTGTCAGGTAGCTAGTAGAATGGTAGAAACCCCGTGTGCAAGCTTAGGACTAACTACTAGCAAACTAAGTCGATGACGCATTTCTAACTCAAAGCCCACAACAAACCAAAAATACTACATCTCACTAGTCCTTAATCACAAAGAACAAGAAGTGGAGAACATAAAACTTGAAGTAAGTTTTTTTGCAGAATGAGAAGAGTAAAAATGATGGCTCCATAAGCTTCAATTGTGTGGTTGATGAGACACGTCCCACCCTTCACCTAGCTTGTTAAGTTTAATGCAAGACCTTTCTTACCCCTCTTTTCCCGTGCATTCAGCAGAAACAGAAAGAATTGACATCAAGTTGACAGCTTAAAAACTGGCATATTACTTATGGAACATTATCATCTTAGAGTCATGTAAGAAGCAACCAATATTAAAGGGATAATGCTTAGACTCTGATAGTGCCTTTCTCCTTGCAAATATTGGATGACTAGCAAGTGGATTTTCTAGAGACTACAGCTGAAGGTTTTTCTGGCCAAGTTAGGATAAAATCAACTTTTTGGTATAGTTTTGAGTTGTGGCTTGAACAAAATCTGAACAGATATTGAAGCGAGACAAATGAAACATATCCATTTTACATATTTTGAGAAATCTAAATGCCTTATAAAGTTATACGTACGTAGTCATCCACATGTACGTCGTTGAAATTAGCCAACACTCAAAACTAAGTTGCACTCGTTGATTTAGAATATTATTAACGCATTGCATCCCATCGAAATTTGAGAGCACCATAAATGACCAACATATATGAATGACTAGCCCCACTTGTAAGAGTCCTTATCACTAACCCATCTCTTATTGTGCTATATCCATCCGCGTCTTGCATTTTGGAAATCACAGCATTTTTTAATCCTTCATCAATTATATTATGCTATAAATAGAACCTCTATATCTGTACATAAGTTCTTGCATCATTAATTTACTCATGCTCCCTTCGCTAATCACTCTGCTTTACTACAGAACATATTGTTCGGTCCTTATCTTTCATACGTACCACTAAGTAATAGGCCAAAAGCATATGTCTTGACAGAATGGAAGGGTTTATGTCTACATTCCATTATTCACTGTATATGTGTTTACTTCACACTCTTTCAACCTTTATAACCTTGATGCATGTAATCTCATCTGATACCCATGTCAGTTTGTTTGCTAAGCATTTGTTATTTTGCTCCATATCATACCATCTACAAAATATCCAAACTATCTTCCCTCTTGTGATTAGTTGCTTTAAAATTGTAGATAAACCTATAAAATAGAAATAGTACATACCGTAGACAGCATGAACACTCCAAAAATTAATGGCGTGTCCATCTCACGTTATATAAGCGCATATTTGACTCAACAAGGACACTTCAAATACACTAGGTTATGCTAAAATCAGTGTCATCTCCGGATCACGTAGCGTGTTGTGTCATATTTGTGTCCATTCAAATCCATCCATGACGTATTTGATACAAGAGAATAAATAAATATAGCCAAATATTTTTTTTTCCAATATAAGCTAATATACCTACTGAGTCTTTACAAAGATGAAGTATTTAACTCTTTACGCCGAGAACAATCACTCGTCTTAGAAAGGTGTTCTAGACTAATCATGACCAAGGAAATAACTCTAACCAAGGAAATAACACACTACAAGGACCATGACCACGGAAATATGGACACTCCAAAAAGTTAGTCTAGTGTCCATGTCGATCGTGTTAAACATGTATCATACACAACACAGACAATATACTAGGACATGCCAAAATATGCCGTGTCCGCAGATCGCCTTCTTCGTGTCCGCGCAACATAGATCAGGACAAAAAAGAAGATCCTTAGCAGAATAATACTCAAAGATGGAAAAAATTGCCGCTTGATTGATAATGATCCACGACAATAACAAAAAGAAGAAGCGAGATCCCCATCTCCATACTTGGATCACATATAGATCAATTGCAGACACTAAACAAATCTAGGATACGACTCCCCATGACAAAATATACCAGGACACTCCAAATACACTAGGACACGCCGAAACCCATATGCCGTGTCGGTATCGCCGTGTCCGCATAGTGTCGTATTCTTGTCCGTGCACATAGAGTCAAGAGCTAATCAATGTTCAACCAGTCAATACAACTCAACCTAGTCCAGATCTCGATACTGAATCAAGAAACCCACCGATCAATCATAGTAGCTAAACAAGAAGGGATCTGGAATTGGGAGAAGGGAAGGAGTCGTACCGCCTCCATTCGCGGAGCAGAAACCCTTCCTCCGGCTCCATATCGGCCGGCGGAGGGAGGACCGGCCCGTCCGAAGTGAAGAAATCGGCGTCCGCCTCCCCGTTCCCGTTCTCCAGTCCGTCCCCGTTGGCGAATGGGGAGACCGGGGCGAGCGGATCGGATCGGAAGCCGTAGGTGTCCGGCGAGGGAGGGATGCTTCCGGCGTCGGCGTAGCCGACGTGGACGACTTCGTCGTCGAAGCCAGCGGAGGACTGGTGGATAGGGGGATGGTGGGGCTCGTCCGCGCCGGCGGGGGAGAAGGAGTCGAAGTTCATGTAGCCGCTGTCGCCGCCGTCGTTGCTGAAGGTGTCGAAGGAGGAAGACATGGAGAAGTCGTCTTCTTCTTCTCCTTCCGATTCTCACGATTTCGATCTGGGGATGACGGGTGGGAGCAAAGAGTGAGGTTGAGTTGTCCTTGGGCCTCGTTTGATTCACGGAAAGGAAATGAATTCCCCTGTATTTTTCAGGGGAATGGGAAGATAGGATTCCTGTCACATTTTCTTTTGGTTGTTTGTTAAAACAAAAAAATTAAAGCAAAATATAACAATATTTTAATAATATCCTTATCTTTTAAAATAAAAATAATATTATAAAAAATAACATTAATGGTAAAATAAGCAATGACACATAGTTACTTTTGTCATAACTTTTGTAATAAATGTTGGAAAAGGAGGAGGAAAAATCAATCCCATGAATCTTGAGTTGAACCATATTCCCACTAATTTTTACCATTGTCATGAAATTGATTTCCAAGTTTGTGGCTACCAAACAAGGAAAAAGAATAACTTTTCTTTCTTGGTTCCTTAAATCCGTGAACCAAACGAGGCCTTACTTTATTTGGCAATGGCTAAAGGCACTTGCATATTTCTTGTTTTGTTTTGTGCCTCATAGGCACTTCATAATGGGTGGGAGCAAAGAGTGAGGTTGAGTTGTCCTTACATATTCCTAGGTGGCATGCGGCACAAGACTATCTTTTTTATGTGGCAAGATAATATTTACACAAGACAATAAGATTAAAAAGTGTCCTCTAATGCAAAAGTATTGAGAAAACAATAAAAAGTATTTCTTTTTTCCAATTTCTAAGACAACTCCTCCACTTTTTCATTTTTTATAAATATTTCTACTCATAATCGATGATGTGGAGACAAAGTCATTGTGAAGTGCATTTTATATATCTAGACAACCAACTTCACATTGTCCTTGCCATGTCATTCCTATGTCAACTTCATGATTTATTCTACATTTGCATTGTAGAAGGATTTCTGAAATGAAAGCTTGTCATTCCTATGTTGCAACCATTTTTTCTAAACTCACAATAGGGCTGGAGATGCTCTTAGGAAAGTCTAAGTCTTGGTGCCAGGTTAGCCCAAAATTTGTTAGGGACTGCCCAAACCTCCCAAAATCTCTTTATTCTAATTTATATTTTCTCTCTCCCTCTTAATCTTTCTCCACCTCCTCCAATTCAAATCCTAAATTCTTGGATCTTTCTCCTCCATATCTCCTTCACCTCCTTCAATCCCAAACAATAATCGATGGCACCTAAACCTTTTTCGCAATCAAGATACATATTTTCTTCCACCTTCATCTCTATTTCCAGTTTTATGTTTGTAATTTTCATTGCATTTGCATAAATCCTTTTCTCTATTCTTATTTATGTGTACAAATCATAGTGTAGTAACTTCAAATGAATTATATCAAAGACCAAATTTGGTTCAATTTTGGCGGATTTTGAAGTTTCGAACCCATTTTAGGGTTTGGAACTTCAATTTTGCCTCACTATCGCGACTGCAACATGTTGGACTGTAGAATTTTTTTACATTCCTGATAAATCCAGGAATGTAGAATTTTTTGGCAGTCATGTATGCTATTAGGGCTGCAGACATTTTCTATATTCATGTATTTACTCAAGACTAAAGAAAATTTCTACAGTCCAGTCCAACACTGTAAAAAAATTGAAAAATTCTTGTATGTTCCAATTTTTCTCTTTATTTATTTGAAATATTTTGTTTGTGGTATAGTCGCGACCCCAAGAAGGACCTTGAGGATGCATGTACCAAAAGAAAATGCCCCACTGTGTGGCCATGCACACAATGTTGAGCGTGTTGCTGAAAAAACCATTACTATCGTCGAACCTGAGGCACCTGTCACGCACCAGAGCCAGAATACTGGAGAGCGGGGGACAGACACAGCCAACTACGTACATTGGAGTGTGTAAAGCCCATTATTTTGGTTGAATTTTTTATTATTTATAACTTAAGCCCAATGGTGAACCCAAGCCCATACCCAAACCCATTCAAACCCACGTCCCCCTCTCCATGGTCCTGCACGCACACCCCCTCCAACTGGATCTGGAGAACCCACGAAGAGTTTAACACACAGAAAACTTTCTTCTCCACAGAAGCATCCCAAACTCCTCCAATCCTTTTTTCTTCCACAACTCTCTCACGCTGCTCCATTTTCGAAACCGAGGCCGTCCCCGCGCTCTCCGCGACGCTCCGATCCTTTCAACACCGCTCTCTCTCTCTCATTCCGTGCCGACCCCCGAGCCGCCCCGGCGACCCTTTTCATGGCCGACAGCACCACCGACGACCCTCCCCGCAGTCGATAGCGCCCTCCGCGCGCCCCCGTGCGCCAGCAGCGGTTTCTGCCGCTGTCCCGCCGTCCCGTGCATCGCCATTCCTGTGTGTGCGTGTCCGTGCCGTGTCCGCGTGCGTTTCGAGTCCGAGGCATCCCCTTAGTGCTCCGTCTTAGCTTTTGTTATACCCCGCAACATTCTGTAGTTTCGGTGAACCTATTTCTGTTCCAAGGAATAGTTATTGATTTAAATTAGTTTCCTAATTAGTTAGGTTATAATTGTTAGTATTAGTGAGATGTGTTAGCATTAATTGTCGATTAATGTTTTAGAATCGTTAAACTACGTGATTATGATTAATGCCATCGCTACTTTAACCATAATCTTTTCATTATCCTTTAATTAATTTTTTTAGCTGCAAAAAAATTAATTATGTAGCAAAGTGTATTTTAACATAGAGTATGGTGTTCATAAGCCAAAAACCGTATATTCATGTTTTTAGGTAACAAATAGTTATTTTCGTAATTTAGCTATTTTCGGAATGTAAACTAGTAATGATATCGTAATTCCTAATAAAATCATAATTTTGTTAAAATATAATTTTTACGTATATTCATTACTAAAATGATTTTCTTTAAAAAGGAAAGTATTAGTAAATATTTCGCAAAAGTTTACTTAGAAAATAAATAAATTAGTTTTCTAATATTCCGAGTTTACGCAGTTTTTACTATATAAAAATAATGTTCGATAAAAATTGTATTTTTGTGTAATATTCCAAAATACTTTATTTTCTGTCTATTTACAAAATACTAATAAAATAGATTTTACCAAATATTACATATATAAATTGTTAGTTTCTCTAATAAGAACGACAAATGTCTATAATTAGCATAGTTTTATGTTAGTGGTTTACTAGCCAATCTTGGATAAGTTCTAAGGACAGATTATTATTAATGTAGGTTCGGATCCCTGAACCCTAGCCGTTACCTTCTAGCTTTTGCTTTTCACGTCGAGGATACACCCACGACAAGTTTCATATCTTTTATGTCTGCATTTTATTTAATAATTAAATGTACTGCATCAGTAGAATCATGTATTGTAGTGACACTGATTCACAGTGGATCCCTCTCGGACTCCACATCGATGGATGGATTGATTGATTGTCTCATTGACTCGGGGATTGATTGGGGGAGTAGTATAACATCTGTGACCAAAGCCATTGTTTACCGATTGCCTCTCTCCCGCTAACCCCTACCGTACAGGGGGTTGAGCCCGTACCGTATACTATCGTTTTGGCCAAAATGCTAGTATACATATTGCTTCTATCCAGCCGGTCACAGATTCTGTTATATACTCAAAACACTATTATAGAATTGCATCATTATAGTTCATGAGAATATTGCATGCTGTCTTTTATTATTATCCAAAAAAATATAATACTTTTAAACTGTCTTGCAATTCATTTATTATTATTTTAGAATGTTAGATGTGGAAATATGTTCTTGCTCCCTCCTGACTGGAGATCCAACATTTTTAGGTGACTGCGATGACGAGGATCATGCCTTTATCTCTTTTTAAGGACCTGGTCCGAACCCTGATGAGGTAGTTGAGCCAAACCAGGGAGCCCTAGAGTTTTAGTTGTACCTTGGTTTAGTTTATTTTCCTTTTTGTTACAAATAAAACCATGTAATAATTGAATGCTTGTTTATTTGTATTTCTTATTTCAGACCAGTTTTCAGGTTAATAAAATATTTTTCTTTTCACTTTAGTTTTGTCTGCTTGTGTTCACTGCTTGATACTGTTTGCCATCGAAAATGCGACAAGGTTTTGTTGACTAAAACTTTGGTATTTCAATTACAAACAGAACAGTATACAATATAGGACTTAGACGTAGTCCTAGGAGTAAACTTTTGTTTTTGTCTGGGAACTGTGTTAGTGGAGCGAGTGGTAATACGTTGACTCCGTTGACGATCTGACGATGATCTTGAACTCTTTGAAGGTCTGGGTTGCTCTGGATGCCGAAGCGTTGCGAGAAGAAGCGGAAGTTAAGTGTCTCTTCTGGCCTCTGTGGATGTGCGTCTCTCTGTTTATGTATGTCCGTCCTTGTCTCTGTGTGTGTATATGATGAAGAAATGATCCTTCTATTTATAGATAGCAGGCTGGCTGCTCATGCGCGTATATGTCAGATGCGCCTGGACGTGGGAACGCCACGTGGCTGATGCTGGCGGGGGCGTATGGTTGATGCGTCCTGGATTGAAGTTGAATCTGCTGGACAGCTATGCTGGACTGCGATGGAGCTGGCACGTGGCAGTCGCGAAGATTTGGTTGTTGCTGAGATCTTGGGTGGTTAGCACCCATTCTTTGAACAGAACTGAGTCAAGGGACGCGTGGCGTATACATGTGGCTCAGAGATCTCAGTTTTGGAGGAGAGTGATCTATCGGGGTGTGTCTAGGATCGGGCGCATGGAGGCGACTTAGTCTATGAGTTTTAGACATCATAGACGAGTCTGGGCACATGGCTTTTGAGGTGCATGCAGAGCTTCACATCAGGGTGCGCCTAGAATCAGGCGCAGGAGATGCGACTTGGTCTCATGATCTTTTAGGAGCCATGAGCGAGTCCAGGCACATGGCTTTTGAGGTGCATATAGAGATTTGTCTTCTGTTGCTTGGGGTCAGAAGTAAGCCGGGGGGCGCACGACCACTGGGGCGCATGCAGTCTTCTGGGCGTATGGCCACGAGGCGCATATAAATGATCGATCTGTCGCGTAGAAATTATTGCCGACCCAAGGTGTAATGATGGTGCTGTCATCAACAGCGCTTCATTTTCTACAAGGGCTGCTGATTGGACATTTTCGGGAGACGTGTGGCCGCCCTTTGTCATTCAGCATTAAATGTTTGATGGAGAGGGTTGCATTGGTTAATACCAATTTGGGCGCATGGCTATGGTCCACTGGGCACATCCATGGGAGTGCATGATATCGACGGCACATCTGCCAATGTGTTGCATCCTCTTTGGCCCGCCTGTTGAGTTCTCCGAGGCGTTAATGACTGCTTTGACTTAGCCGAATATGAGGCGACATATGTATTTGCTATTAATGCAGATTTATTGCATGGAATTTGGAACGTTGGCCATTTGGCACTAGGGTGAAGGCTGCCCGTGCTTATAAATAGCTACATGAGGGAAAGCTTTGCTTTCATTCTTCAAAAGATAAATTTGGCTGGAGCTCTGCCATGGTGAACTTCCAAACTTGAGCTCTTCCCGAGGGTGAAGATGCGCTGTCCCAGTCTTTCCATCGCTCTGAGCTTCTGTGATAGTGTCTGTTGTATCTAAATATCGGGATCGTCGGGTCCCGACACAGGCCGATGGTGCCTGTTGCATCCATAGATCGGGGCGGCCGCGCTCTGTCTTTCGTTATGCTGGCAAAGCCACAGGTTGCCGAGTGTGCTTGTTGCTTCCAAAGATCGGGGCATCATACCGTGATCCTTGTCGAGCTAGGATTTCTCCTCCTCCTGCTACACAAGGGCTGATTGGTGCTGATAAGAGAGAGAGAGAGAGAGAGAGTGATTCGCTCTGACTATGCACGGAGATGCGCATACGTTGAGATGCTAGAATGATGCGCCTGGACAAGACATCAGAGTGATGCGCCTGACAGATGATGCACCTGGCAGATGATGTGCCTGGTAGGGGGTGCATGGCAATTTGCTGCATCTGGCTGTAGCTTTAGGATTTTCCTTCTTTGTAGAAGTTCTCCTTTATAAAGCCTTTCTTTAGACATGTAATAAACTTTCATATGAAATAAAAGTCCTCTTTTGAATGTCTTTAAATTTGTACTTTTCTTTGTTGTGCCAAGTATCTGTTTGAGCTTTTCTGGCGCATTGGAGTTGATCGCATGGTTGGGTTGAGCGCATAGGATTCTGGCCTATAGATGCGTCTGAATTTCCATGCTTCTACAAGACCCCCTTCAAAGTTTTTAAAACTTTCTGTGTAAGTTTTGGAATACTTTGAATAAGAAGCATAGGTATTAACGACTCTGGACACATTCCTCTTGTCACGCCCCAATTCGGGGAATCTTTCGTCCTCGCTTCGATTCGCACCGAATCGTTCGTCCTCGCTAAGGCGTGATGCCGTACAAGTCTGGTGTTGCACTTGTACAAGGCAAGAACGTGCACTGTTATGTCATTTAGAAACATTTGAAACCCAGCCACATTTCATAAACATTGAGGACATAATATAGGAAGAAGAAATACTCATTTTATTGATAATTGTAGTCAGAATACAACTTTTCTCGATAATATTTGAAATGCCTTTTCGGCTACATTGATTCATGAAAAGAAGTACAACTGATAGGCTGCCATGAAATAACTTTCCATCCCATACATCATGCCCCTTTAGTACTTTGAAATATAAGCAGCTATCTTTTGAAAACTCTGCAATACTTTGTGCGTCTTTAGGGGAAAACAACTTGAAAGAAAACAACAGTTTAGAAAGCTTTAATTATGATGTGCGTCCGAGCCTTCTCCAGTACCAGTGGAGGAGGGGTCAGCACATTATAACAATACGCTGGTGACCCCCGTTGGCCCACTCAGCTAAACCAACATTTTATTAATGACAAGCATTTTAAATCATGAACTTATTAGGAACATACAACATTTAGAGTGAATCATAATTCAATAACATGGTATTTCATGAAACCATGTTTACTTTACCATCGGCCGAATCCAGCTTTCCTGCATAAGATACAGGATAATAATAATATACTTACCGCCCCTGCATAAGATATTGATTAGCATACATCCTTACAACATGACCACTGGTGGTTGTGCACCATTTCGACGTGCCATATAGGACTTCGTTATGGTATGCGGTTGACCATTCACCAGGTTGCGAGCCTGAATGAAGGTTTCGATACCGTGCTACCAAAGCACTAATTCCCTCCTAGGCCGACTCGATCCCACCGCCGCAGGTACCGTTCGAGGAAATCCTTGTATACAAGTACGTCTATGGTCATACGAATGTGTGTCCGACTCGGTAAACATTATGTACATAGAATATTAAGTACTAGGCAACATGTTCATTCTCAATATTTTATATCTCATCATCATATGCATCAATTCATCTCAATTCAATGTTCAAGGGACAAGCATAATCTCAATGTTGTTAACAGTGTAATCAATTCTTTCAATGTTCAATGTTAAATCTCTAGCTTCTTAGTGGTATTGACCTGTTGTATTAGCAACTTGATATCGATCAACGGATGTTGTAAGACAATTATTTAGTTGGCATGAAGGAATAGCGAGAGGGACAATACCACCACAGAGATCCACACTCACAAAATTAGAGAATCGTAGAGAGAGAGAGAGGAACACTTGTACGCTTAGCCTTTCGTCACACGTCAGTCTGCAATGACACCAAAAGTTTGGTTAATACTCCGTCTCGTTATGTTCTCTTCTCTCAGAATTCTCAAGAATGAATGCTATACAAATCTATAAAAACGAACAAGGATCAAATCATCGAAAATCATTCAGAAAAGCATCCATCAAAACCAAGCAACAAAACCAGCAGTAAAACATCCAGAGAAAACTCTTGGACACATTTCAAGAGAAACTAATCCATTAGTTGGAAAGGTTCTTATGCACTTGTCCGTGATCGATTCGGTGCCGATGGTAAGTTTCCCCAATACTCGGTTCCGATCGAGTTAGCCAAGCCACAAGCCTTACATAGTGAACCGCTAGGAGCGGGGCACTACATAATATACCACTAAGAAAAAGTTTTGTCCTCGAAACTTAAAGAAAAAGTCCTACCTCAAAATTATCAAACAGCGAGGGGTATTTCACCCGTATCTCCTCTTCTAGTTCCCACGTCGACTCCTCGACAACATGGTTCCGCCATAGCACGTTGACCAAGGATACTGTCCGATTCCGTAAAACTTTCTCCTTCCTGTCCAAAATCTGGATAGGCTCTGCAGTGTAGGATAGGTCAGCGCTCAGCTACAACTGATCGAAGTTCACTACGTGACTTGGATCATGCACGTACTTCCGTAGTTGAGATACATGGAAGACATCATGCACATCAGCCAGAGCCGGAGGTAGTGCAAGTCGATAAGCCACTGAGGCTACCTTCTCCAAAATCTTGAAGGGTCCAACGAATCTCGGGCTCAGCTTTCCTTTCATCCCAAACCGCATCACACCTCGTATGGGAGTGACCTTCAAGAAGACATGATCGCCCGTCGTGAATTCCAAAGGTCGTCGATGTACATCCGCATAACTCTTCTGTCGACTTTGAGCAACTCTATGTCTTTCTCGAATTAAGCGAACCCTCTCGACGGCCTGTTCCACAAGTTCTGGTCCAAGAACTTGCCATTCACCGACTTCATCCCAGCATATCGGTGATCGATATTTCCGTCCATATAAGGCTTCGTACGGGGCCATCTGGATACTTGCCTGATAACTGTTGTTATAGGCAAATTCTGCCAATGTGAGATGTGCATCCCAATTTGTCTTCAAATTGAGTACGCACAATCTCAACATATCTTCAAGAATCTGATTTACTCTCTCTGTCTGATCATCAGTCTGCGGATGGTATGCCATACCGAAATTCAACTTTGTGCCTAACGCTGAGTGCAGACTTATCCAAAATTACGACAAGAATCGTCCGTCTCTATCCGACAATATAGAAGCTGGCACCCCATGTAATCGAACAATTTTATTTATGTAGATCTGGGCCAACCGTTCTACACCCTATGTTCCTTTTATTGGAATTAAATGAGCCGACTTGGTTAATCTATCCATGATAACCCAAATCGCATCATTCCCCTTCTGAGTTCTTGGCAAACCGACTATAAAGTCCATACATATATCATTCCACTTCCACTGTGGAATAGCCAAATTTTGTAGTTCTCCGCCTGGCCGTTGGTCTTCGGCCTTCACACGCTGACAAGCCAAGTATTATGACACAAATAGAGCCACATCTTTCTTTATACCATGCCACCAAGATATTGAGCGCAGATCCTTGTATATTTTCGTGCTTCCCGGATGTAAGAAATACTTCACGAAATGAGCCTCGGTCAGTATTTCTTTCCTGATATCCTCATCCTTAGGGACGCACAATCTTTCCTTGATACAAATAGTGTCATCTTCAACTGTAAAGTCGGATGCCTTTCCTGCTAGAATCAACTCGAGTATCTTCTGCAGAAACGGATCGTCCTTCTGAGCAATCTTAATCCTTCCCTGAATACTCGGATCAAGCTGCAACTGAGCCAACTGTACATTCTGCGGACAGATTCTGAATTCGATGTCCATCTCTTCAAGATCTTGTAGTAGCTCTTTTGCTATTGTTAGTGACCCAACGAATTGTCGACTCAAGGTATCAGCTACCACGTTTCCTTTTCCCGATGTGTAAGAGATTGTCAAGTCATAATCTTTGATCAATTCTAACCAACGCTGCTGCCTCAAATTCAATTCCTTCTGTGTGAATATGTACTTTAGGATTTTGTGATCCGTGAAGATCTTACAGGATACACCATAGAGATAGTGTCGCCACAATTTCAACGCGAACATAATCGCCGCCAGTTCTAAGTCATGAGTTGGGTAATTCTTCTCATGCTGTTTGAGTTGTCTCGACGCATATGATATTGTCTTTCCACGTTGCATGAGAACACATCCCAAACCGAGTCCCGATGCGTTACTATAGATCTAAAATCCCTCAGAGCCTTCTGGAAGTGCTAAAATTGGAGCCGTGACGAGCCGTTGCTTGAGTTCTTGAAAACTATTCTCACAGTCCCCGGTCCACTTAAATACAACTCCCTTCTGAGTGAGGCGAGTCAAAGGTGAAGTGATTCTTGAAAAGTCTTTCATAAACTTACGGTAGTACCCGACTAAACCAAGGAAACTCCATATCTCACTAGCTGATGCAGGCTGCTTCCAGTCTACAACTGCCTCAATCTTCTTTGGGTCAACGGCAACACCTTCTGTCGAAACAACATGCCCTAGGAATGACACACTGTTCATCCAAAATTTATACTTGCTTAGTTTTTCATACAACTGATTATCCCGCAGCGTCTGAAGTACTTCTCTCAAGTGTCCAACATGAGTCTCCCTATCCTTTGAGTAGATCAAGATGTCATCGATGAACACAACAACAAACTTATCTAAGAACGGTCGAAACACTCTATTCATTAGATCCATAAAGGCTGCTGGAGCATTAGTCAAGCCGAATTGCATGACCAAAAACTCATAGTGTCCGTATCTCGTACGAAATGCTGACTTAGGGACATCCTCGGGTCTGATCTTCAACTGATGGTATCCTGAACGAAGATCGATTTTTGAAAACATGATCTCCCCTTGTAGCTGATCGAACAGATCATCTATCCTTGGCAAGGGATACTTGTTACGGATGGTTGCCTTATTCAGTTCTCTGTAATCGATGCACAGCCACATCGTCCCATCCTTCTTCTATACAAACAGCACTGGAGCTCCCCATGGAGATACACTTGGGCGAATATATCCCCGGTCTAGCAATTCTTGAAGCTGTACATTTAGTTCCTTTAATTCTGCCGGAGCGATCCTATACGGTGCCTTTGATATCGGACGAGTACCCGAGAATGTATCAATTGTGAATTCAATTTCTCTATCCGACGGCATTCCAGGTATCTCGTCCGAAAACACATCGGGGAACTCTGCCATAATTTTGGTCTGATTCGAGCCTACACTCTTCATCTGGGTGTCTTGAACAGAAGCGAGAAATCCTTCACACCTTGAGTACAACATGTGCCTATTACCATGGGTCCTTGGAACGCCGAGCCACACGAATAAGAGAATTCTATTTCTCCGGGTAGGCGAAACACAACTCTCTTATCCGTACAGTCGATTGTTGCATGACAGGCGCTGAGCCAGTCCATTCCCAAGATGATATCGTACTCTTTGATGTCGAGTACAATTGCGTCTAGAGATAAAGTTTTGCCTCCAATTTTAATGTAGCCGTCCCTGCAAATCAAAGTTGTAGGCATATCTACTCCCGAAGGAGTGCTAACACACAAAGCTGTCTTCAGTTGAGTCATAAAAAATTTATTTTTCGTTACAAAATCAGACGAGATAAAGCAATGAGTAGCACCAGAATCAAAAAGTACTCTTGCAGGTGTGCCATTGTACAGCAACATACCTGTAATTACATTCTCTGCGGTCTGGGCTTCTGCCTGAGTCAAGGCATACACCTTTACTTGTGCACCTTGTTCTTGATTCGGTGCATTTCCAGTTGGTGCTGGTAAGGATGGTGGCGCTTGGCCACGATTCTGATTGTTATATTGGCCCCGGTTCTGATTGTTGTTATGTCCACGATACTGATTATTATTATGTCCATGAGGAGGATACTGATTCTCTCCTCTGCCTCTACAGTCAACTGCCCTGTGACCTATACTACCACATTTAAAACACCCAGCACGACAGTCTTCAGTTTTGTGCCCCCATATGTTGTATTTATTACAACGTGGCAACTGCTGCTGAGGTCCCCTGTTGTCCCCTGTGTTGTGACGCTTAGGTGCGTCATTTCTTCCTGCAGACCAAGGTCGTTTCTGGTTATTGTTGCCTTGTGTCACTTCCCGTTCCCAGAATACGTATTCTAAATACATGTACTGCTGGAATATATTTATTTAATATTTATCATGTATTATTCTGTATTTAAATTCCTTTAATTTCTTGCTAATTATTTTTCTGCATTTTACTTTCTGTATTTTACTTTCTGCTTTGCTTTTGGGTTCGGCCCAAGTTGGTTTATTTTTCGGCCTTGGATGGTTCAACATGAACCCACCTACCACCATCCCCATTTAAAATCCCAAAACCCTTTCTCTCTCTTCATTTACTCCTTCTCAATTACTCTTCTTCTTCATCCTCCATAATTCTCCCCACCTATCCAGCCGCATAGGCAAGTGCCAACTTGCTTCTTGATGGATTTCTATTTTTGTTGTTCCATTGTCTTCCTCTCAAGATTCTTAGATACTTTAGTACTTAGCATTTTCAATTCCCATGGCTTATGTCATGTAGATCTAAGTTTAATACATTTTCGGAATTTTTAGGTTTTGATCTAGTAACTTTGTTATTTTCAAGTTTTGATGGTTCCATATTGTAGGAAATTTGATTCAACCCAATTTAGACCATTGGAAGTCCTGATTTTGACTTATTTTGAGTGATTTATGGTTTTTTGGTTCATGGGTTTTCATGGCCATTGGAGGCTGGTTAGGGAAGATGAGCAGTGCATGCTGTTTGCTGGCAAAAAGCTGTTGCCTGCTGTTTGTTGGCGCATGCTGTTTGCTGGCGCATGCTGTTTTCTGGCACATGCTGTTTGCTGGCAAAAAACTGTTACCTGCTGTTTGCTGGCGTATACTGTTTGCTGGCACATGCTGTCCTGGCGTATGCTGTTTCCTGGTACATGCTGTTTGCTGGCAAAAAGCTGTTGCCTGCTGTTTGCTGGCGCATGTTGTTTTCTGGCATATGCTGTTTGCTGGCAAAAAGCTGTTGCCTGCTGTTTGCTGGCGTATGCTGTCCTGGCGTATGTTGTTTGCTGGCAAAAAGCTGTTGCCTGCTGTTTGCTGGCGCATGCTGTCCTGGCGCATGCTGTTTCCTGGCAAAAAGCTGTTGTCTGCTGTTTGTTGGCGCATGCTGTCCTGGCACATGCTGTTTCCTGGTACATGCTGTTTGCTGGCAAAAAGCTATTGCATGCTGTTTGCTGGCGCATGCTGTTTGCTGGCACATGCTGTTTCCTGACAAAATGCTATTGCCTGCTGTTTGCTGGCGCATGCTGTCCTGGCGCATGCTGTTTGCTGGCGTATGCTGTTTGCTGGCAAAAAGTTATTGCCTACTGTTTGCTGGCGCATGCTGTCCTGGCGTATGCTGTTTCCTGGCGCATGCTATTTGCTGGCAAAAAGCTGTTGCCTGCTGATTGCTGGTGCATGCTGTCCTGACGCATGCTGTTTCCTGGCGCATGCTGTTTGCTGGCAAAAAGTTGTTGCCTGCTGTTTGCTGGCACATGCTGTTTGCTGGCGCATGCTGTCCTGGCGCATACTATTTTCTGGCGCATGCTATTTTCCGGCGCATGCTGTCCTGGCACATGCTGTTTCATGGCGCATGCTGTTTCCTGGCGCATGCTGTTTCCTGGCGCATGCTATTTCCTGGCACATGCTGTTTCTTGGCGCATGCTATCATGGCACATGCTGTTTCCTGGCGCATACTGTTTTCTGGCGCATGCTATTTGCTGGCGCATGCTGTCCTGGCACATGCTGTCATGGCCCATGCTGTTTTCCGTAGCCGCATGGCACTTCCTGGCCGTATGAGATCCTGACCACATATGCATTCTCAGCCGCATGAACTTCTATAATTTTCTCGGCTGCATGAACTCTAGCCCATGATACCTTTTGACTGATTTTTGTCCCGAATTAACATTGATTGATATTGATTGTGACCTTGACTAATAATTGATCATGCGTTCCTAGTTGGAACTAAGGGACTGGCTAGTCGTCTTATTGAATTGAATGAATGAGACACGTTCATATTAATTGTGAACTATTGTAATAGATTGGCCGATCCCGAATATTAGCATACAGGCATATGCAGGCTTCAATTTATTTATTTTTCTACAAAAGCAGTATGTGTACTTTATGGTCAAGGCATGATTTATTCCGTGGTTAGTTTTAATTGTTGCATTATGCTATGTAAGACCAACAACCTAACCGCACATGTATCGTTGTAGAGTTGGGCATATCGTACTTTGTACGGAAGTACTCATTCTGAATGACCATGATCCACGGCATGGGATTTCACTTAACATAGAGGCTACTAAGTTAAATAAAATAATGATTGCATGGAGAGAATGGATTCCCGAGTTCTTACATGGCAGCCCTTTTTGGGACTATTAGTGCCCGACAGGCCGGTTGGTTCCCACATATACTATAAATCTATCACACGGGCAGGGAACAATATCTGCTTATATTATTTATTGTATATTGATGACGGACGTCCCACTGGGACTCGTCTAATTCATGATTGGCACAATTGATTGACTGGGTAGACTAGCCTTGCTTGCACATAGTAAGAACTGAGGAATCCTTTATCGCATAATTCCAAGATAACTTGGAACCCACAATAGCAAGCCGTAGTAGTTGCATAGCCGTTTAAATTGATTTGGTTGTGTACTGTACCTACTCTGTTGACTAACTGAGATGATCAGAGTGTCGAGACATGACGGGCCAACTTCTGTCCTTGTTTGGTTGGGAGGTTGGTTTGAAGTGTTGTGATGTTATGTGAATCCCAGTAGCAAGCAGAGATCTATTATTATATTCTCTTATTTACTGGTTTAAATTCTTCATATCGTGCTTCCTTGCGGTACTTGCTATTAGAGGTCTAACCTCTCTGGTTTTGCATGGCCAGATTTAGAGCCGGTTCTCGAGGACTCAGCTTACTTCTACCTCCAAGATGGTCAATACTAGAGGAATGATCGCAGGAGGACTCGAGTGGGTTCCTTACTTCCCCGCTCATTTTGTTACTTACTTTATATTTTACCGTTTGGCACCGACATGTTAGTCGGATCGTCTTGTACTTACTTTTATATAATTGTAACTAAGTCAGGCTGCAGCTGATAAACAATTGTGTATACCTTGCTTCGTCATCTGGCTATGTTTTGTAAAGCCAGATATCAAGAACATTTTGACTGAGCGTTTAGGACGCCTTACTGCTTTATCTTACATGTTCTCTATTTCTGTTTCGTGTTTGAATGATTGAGACAATAGATGTGAAGTGACCATAGTGTGACTTTTATGTAGTATGCACCCCCTCGTCTTATTAGACAGCATTGATCGTATTATACGGTATTCCTCTACCCGTAATACGTAGCTGGCTGAGTCATTCTCCCGCTCTCCAGTATTCTGGTTCTGGGGCGTGACACCCTGGTTGCCCTGTGTTGTCCCACGACTAGCAGGTGGATGGATTTTCTCTATCTCGAGAGCAGTTTCGTACGCCTCCCTGTATGACATACACTTCCGACTTAGCACATCGTGCTGCAGGCCCTCATTCAAGCCTTGCACGAATCTTTCTCGCTTGGCGTCGTCATTCGGTACCATGTACCTAGCGAATGCGACTCTCTTCAAAAACTCTGTCTCGTAGTCATCCACTGACATACTGTCATGTCGGAGTGCTACGAACTCATTCTCTTTTTGTTGACGGACAGCTGGTGGAATGAATTGTGCAATGAAAGCCTGTTTGAAGGTCTCCCAAGATATCTTCGTATCCGAATTATTATCGCAAAGTGCATGTCTCTGCAAAATCTACCATTTTTGTGCCTTGACACGGAGTTGTACAGCGGTACACTCCACCCTCTTACTGTCTTGTATCTCCAACATTCGAAAGTAGCCCTCTAGTGTGTTCAAGAAGCCCATCACCTCATCTAGCTCTGCTCTTCCGTTAAACTCAGGCGGGTCGCAGTTCTTGAAGTCAGAGAACTTGAAGCTCGTTCTCTTTCGTGTCGGCATTTCAGGTTTCTCCGCCGGCACTTCTACGGTCTCGGTTGCTGTGGCCTTTGCAGAAACATTGGAATTGGCCGTCAGCTTGGTGAAAATCTGAGGTAGATTATTCACTTGCTTTTGTTGAGCATCTAGCTGCTCCTGAAATTGATACTGAAGCTGCTCTTGAAGCGCGCGATGTTGAGCTTCGCTCTGCTTCCTCTGAGCCTCCAGTTGTTTAATCAGTTTCTCCATTTGGTCAGACGATGAATTCGTCTTTGAGCTATCACCTTTGGCTATTCTACAATAAAGAAATAATTCCATTAGCACTCATAAAATATTTATGGGCTTATTGTATGGAATATTATTTCATGCCAGCACTATCGACATCATCAATCGAGAAAATTTGCATCACGACTTCCTTTTTGAAAACATTTTTGAAATTCGAGGAATTGAAACCATGCTCTGATACCAACTTGTCACGCCCCGATTCGGAGAATATTTCGTCCTCGCTTCGATTTGCACCGAATCGTTCATCTTCGCTAAGGCGTGATGCCGTACAAGTCTGGTATTGCACTTGTATAAGGCAAGAACGTGCACTGTTATGTCATTTAGAAACATTTAAAACCCAGCCACATTTCATAAACATTGAGGACACAATATAGGAAGAAGAAATACTCATTTTATTGATAATTGTAGTCAGAATACAACTTTTTTTGATAATATTTGAAATGCCTTTTCGGCTACATTGATTCATGAAAAGAAGTATAACTGATAGGCTGCCATGAAATAACTTCCCGTCCCATACATCATGCCCCTTTAGTACTTTGAAATATAAGCAGCTATCTTTTGAAAACTCCGCAATACTTTGTGCGTCTTTATGGGAAAACAACTTGAAAGGAAACAGCAGTTCAGAAAGCTTTAATTGCGATGTGCGCCCGAGCCTTCTCCAGTACCAGTGGAGGAGGGGTCAGCATATTATAACAATGCGCTGGTAAGCCCCGTTGGCCCACTCAGCTAAACCAACATTTTATTAATGACAAGCATTTTAAATCATGAACTTATTAGGAACATGTAACATTTAGAGTGAATCATAATTCAATAACATGGTATTTCATGAAACCATGTTTACTTTACCATCGGCCGAATCCAGCTTTCCTGCATAAGATACAGGATAATAATAATATACTTACCGCCCCTGCATAAGACATTGATTAGCATATATCCTTACAACATGACCACTGGTGGTTGTGCACCATTTCGACGTGCCATATAGGACTTCGTTATGGTATGCGGTTGACCATTCACCAGGTTGCGAGCTCGAATGAAGGTTCCGATACCGTGCTACGAAGCACTAATTCCCTCCTAGGCCGACTCAATCCCACCGCCGCAGGTACCATTCGAGGAAATCCTTGTATACAAGTACGTCTGTGGTCATGCGAATGTGTGTCCGACTCGGTAAACATTGTGTTCATAGAATATTAAGTACTAGGCAACATGTTCATTCTTAATATTTTATATCTCATCATCATAGGCATCAATTCATCTCAATTCAATGTTCAAGGGACAAGCACAATCTCAATATTGTTAACAGTGTAATCAATTCTTTCAATGTTCAATCTCTAGCTTCTTAGTGGTATTGACCTGTGGCATTAGCAACTTGATATCGATCAACGGATGTTGTAAGACAATTATTTAGTTGGCATGAAGGAATAGCGAGAGGGACAATACCACCACAGAGATCCACACTCACCAAATTAGAGAATCGCAGAGAGAGAGAGAGGAACACTTGCACGCTTAGCCTTCCGTCATACGTCAGTCTGCAATGGCACCAAAAGTTTGGTTAATACTCCGTCTCGTTATGTTCTCTTCTCTCAGAATTCTCAAGAATGAATGCTATTCAAATTGATGGAAATGGGCAAGGATCAAATCATCGAAAATTATTCAGAAAAGCATCCATCAAAACCAAGCAACAAAACCAGCAGCAAAATATCCAGAGAAAACTCTTGGACGCATTTCAAGAGAAACCAATCCATTAGTTGAAAATGGTCTTATGCACTTGTCCGTGATCGATTCGGTGCCGACGGTAAGTTTCCCCAATACTCGGTTCCGACCGAGTTAGCCAAGCCACAAGCCTTACATAGTGAACCGCTAGGAGCGGGGCACTACACCCCTTGCCTAGGCGCATGGCTCTTTTTGGCGTATAGTCGTTCTGTAACACCCAGTTTTCCAAATGAGGGTAATTTTGAAATTTTGTAATTTTTATCTTTTAATAATGATATTTTAAATCATGATGTAATTTTTGATAATTTTAAATCATTTTAAAACTATTTTAAATCATGACTTACGATTTTGGTGTTTTGATAGTGTAACACTAGAGACAGCTTAACCTAGAGCCTAGCCATGTAATTAGGGTATTTCATTTATTATTTCCAGTTCGAGGGTACTTTTGTCATTTTGAATTTAATTGAATTTAATAAATATTATTTGGATTTTAATGTATTATTAAGAATGGTGTGATTAAAATATTATTTAATTGATTGCCATATTTTGTGATAAGCCTAACTTTGTTTGGACCTAACCTAGATTAGTCACAGCTAGTCTTAGCTAACCATGGTTAGTGATAGTTAGTATTATTTAGATTTATTATAATTAATATGATTTTTAGTGATTTTTAGTGATTTTTAGTATAATTAATTTTGGCCCTATAGTTGACTTTGACTAGTGTTGACTAGAAGACTAACCTAGAGGTTAACCTAGGTTAAGACCACTTGGTTAGGTTAAGTAACCTTGGTTTGACCTAAGTTAGTGAGGTTTAAGTCATTGAAACTTGTTTGGAGAGATTTGGAGTTGATTAGGCTAGAATGGCTTATGACTTCATAAGTCAAGACTAATGACTTGAGACTTAAAGCCCATAGGCCCACACCATGGCTGGTCATGATAGTCTCCCCCATCCTATTTAATACCCCTCAAAGTTAGGGCTAGCCTCCATTAGGATTTTTGCCAAGTTTTAGAAAGAGGTAAGCCCCCATCTTCCATAAATCATAGAAAATCCATTTTAAATCCTTTTTCCCCCAAACAAATTGCATTGGGTTCAAATTTTGCTCCTCTTGCTGTTGGTTATGAGTATTCTCAGCTTAGGAGCACTTTGGAGGAGTTTGGCCATCAAGAGGAGCACCCTTCTTTGAAGCTTTTTGAAGGATTTGATACACATAGGTATATTCCAATCCCCTCCTTAGAATCCTAAAATTTTTGCATCATTAGGGAGCCCTAGACCTAACCTAACTGTAGGAATAGGAATCCCCAAAAGTTGTGTCCATTTCGTGTCCTAACTGGACACGTATCAGTGTCATGTTTGTTGAAATGCCTCAAAGGGCATTTCGTGTGAATTTTGGGATTTTGTTTGAATAGAAAAATAGGTTTTGGTCTCGTTTACACGTTTCTGTAGTTTTTGTGTCGTCCTAGTGTCGTGTCGGGTCCACACGGACACGCGAACACGTGGCCGTACGTGCGTGTACAGGCACTGTGCGTGCCCTGCTGCTCGGGCGCGATTGCGACACGGACACGCCTCCTCGACACGCCAAATTTGACGTGTAGCTAGGGGCTGACACTGACACGGGGCTCCCCAATTTTCAGAGCCCCACGTGTCGTGTCGGACACGCACGAATGCGTGCACCGATCTGTACACTGCACAGTCGGCTGTCAATTTGGACACTAACACGCGTGTCTTGTGTCGTGTACACGCGACGTGGACACGTGGCAGGGTTCCCTAGCCCTAGCCCTCGTCTAGGTCGACACATGGACACAACCACGTGGGTTTTGTCGTATCGTGTCGTGCACACGAACGACGTGAACACGTGCACGAGGAGTGGACTGTTTTGCACTGTGTTTACTGTTTTTGGTTTTAAGTGATTGGACACGTTTGTGTCCACTTTTGTGGACACAAACACATCACATAGCACGAGTGCAATGTGTCCTAACTTTACCAACCTCTGTTTTGCTATTTTAATTCAAATTCATTGATCATTCTCATGTTTCCCTATTTTTCTGTTATGCATTGTATCAGTTAATTTCTGATTCTTTTTTCCAGATTTCTAAATCCGATTTTAGCAATCTTTTTAACCAAATTAACACTGTTATTGCATGATATTAAAAGCCTAATATGTTCTCCTATGTGATTTCTAAGGGTGTGTTGAATTTTGGTTTGAATTGATTGGGTTTGGGCTCATAAATTGAATGTTAAGTTTAAGGTCAGTTTTGAACTGTTGTTTAATATTGTAAATCTGAGTTTGAATATGGAATGGGACTGTTTTACTGAGAATTCATTAAAGGACTATTTTAATAGGTTTTAAGTGATTATATGAGTTTATTGAACTGTTGATAATGTTAGAAATCTGAGAATGGTGTGGGGAAAACTGTTTAAACTGCAAACTGAGATTTATAGGATAGCACACTATTTTACATTGCTCACTGTTTTCTCACAATTGCTCACTGTCCTCTACACTAACACACATGGCATTATCACACTCATTGTTTTTACACTCTTTATATCACTGATTGCTCACTGTTTTGCCACTGTTATGTTTCACACTAATGTGTATCAGTCTCATACACACACACCCTAGTGTATTTGCCCCACTGTCCCCTCAAGTCACACACACTCATGCACATGTCTCCTCTATCACACACACTAATGTGTATCACACATGTTCCTCTCACATACCCTTGACACACACTCTCACTATTTGATACCATATCACACTCACATGTCTCATGTCACTAACACACACACACACTCTCTAGTCTCACACACACATGCTTTATCAACACTCACACACACTTGGTACCATAGGACCCTCACTCACATGCCATAGCTAACACCCTCTAATCTATTACCCTCTTCACACACACACACTTTCCCATGATACACACACACACATACACTTGGACATATAGCCATGTGCCCCCCTCTCACTTTTCATATATGTATATATGTGATATTTTATATGTGTGATATTAAGGGTACCTATATGCCCTTGTGTGTACCATATCATATATTAATAGAAAATGTAGGTGTGTTTTCATATAGATAACCTATATGTTATAAATTCTTATTTTAGATTATATTAATATTGTACTTGAGTATTATTTTAGATATAAAATAGCCTTGTGTAGGTGTGTTATAGGTTGGTTTAGTCTTGGTTTAGCCTATGGCCTAGTCTCTTAGCCTATGGCCTATGGTTGTGCCTGTGTGTCAGTGTGGAGCCTAGATTAGACTTGTGTAGTCTAGTTAGACTTAGAATAGCCTTGTTAGACTAGTTTGACTTAGGTTTGACTTGGTTGACCTAGTTTGACTTCTAGGGTTGACCAGAGTTGACCAAGAGTTGACTTTGGTCTAGATTGACCTAGATTCATGTAGAACGCATTGTAGTGCATATTATTACCATTCTGGACTTGTTGTGACTTGTGCTGTTCTAATAGGAGCCAGACACCACTCCTCGGACAATATATATTTTCCAGATTCTCAGGATACAGGCGAGTACATTCTCTGATCATTTCATATCCTGCATTAGGAGTATATTTCCTGCTTTAGATTACTTTACATGATGCTGACACGTTGGAAACACGGATTAGTACTATATGAATCTGGTTGTGCGATGTTATCCCCTTAGCGGATACATCGGGTATTCGTGTTTGTGTACTTTATCGGGAACATCGTGTACTCTTTGTATTTGTTACATTCGTGTACACGAAACGTGTGAATTGTGTATAATCATGTATTCACATGACCTTCGTGTACAATAACATAACGTGGCTGGATCCTTGTGTATTGATTGGGGCGGGAGAGTAGAAGTGGTTATGTATTCAATCCAATAGATTACTCGTGTACAAACCTCTGTAGATTACTCGTGTACAACATCGTGCCGTCTACATAACCATCTTGTGCTCTGAATCACTAGCACTGTTAGTTCTCTATATATTATAGCTATTTACTTACAATCTCTCTTTTTATCATATTATTCTTCAGATCCTGTATCTTACTCTCTAGCATGTTTATATTTTCTAACCGGTTATGATTTTGTTAAGATGTACTGTACTCGCTCCTGTCCTGACTGGACCTGTTGAAAATTTTACAGTGAATGATGAGGCTCTGGTGTCTATCCCTCTTGGTGCAGCATTAGACATCACTAGTGACTTGGACCTGCTAGCAGTTGATGATACTTCCCTAGATTAGGATGTCTTTATCTTCTGGATTCTGTATTGAGTTTCTGAGATATTATTTGGATATGTACTTATTTAGACACTTAGAACTCTGGGTTGTATCTCTGTGTTTTCATTTCTGGATATTTATCTATCTTTCCTTTTATGTTCTACCTTAGATGTGGTTGAGTTATATTCTGTTATGTCACCCCATTCGGGGAGTATAACTGTATATTACCCTTATCTGTTAGATGTTATGATCTAGGACAGCGTTCTACCGTCGACACTACGGCGTAGGCTGGGCGTTGTTACGTCCTCGTACCCTCACAGTGGGTGCGGGTCGTGACACGTTTTTAGTGGTGGCCCACGCAGGTCGAGTTTATGTAGTGGTATTCGAACTAGAGTATCACTACAACCTGCAGTAGGATTAGGATATATTTTCTGAGGGTACTCAATCACAGTTAGGATTCCTTGAAAGATTCCTGGGACGACCTTTGAGAATCTTATCTAAACTTCAATTTGAAATCCTTTCCCTTGTTTTGTTCGCTCTCACTCCTTGTTGTTGAATTTGATTTTGATGAATCGTTGTTGATTTGATTTTCCTATCGAGATGAATTTTATGGCCTGAGTTACGATATTTTCTGATAACATATGTTGATGGGAATAACAGGGATGGTAAAACGTCTACTTGATTATGGAACCTGTAGTTTATGCAGCCATATTAGCTGGCATGGCGGAAACATAGGGACCTGACTTTGGATGTACGTATCTTGATTATGAGATTTGGAATTTCTCGCAGCTATACTAGTCGGCATAACGAGATTTTCGGACGACCTGATTATAGAGGTGCATGCCCCAGTTATGGAATCTATCGTTATTCGCAGCCTTGCTTACTGGCATGGCGAGGACTCTGAGTAACATAATTTTGGACAGACGCATATGATTATCAGATTGTATCTTGAGAAGGTTTTTAAACATATCATCTCTATCGTACCATTCTGTTGTATAAATTGTACCCCATCATCAAATAACTTAGGAGTAGGAGTAGGAGTATGAGTAGGAGTAGCTTAGCTATTATTATAACCTTATGTAACTTCTTGCTATAAATTCTTCCTAATACAATGAATCGATGATTTTGCTAGACCTTAACTTGGATTTGATATTATAGCTCTGGTTTTAAAATGGTTTCCTCTTTTAAACAATTAAGCAGAATAGATTTTATCATTATTTCCTTCTTGCCATTATTTCTTGTATTACCATAAATATATATATATAGTGGACACAGATACTTGCCTGACACGTATGCATACTACACTTGTTTACCAACCTATCTAAATGCATGTTAATATGATTAATGTTAAGTTCTCAAAATCCTAGTATTCTAATATAGTGCAGTATCAGTGACTAGTTCTCTGTTTCTCCATATTAAATTCGTAATTTAAATTTAAATTTCATGTTATTAGTTTTGCTTACATCACTACACATGTATGTTATATACATGGTTTGATTTCTTAAAGAAATTGGTTGAGTTTTGTGTTGAATTTGTCAAATCTGAGACTGTGTACATATTAACCCTTAACCTTGGATTCTAAGTGTTTAGTTCAAATTGCAGTTTTAAATTGTAATACTTGAGCCGTATACATGGTTGTGTGCAGGTATATAATGTTAGGTCCATACTCTTACATGTTAGGTTGTGGTTGTGGTAAATATTGAGTTGGTTTTGATGTTCGAATTTCTCAGAATTTTAAAAACTGAATACATGTTAACATTTTTACATTGATTTAAATGTTTAGTTCAATTTTAGATTTAATATGTAATGTTGAACTAAAACTGAAAGATCGAACCCTTATTTTAAGTTTTAACCCATATACACTTGACACTCTACACTAATGTTCACAACTGCCATGTAAACCTAACCCTTCATCTCTATGTTATGTTCATGTAGCCATATAGATACTTACATATACGGTTAGCCATGCCTGT
Source organism: Iris pallida (assembly GCA_029216955.1). Lineage (NCBI taxonomy): Eukaryota > Viridiplantae > Streptophyta > Magnoliopsida > Asparagales > Iridaceae > Iris > Iris pallida. The sequence goes on along the minus strand of JANAVB010037220.1, from coordinate 346,868 downwards.
TATGAGTAAATAGCTTGTCCCTTGTAGATTGCTTAACTAATATGCCATGAATAGTATAACTTGATAGCTATAGTTGAGATCCAAATCCTTCTATACACTTTCATGTATATGTCACACAAACCACATAACCCTTACATAATGCTATCTTTCCTCTCTAACACTCTCTTTTTCTATATATATTATTTTGTGATTGGATTCAATGCTATTGACTTTCGTTCCTTAAACTTGTGGTTCTGGTTTTCTTAAAATAGTACCTCTTTATAGATGATTAGTAGTTAACTTATTTTATTTTTGATAATTACCGGTTTTCAGATAGGATGGTAGACTGCTGTACAGCCTTAATGATTGTTGTGTTTTTATCCTTTCTAGTATGGCACCCATGACCCGAGCCTGTCGCCTGAGAGCAGCTGCAGCTACTGATAGTGTGCTTCCACCTCCTATTACTCAGGAGGTAGTGACCCCTCAGGCTGACCCAAGGGTAGTGGCACCTCCCACCATCGAGGAGGTGTTAGCATCCTTACCAGAGAGTTTCCCTCCACCACCTGTTACCCAGGAGAGAGCTGCAGTCTCATCTGAGACCAAGAGTCCTTCCCCGCCTCCTCCTCTGCCTCCAGGAGCGGTACCCCATACCATACCCTCAGCATATTTGTTTTCTGACGGAGCTCAGATATCCAGACTTCTCCGGGATGTGTTGGAGACACAGAGAGTTCAGGCTGAGATCCTGAAGGAGCAGGGCCGCGGGATCCAACTGCTGTGGGATTTGGTACATTCAGGGGGAGAGCCTAGTTCTAAGAGGCCGAGGAGCAGTGTATACCCAGAGCCCCGTGAGCACCCAGACTATCAGCCTAGACCAGCCTACCCAGTCCAGACTCCTGTTCAGCAGAGGCCAGCTGAGAGAGTGCCTACCTGCACCTTCTGTAAGAAGCCTGGACATGTGTGGGACATCTGTAGGAAGAGAAGAGGGGTGTGCCTGTTGTGTGGGTCGGCTGCACACAGGCTGCAAGACTGTCCTGCTGCACTTATCCCAGCCAAGACTCCGCCTTCGGAAGGGAGTTCTAGCCACCAGACTTAGTTGGAGGTGAGTCTTTGACCTATATCTTAGCCAGTCTTTGAAATTGATGCACCCTACCATATTGTTGTATGTTTTGATACCCTATGATTGTTTTGGTCTAGTGTGACTTGTATACCTAGATGAGACTTTCATTACCACCGTATGCCATGATCTTGTATGCCGTCCTTTTAAATTTTATGATTGATTAAGTTTTGAGACTTTGATTGTGGGGGTTTGACCTGGAAGGGGTAGGAACATTTTAATTTCGAGGACGAAATTTTTCTAAGGTGGGTAGGATTGTAACACCCAGTTTTCCAAATGAGGGTAATTTTGAAATTTTGTAATTTTTATCTTTTAATAATGATATTTTAAATCATGATGTAATTTTTGGTAAATTTAAATCATTTTAAAACTATTTTAAATCATGACTTACGATTTTGGTGTTTTGATAATGTAACACTAGAGACAGCTTAACCTAGAGCCTAGCCATGTAATTAGGGTGTTTCATTTATTATTTCCAGTTCGAGGGTACTTTTGTCATTTTGAATTTAATTGAATTTAATAAATATTATTTGGATTTTAATGTATTATTAAGAATGGTGTGATTAAAATATTATTTAATTGATTGCCATGTTTTGTGATAAGCCTAACTTGGTTTGGACCTAACCTAGATTAGTCACAGCTAGTCTTAGCTAACCATGGTTAGTGATAGTTAGTATTATTTAGATTTATTATAATTAATATGATTTTTAGTAATTTTTAGTATAATTGATTTTGGCCCTATAGTTGACTTTGACTAGTGTTGACTAGAAGACTAACCTAGAGGTTAACCTAGGTTAAGACCACTTGGTTAGGTTAAGTAACCTTGGTTTGACCTAAGTTAGTGAGGTTTAAGTCATTGAAACTTGTTTGGAGAGATTTGGAGTTGATTAGGCTAGAATGGCTTATGACTTCATAAGTCATGACTAATGACTTGAGACTTAAAGCCCATAGGCCCACACCATGTAGCTAACCCTAATTCTAATCAGCCCATGGCTGGTCATGATAGTCTCCCCCATCCTATTTAATACCCTTCAAAGTTAGGGCTAGCCTCCATTAGGATTTTTGCCAAGTTTTAGAAAGAGGTAAGCCCCCATCTTCCATAAATCATAGAAAATCCATTTTAAATCCTTTTTCCTCCAAACAAATTGCATTGGGTTCTAATTTTGCTCCTCTTGCTGTTGGTTATGAGTATTCTCAGCTTGGGAGCACTTTGGAGGAGTTTGGCCATCAAGAGGAGCACCCTTCTTTGAAGCTTTTTGAAGGATTTGATACATATAGGTATATTCCAATCCCCTCCTTAGAATCCTAAATTTTTTGCATCATTAGGGAGCCCTAGACCTAACCTAACTGTAGGAATAGGAATCCCCAAAAGTTGTGTCCATTTCGTGTCCTAACTGGACACGTATCAGTGTCATGTTTGATGTGTTTGTTGAAATACCTCAATGGGCATTTCGTGTAAATTTTGGGATTTTGTTTGAATAGAAAAATAGGTTTTGGTCTCGCTTACACGTTTCTGTAGTTTTTGTGTCGTTCTAGTGTCGTGTCGGGTCCACACGGACACGCGGACACGTGGCCGCGTGCGCGTGCACAGGCACTGTGCGTGCCCTGCTGCTCGGGCGCGATTGCGACACGGACACGCCTCCTCGACATGCCAAATTTGACATGTAGCTAGGGGCTGACACTGACACGGGGCTCCCCAATTTTCAAAGCCCCACGTGTCGTGTCGGACACGCACGAACGCGTGCACCGATCTGTGCACTGCACAGTCGGCTGTCAATTTGGGCACTGACACGCGTGTCTTGTATCGCGTACACGCGACGTGGACACGTGGCAGGGTTCCCTAGCCCTAGCCCTAGTCTAGGTCGACACGGGGACACAACCACGTGGGTTGTGTCGTGTCGTGTCGTGCACACGAACGACGTGAACACGTGCACGAGGAGTGGACTGTTTTGCACTGTGTTTACTGTTTTTGGTTTTAAGTGATTGGACACGTTTGTGTCCACTTTTGTGGACACAAACACATCACATAGCACGAGTGCAATGTGTCCTAACTTTACCAACCTCTGTTTTGCTATTTTAATTCAAATTCATTGATCATTCTCATGTTTCCCTATTTTTCTGTTATGCATTGTATCAGTTAATTTCTGATTCTTTTTCCCAGATTTCTAAATCCGATTTTAGCAATCTTTTTAACCAAATTAACACTGTTATTGCATGATATTAAAAGCCTAATATGTTCTCCTATGTGATTTCTAAGTGTGTTGAATTTTGGTTTGAATTGATTGGGTTTGGGCTCATAAATTGAATGTTAAGTTTAAGGTCAGTTTTGACCTGTTGTTTAACATTGTAAATCTGAGTTTGAATATAGAATGGGACTGTTTTACTGAGAATTCATTAAAGGACTGTTTTAATAGGTTTTAAGTGATTATATGAGTTTATTGAACTGTTGATAATGTTAGAAATCTAAGAATGGTGTGGGGAAAACTGTTTAAACTGCAAACTGAGATTTATAGGATAGCACACTATTTTGCATTGCTCACTGTTTTCTCACAATTGCTCACTGTCCTCTACACTAACACACATGGCATTATCACACTCACTGTTTTTACACTCTTTATATCACTGATTGCTCACTGTTTTGCCACTGTTATGTTTCACACTAATGTGTATCAGTCTCACACACACACACCCTAGTGTATTTGTCCCACTATCCCCTCAAGTCACAAACACTCATGCACATGTCTCCTCTATCACACACACTAATGTGTATCACACATGTTCCTCTCACATACCCTTGACACACACTCTCACTATTTGATACCATATCACACTCACATGTCTCATGTCACTAACACACACACACTCCAGTCTCACACACACATGCTTTATCAACACTCACACACACTTGGTACCATAGGACCCTCACTCACATGCCATAGCTAACACCCTCTAATCTATTACCCTCTTCACACACACACACTTTCCCATGATACACACACACATATACACTTGGACACATAGCCATGTGCCCCCCTCTCATTTTTCATATATGTATATATGTGATATTTTATATGTGTGATATTAAGGGTACCTATATGCCCTTGTGTGTACCATATCATATATTAATAGATAATGTAGGTGTGGTTTTCATATAGATAACCTATATGTTATAAATTCTTATTTTAGATTATATTAATATTGTAATTGTGTATTATTTTAGATATAAAATAGCCTTGTGTAGGTGTGTTATAGGTTGGTTTAGTCTTGGTTTAGCCTATGGCCTAGTCTCTTAGCCTATGGCCTATGGTTGTGCCTGTGTGTCAGTGTGGAGCCTAGATTAGACTTGTGTAGTCTAGTTAGACTTAGAATAGCCTTGTTAGACTAGTTTGACTAGTTTGACTTAGGTTTGACTTGGTTGACCTAGTTTGACTTCTAGGGTTGACCAGAGTTGACCAAGAGTTGACTTTGGTCTAGATTGACCTAGATTCATGTAGAACGCATTGTAGTGCATATTATTACCATTCTGGACTTGTTGTGACTTGTGCTGTTCTAATAGAAGCCAGACACCACTCCTCGGACAGTATATATTTTCCAGATTCTCAGGATACAGGCGAGTACATTCTCTGATCATTTCATATCCTGCATTAGGAGTATATTTCCTGCTTTAGATTACTTTACATGATGCTGACACGTTGGAAACACAGATTAGTACTATATGGATCTGGTTGTACGATGTTATCCCCTTAGCGGATACATCGGGTATTCGTGTTCGTGTACTTTATCGAGAACATCGTGTACTCTTTGTATTTGTTACATTCGTGTACGAAACGTGTGAATCGTGTATAATTATGTATTCACATGACCTTCGTGTACAATAACATAACGTGGCTGGATCCTTGTATATTGATTGTGGCGGGGGAGTAGAAGTGGTTATGTATTCAATCCAGTAGATTACTCGTGTACAAACCTCTGTAGATTACTCGTGTACAACATCGTGCCGTCTACATAACCATCTTGTGCTCTGAATCACTAGTACTGTTAGTTCTCTATATATTGTAGCTATTTACTTACAGTCTCTCTTTTTATCATATTATTCTTCAGATCCTGTATCTTCGGACGCCGGGAGACTGCCCCTCTATCTGTATAGCTCCCAATCCAAGTACCTCATGCAAAGACAGGGATATGATCTGGAGACTACACCAGGCTTGAACTACGGTACTGGTCGGCGGTTACCTTTATAGTTGCCAGTCCCGGTCAGGAAACCACGGGATTACTACAACAAGACCCGATGTGGACTGGGGTATGTTACGCCTGCAACGACCCCTGAAAGCTCAGATAAGGAATGCGACTGGCATTCACACTCAATCGGATCACCAACTTCTGATTCAGATATCAGCATCGGGGATGTATTCAGGCAAGTCTTATCTGTCAATAAGGCATTCGCCGACGCTTACGAAGAAGAAGAGGACATTCCCGAACTCCTTGAATTAGAGCCGTGGGCCCAACAACTAGATGCGCAATAGGAGAAGCGGTTCGAACAAACAGAGCCTCCCACCGAGGATGAGGTTGTATAAGTCGATCTCGGTGATGAGTCCTCTCCAAAGCCCATCTTCGTCAGCAAGAATCTGACGGACGAAGAACGAGAATCACTACTACAACTTGTCAGAGAATACATCAACATGTTTGCCTGGAGCTACGAAGATATGCCAGGACTGAACCCCGAGGTTGCACTTCACAAGCTCAACATCCGGCCGGACGCAAAACCGGTCAAGCAACAACAGCGACGCTTCCGCCAGACATTATGAATGCGATCGAAGTCGAAATCAACAAACTGATAGCCAGTGGCTTCATTCGTGAGAAACAACATCCGGACTGGGTCACCAACATAGTACCGATCCTCAAGAAAAATGGAAAGATTCAAATCTGCATCGACTTCCGCAATCTGAACGAGGCGTGTCCTAAAGATAAGTTCTCCCTCCCTATCACGGACATCATGATCGATAACACCTGCGGCTTCGAGCGCATGTCATTCATGGATGGTTTCTCGGGATGCAACCAAATCAAGATGTCTCCCGACGACGAGAAGTACACATTATTCCGAACACCGATTGGCACATACTGCTACACAGTCATGCCTTTTGGTTTAAAGAACACTGGCGCCACCCATCAAAGAGCTATGAGCATCATCTTTAGAGACCATCTGCGTAAGACAGTGGAATGCTATGTCGACAACATCGCCGTCAAAATCCGCTCTAAGGAAGATCATCTACATGATCTGAGGACAGTGTTCGACCTGATGCGAGCGCACAACTTGAAGATGAATCCTACCAAATCTTTCTTGGGCGTATCCAGTAGAAAATTCCTAGGTTTTATCATTACTGCCCAGGGGATTCGTATAGATCCGGAAAAGACAAAGGCAATCATGGAGATGGGTCCCCCGAGAAATCTCCGTAAACTCCGAGGCCTTCAAGGGAGGCTAGCTTACATCAGGAGGTTCATTTCCAACCTCTCCGGACGATGTCAGCCATTCACTCACCTCATGAAGAAGGGCGTCTCATTCGTATGGGATGAAGAATGCCTACGTGCCTTCGTCAGCATCAAAGAATATCTGTCAAACCCTCCAGTCCTAGTAGCCCCGGTTGCTGGAAAACCATTCCTGCTCTATGTACGAGCGATAGAGCATTCTCTCGGCGCTCTGCTAGCACAAAACAACGATGCAGGCCATGAGCAGGCTATATATTTTCTCAGTCGAATGATGATGGGGCCGGAACACCGATATACCGCCGTGGAGAAGGAATGCCTCGCCCTGGTGTTCGCCATTCAGAAGACGCGATACTATGTCATGGGACAAACCATACATGTGATCTCACGAGTCAACCCCCTCAGGGTCCTCATGACCAAGCCAGGGGCACTCAGCTCTCGCCTCGCTACATGGGCGATATTGTTGTCTCCCTACCACATGATCTTCGTCCCACAAAAGGCTATTAAAGGTCAAGCTCTGGCAGACTTTTTAGCAGTCCATCCAGGTTCGAAGTCAACCCGGATATACGAAGAGATTCCAGATGAGGTTGTCGACTCACATGTGGCCTCTCATGATACCATATGTCAAATGTTCTTCGACGGCGCTTCCAGAACTGGGCCCAAGGGCAATATCGTCGTTGGAGTCGGAGTGGTGCTAATTTCTCCCTCCGGGTTGGTGATCAATCGGGCCTATTCCCTATGTGGCAGAGTACAATGCTTTGGTCATTGGCCTCCAACTTGCGAAGGAACTGGGGGTAGAATACCTTGAGGCATACGGCGACTCGTAGTTAATCGTCAATCAGATCCGGGGTTCATATGAAGTCCGCCATGAAAACATGATCCCCTATCACCAAATGGCGATCAGCATCATTTCGTCATTCGAAGGGTTCTTCATAGAACACGTTCTCAGACTCCAAAATATCGAAGCCGATGCCTTAGCTGGCCTTGCCGCTTCCCTAGCAGTTCCGAACTATGCTCATCACTCGGTGGATGTGATAGGCCACGAACTGGTCTATCCCAAGAATAATGTTCAGTTTATGACGAGTCATTCTGCTCAGACGGTTGACGAAACACCAGACTGGAGACAGCCATTCATAGACTTTGTAGTCTATGGCAACTTACCCGAAAACCCAAAGGAGGCCACCTCTATCAGAAGGTGTTCCCTCAGATTCTTCTACGATACAGAGACGAAAATGCTGTATCGACGATCCTACGATGGATTACTGCATCGGTGTCTATCAAATACAGAAGCCAAAGAAGCCGTACGCGAAGCTCATGACGGTATCTGCGGGGCCCATCAGCCTGGTCCGAAATTATAAGACCATCTTCACCGGATGGGCTACTACTGGCCCATGATGGTTGCGATGCAATAGACTATGCACAAAAATGCAAAGCTTGTCAAGTCCACGCAGATTTCATTCACCAACCATCTGAGTTTCTACATCCAACAGTGGCGTCCTGGCCATTCGAAGCATGGAGAATGGACAACATCGGTCCAATCACTCTACCTTCGTCCCGAGGACATCGTTTCATACTCGTAATCACAGATTACTTCTCAAAATAGGCGAAAGCTATTCCGCTTACAGAAGTGAAGACATCAAATGTGATCAGCTTCCTCAAGCATCACGTAATCTACCGCTATGGACTGCCCCGAAAGATCATCCACGACAATGGTCCACAGTTCGCGAGCCATGCCTTCTATCGGTTCTGCGACAAACACCGAATCCAGAATGTTTCTTCAACACCATACAATCCAGCAGCAAATAGGTTGGCAGAAGCATTCAACAAAACAATCATCAAGCTTCTCAAGAAGTTCGTGTCATTAAACAAGTACGACTGGAATGAGAAGCTCCGCGAATGCTTATGGGCGTACCGTACTATAGTACGAACGGCCACCGGGAACACGCCATTCTCCTTGGTATACGGGAGTGAAGCAGTTCTCCCATTGGAGACCCAAATCCCCTTGCTCCGTGTCGCCCTCACCTATTGATTGACGATAGATGATAATCACCATCGTCGACTACAAGAGTTGGAGGCCCTGGATGAAAGTGCCTACTAGCTCAACAACGAATCGAGCTATACCAAGCACACATCTCGGGAGCCTTCAACAAGAAGGTTAAGATCAGAACATTCCAAGTGGGCGATCTCGTTCTGGCAGTTCGGAGGCCGATGGTTATGACTCAAAAAACTGTCGACAAATTCCAGCCAAAGTGGGAAGGTCCATTTGTCATTGAGGCTGTCTTCTCCAACGGTGCTTACCGTCTCGCGAAACAAAATGAAGACTTGCTCATGTTGCCCATCAATGGCAAGTTCCTGAAGAATTATTATGTCTGAAACAACATCCTCTAAATTCCAGATTGTTGAGTTATGTACCTGCTGGTACCGCTGAACTTACATTCTGACTCCATATTCCCCAGATTGTTGAGTTATGTACCCGCAGGTACCGCTGAACTTATACTCCGGTCACTCCAGATAAATCTATATCGCGTCTTTTAGGTAGTAAGTCATGTATGATCATACCTCCGAACTTTCTTCCTAAAAGAGCTCCCTCCTCATGATCCATTATCCACACTTTCAGTGCACAAAAAAGGGTAATAGATCCACAAATTTCCCAAAACAACCACATCGATGTTACCTCTGAGTTGTTTCACTTCCGCCAAAAATAAATCACCCCCTTACATAGAACTTCCACGTCCTCATTACCTCTGAGTCGTTCTATGTACCCCTTCATGGAGCCCACTCCTGCCACGTCCTCATTACCTCTGAGTGGGAAGGCTCCATCGAAGAAACCATGCTTGCCACGTCCTCATTACCACTGAGTAAGTATGTTGGTTCCCTTTCGACTTATTATCCGTACCCAAAATCGGAGTACGCCAAGGATAATAGGCCCACAAATGCCCACTGTTGACCACAAATATCCTCCGCTGAGTCCACTCCTGCCACGTTCTCATTACCTCTGAGTAGGAAGACCCCGCGGTAAAACCCCCATACTTGCCACGTACTCATTACCTCTGAGTAAGTATGTTGGTTTTCTCTCGTCTTATTATCCGTATTCTGAACCGGAGTACGCCAAGGATAATAAGCCCACAAATGTCCTCTGTTGACCACAAATGTCCGCAGTCGACCACAAATGCTGTACTAAGTTTTCTAGTACATGCCACTCTTTTCTTATCATGTCTTGGGAGCCCAGCTACTCCCTGACATTCTTTCAAATACCAAGAACTTCCACAGCCACCTCATTGCAAAGTTGTTCTAGGTATTCCTCTCAAACTTGTTATCCGTACCTAAAACCAAGGTATGCCCAGGGTAACAGGTCCACAAATAGTCCCCCAGAGGGACAAAAAATGTCATAAACACAACAAGTACAAAAAATGAAGGATGAGTCAAAATATGCTCATTTATTCAGAATCCAAGGTACTATATTATCCGGGACTATGTCTCTATTACAAGATGGAAAAAAAAGAGAAAGAACATGAACATAAAAAAGCAAAAGAGCCGACTATGGCTCGGCGGTACATAATTCCAGGAGACGGTTCCTCAGCAAGGTAGTCTTCCATTCGAACCGCTGCTTGGCTCGGTGCTCGGCCTCCTGAGACAACCGCTCCGCATCATCCAAGTGCACGTGAGCCCGCCAGCCATCCTCAAGCTTCTTCAGAGCGAGCTCCAGGCCAGCAGAAGCTCGAGTAACTTTGTCGGCCTCCTGAATAATCATCCCCTTTTCCGTACGGGCAGCTTCGAGTTCAGACTCCAAGAAAGCCAGCTTCTTCTGAAGCTCGAGGATCTGCTCCCGGGTGTCAATTACCCCACGGGAGGCAGTCGCTTCTCGAGCCGTGCAATCATTACTCTTGTGGCTCAATTAATCATATAGCTGAGATAGATCGCGGAATTCCTTCAGTATGACCGGCTTGACCGTATCCCGAGCGACCCTCACCTTGTTCACAGCAGTTATGAGGAAACCGTGCTCTTGATCTATCGCAGCAGACAGATCAGCTTGCCACAGCACCTGAAACTGGGCCATCAGCTGATCAGCCTCTAGCAACTTCGGCTCCAGAAGTGCGACTATCCCCGCTCCACCGGGAAGGGTTTTGAGAATGTCAATTTGGCCTTGGGCGCATTGTCAGGCCAAGGCGATAGGGGTCCCCCGTTCCACAGCGGCCTCGACCCCTCTCTTCAAGTGGCGGTAGAAACTGTCAACAACATCCTGTGACGCTTCATCCAGAACTTCCGTAGAAGACAGCGTCAAAAAAAGTGTGGCTGGCAGTGTCGAAGGAGGCGCGCTAGAACTCGCCACTCCTGCCACCAAGGAAACAAATTCTGAGCAAAAAGATGCGTGGATAGTGGCTAACTCCTCCTCCGCGGCCCGCAGAACCTGGATACTCGGCAAGGCAGAAAGGTCGACCCTCGGAGCCATTTGAGTAGAGGAGGACGCAGGGACCATCGCTCCCTGTCCCGGCTGTGTCGCCACCTGACCGTCCGAACTCGATTCAGCGGAAGGCCCTTCAATATAAGTCGAAAGAGGAGGGGGCACGCTCCCCTCTACTAGATCCCCGCTGGCAGAGCCTACCTCAACAATGTCCGTCATCGGCACTAAAGGGGCAGGACCTGTATGTCCAGAGTAACCATCAATCAGTCTAACCCGAAGGATATGATGATAGAGCATATAGGCCTCCTCACTAGTTAAGATTTAGCTTATCTTACCAGGAGAGGAGTGTGGAGGCTACGGTTCACTCACAGCCACCGTAGTCCCCTCACCAGCAACCTCCAAGTCGAATTCAGCTGGTTCTTCTGCCCCAGTCACCCCAGAAAGGGATACGACTGGTTCAGCGTCACCCTGTTGAAATTTAACAGTCTCAGGGACAGGTTCAGTAGAGCCTCCGTCACCCTGGGTTGAGTCCTCAGCAACGTGGGAGTCCTCGGCCGCCTCCGGAAGAACCCCAGCAGAAATGATCGTGGTACACACGTCACTGACCAAACTGGTCAGGACCGGATCGACTTCAGTGATCGGTTCTCGAGATTCCTCTTCCTCTGACGCCTGCGAGAGGAAAGAAAAATAATTAAGGTCAAAGTTCAGGAGAAAAGGAAGAACTGAATAAAGATGGTAGTAACTCGATTTACCTCCGAAGCGGGGTTGACGTCCTTACTTCTATCCTTTATAGTAAGCTTGCGACGTCTGGTCGCAGCCCGTTTTCGGGAGTAAGGAATACCGCCAACAGGGGAGATTTGCATGCTATGTTTCCGTACAGGACCAGGCGCAACAGGCGGCTGATCCACCACCATCTCATTTAGTACGACAGGTGGCTGGTCCGCCACCATCTCATCTGACATAACAGGCGGCTGATTCGCCTCAACATCTTCCACCGGAAGGGAAGAGTTATCTGCATCATGCTCATCATTCTCTTCGTCCGCAGTGGTGGACTCCGAGTCAGGCACAAGAACTATGTTCGCCTTCCTCTTCCTCTTCTTAGATCCCTCTGGCTTCTCTGCCAAGCCGGTACCCACGATGAACCTGGTACTCGGGTCAAAATTAACGGGAGGCTTGCTCGCCGTAACATGATATAGGGCTACCATGCACAAAATCTCTCCTGCCACCTCACCATCAGGAACTAAAAAGGTGGTTCGGGTATGAACCGTGTCATAATAGTGCCATGTCCTGATACCATCCAGGACGCTGCCTTCAAAGCCCAGGCAAGAGCTGGGACTGTCAAAAAATAGCTGGCTATACCCGAACTGGCACGAAAATCTGCTGGGCAAGTAGGGCTCCAGGTAGACGTTGTTGCGGTTATGATATACTAGGTGCGCTGGACGGATATTGCGCAGCCAAAGGAGTAGTTTCTCGGGCAAAAGGAGAGGAGGTTCGGTACCATCAACATGTGCTCTCCTCACTTCTTCAGCAGTAAAACGAGGTACGGACACAAAAAAAGTCGTATCCGTCCACTCTCGCCAGCGCTCTCCGACAGGCTGGCATGGTGCTGTACTCCCAAGGCTGATGGTGGAATAGGAAAATGAAAGCGTCTTCAGCCGTAACGCCATCTTCTGCTCCAGGCCTCATCAAAGATCGGTTGTGTATTAACAGCCACCCCATCAGGTAATGGTATGGCAGCTCTATACACTCAAAATCCATCGCCATGTCACGAGCGATAACCTTGGAAGAAAAGGCGCGAAGGCCATGGTGTACGTTGCATACCATGGCCGGAAGGAGAGCCAGCTTGACCCCAAAGACCAACTTTACGACAGGGAGGATAAAATGGTGACTGATTCTCTCAATGGAACCTGCTCCTCTGGAGACTACGCAGTTCCGTAGCTACACCATCAGGAACCCAGCCAAAAGCCCTTTTTTGACAGTCGCTGAGTACCATGATGGAAATAACTAAAAGAGTCGGTCTTACTCCCAAAGGTATTGCCCGTGGACCTCGATCTCTTGGCAGTTGACACCAAATGCTGTACCTCCTCATGAGTTTGAGGATCTCGAGAAGAAACCCGGCCCGAGGCACCTAGTGTGAAAAGGTACGTAACCCAGGTGGTGGTGTGAAGAATACTCCCTTCCGAGCTACCATCCTTCTTGATAGCCGTCTGATGACAAGTACTGTGATGACATAACAATTCCCGATACACGGCAACAAAACCTGGGAACTGCCGATCCAAATCCTCGAGCTCTTCGCTCGTAGGGGTGTATACTTCAAAGACTTCTTCCCTCCAGGGCAGCTTGGAGACAACGTACATCTCGTGGAGAGCGAGTCCCAGCTCTCCTCCCGGTGCGAAGAAGGTTCCTGTCCGCCGGTTGTACATTTCCAGAAGAGCCATAAATAACGGCTTATTTATGGGTAGACCATAACAGGTGCCCTGAATGGCGTGGTAGAGACCGATCTCACGCAGGAGAGTCGCATATTTCTACAGAATCCACGTGGTCAGGTTGGCCCACGTAGGGATAGGGTTTATCCAGTTCAGCAACGCCAACCGGCCGACGGGATACGACCCTTTGCGAGCAAGCTGGTTCAAGAAGGTATCAGCCTGAGAGAATGTGAAATTGGGACCCGTGACGTTTATGAAGGTACCTGGAGCCAGTTCCATTCCGTGCCGACTGACCGGTTCCTTTCTCGGATACGCTGACCCCAAATTCCTATTGTAATAGATGTTTCCCACGAACATCCCCGACTTGCTGGGAGTCAAGGAGTCTACCATCTTTCTGTCTAGCGGTAGCATATTAAACCAGGACAGAGGAAAATGACGCTCTATCGGAGGGATATGGATCTCCACCCCGTCAAGAGTAAAGTCCCAGCTCTCGGATATATCCAGCGCCCGGGTGTTCTTCACAGACAAAGCATCCCTGAAGAGGAACGCATGCTTCAGGTATTCCCCCTCCAATTGCCCCAAATTCATCATGGCGCAGAGAAAGTGAAAGGACTGTTTCTTGATAGCATTCAGCCTCTCCAAAGGCTCTTTCGGAAGCTGGTTCATCACATACTCGACTATGTGGTCATATCGATAGCCCAAAGCCGATTGTGCGCGACCCACCAGGGGTTCCTCTGCAGTATTGACTGGCAGATTTACTGAAAAGAGACAAAAGAAATAAAGTCAGGAGACAGCCAGAAAATAGTTAGAGTTCATACGGCCCTGATTAAACGAGTTCTTATGCGGCTCGATTTAGACGAGTCCTCATGCGGCTCTGTTTAGGTGGGTTCATATGCGGTTCTGATTCGTGGAACGCTATGCGGCTCAGTCCATTAGGAGCTCATGCGATTCTGTTTAGAGGAGCTTCATGCGGTTCAGTTCTAAAGGCGTTTATGCGGCTCAGACGTTCTCATGCGGATCAAACATAGGGCATACCCCATGCGACCCAGATATGAGAAGTTCATACGGCCCATACAATATATGCGGCTTCTTCGTACTGAACTTTAGGCAGTTCAATAAAGACGAAGAACGCATTGAATGCTGAAGGAAAGAAGGCTTGTGCATAAAAACATGCAACAGAGCCATTGTGTTAGGGTTTGAAGTGTTCGATCTTCCACATAGTCCTTACCTTTGATGGCAGGGTAGATGTCAGGATGGACTGGGGGCGCTACAGTCAGCGATGAGGCCGCCGCCTTCTTGCCTTTCGCCGCAGCAGAGGCCTTGGAAGCTTTGGAAGCTTTGGGGGCCATCGTCGATTGATGATCGGAGAAGGAAAACAAAGACAGTGGCTTAGGGCAAGAAAAGAGGAAGACAAAAGAAAGCAAAGAAGTTTCTCTGTCCTAAAAATACCTCTATTTATAGGCAGACATAGGGGGGCACGTGGACCGATAACCGCTTTGGGTCGTGTGCTGCAGGCAAAACCGACTCCTCGAATTTTTCTCCCTCTCATAAAGGAGATTCACCCAGGGCATAAAATCCAAATATTTAATGAACCAACTCTTGGGATTCCTCTAAAAGATGGCTCTAAAATGAATTAAGGGCAATTAATGAGATGCACGCATGGCAGGGAGCCCATGCGGCTAGGGAGTCTATGCGGCCAGACAGGCCATGCGGCCAAGAAGTCCATGCGGCCAGAACATCCTATGCGGCCAACGGAGCTCATATAGCCATGCTTCTTATTCAAAGTATTTCAATTTTTCAAATTAAAAACTTTGAAGGGGGTCTTGTAGAAGCATGGAAAAGAACAAGAAGAAGCCCATGCGGCTCAAAACAGAAGAAGCCCATGCGGCTCAAAACAGAAGGAGCCTCATGCGGCTCAAGAATCTATCAGAGCCTCATGCGGCTCAGAAATTCTCCAATAGCCTCATGCAGCTCAGGAAAGAATCACGTGGCCCTATGCAGCTTGTTTTTTACAGCTGGCCATAAAGTGACTGCTCCAATTAAATGCTCTGACGTAAAGTGAAGACTATGACATTAAAGACTGAAATGATGATGAACTCTGACATGACGGCACATTCTTCGGAAATGAAGATAATCTCCTATACAGCTGGCACGATCCACCAACTCCAAAGCTCCCTATGCGGCTGCCATCTCCCCATGCGGTTGATGCTCTCATGCGGCTCGGATCGTAGAGACCATCATCATGCGGCTAAAATCCTAAGAAGCCACCCCATGCGGCCGCTGTCCTCATGCGGCTCGGATCATGGAGATCATCTCCATGCGGCTCAAATACTGAGAGGCCATGTCCATACAGCCTTGACACGTGGCTAGTCTTATGCGGCTCAATTGGAAACCACCCCCATGTGGCTCAGATTTCGAAAGCTACCCTCATACGGCTGTGGCTCACGGTTATGACATGTGACAGAAGGTCAGTTTCCCCGTAATGATGGTTAGACACGTGGCATTAAATCAATCAAGACTTATCAACAAATCCCAACAACCAGATTTAGTGCAATCATCATAATTACCCGAATCAAAGCAGATTTATTACAATCATGCAGATTAAATACGTGGCAGGAGATCCGAGCTTCCCAAGGATTTATGACAATCAGCATTAATTGCCCATACGGATTTTACACAATCAGCATTAATTGTCCAGATTCGTTGTAATCAAGATTAGTGGTCCAGATTAATTGCCAACAAGATAGGATCAAGGAAAATGGCAATTAAATCCCCAAGCCGCCGACTTTTTTAGGGCAATCATTACAAACCCTCATGATCATACCCCATTCCTATAAATAGCAAGGTGCCATTCCCTTACAAAATGAGATGACCCCCGACTGGATACACAGAGAGACAAAGACACGCACAGAAGAGACTTTCCACACGCTCTGAGAGCATTTCTTTATCAGAGTTGAGGCTACGTCCGATCGTCCAAGGAGTAAGGCAGAGCTGCCGTCGCTTTCCCGAGCCTCTATCGTCACCCCCCAGAATCAAAACTAAACAATTGTACTTAGATTGCTGTACCTAGGTTTTCATTCCTAGGCTTTCTTTGTATGAGCGAGTTTGTATTGTGAAGTAAAAGTCCAGTCCTCCCATAAAATTGTTCTGTTCTTTTATAATCAATGAAAAACAGCATCATGGTGTAAGGAATGTGTAACTCGAGAAATAGCTACCAAGAAGCAATATGTAACTATGGTAACCTGGCAGTTATGAAGAACACAATGAAATAAATTAGAATAGTAACTATCAAAGTGCATTGAAATATCAGTTTCGATATGTGAACGACTAAGGGATAAATCCGGCACCCTGTACTGTAGAAGCATGGAAAATATTACTTTTAGTCCCACATCGAAAAAGAGAAGTAGAAAGGGCTCACTCCATTCTATATATAGAGCCCCCTTCCCTCCTTTGAAAAGTGTACCAACTTCCCTTCCCTCGTTCCAACTTGGACTCTTCCTACTATGCACCTTCGGGTGCTAAGTCGAAGAAGTCTAGGACAGTACGGGCCCAACAAGCCCAGTCAACTGTCCAAGCTGCTGACCGTCAGCGGGCACCGTTAACTGTTATACAGGCTCCTGATGGAAAGTCTACAGAACCACCCGCGTCCAGTCCCCCAGGGCTAACGGACATGGTGGGCCTCAAAAGTCTCCCTACAACGATCGAGCGCAGTACTTTACTAGCCTCAGATCAGGGAGCAAATATGATGGTCCCAAAAGTCTTCCTACAACGATCGAACGCAGTGCTTTACTAGCCTCAGATCAGAGAGCAAATATAATGGTCCTAAAAGTCTTCCTACAATGATTGAGAGCAGTACTTTACTAGCCTCAGATCAGGGAGCAAATATGATGGTCCCAAAAGTCTTCCTACAATGATCGAGAACAAGTACTTTTACTAGCCTCAGATCAGGGAGCAAATATGATACCTACGCACCAGGACGCTCGGGATACCTGGGCCCACAAAACAGATACAAAGGTAGATCAATCTGCTCTCGACTTACGAGAGGTGGTCATTCACAAATACAAGAAGAGAGAAACAACCTTGGCGTACGATGAGCCCTTTCCAGGATATCAATGCATCCAAGCCATCATCAACTGCCACTGCCACAAGACAGTGGCTCCACTATCAAGGCAGTCTATGTTCTAGCGACTGCGACCTGCTGTACCTTTCCAACATCATCTCGAAAACATGATGCCAATTGAAGACGTTATAACAGCCTGCTCTCAACTAGATGTATTACTCAGATGTCTCAGTCAGGCGCATCGTCTCAGTCAAGCGCATCACAATGTTTTGAAGGAGTCCACCGTCAAATCTTCTTCGAACAAGGAGATCAGTCAAGAGGGAGACAAACGAAACTCTCTCAAATTGTGACATTCGGCACAACACCTTCTCCTAGGGCCCCCATACCCATCCAACCAGAAGATATCCTTCATGCGGCTTAGTCATGAAACATTCCTCATGCGGCTCAGTCATGAGATGGCCTCATGCGGCTCGGTCAGAAGGCATTCCTCATGTGGCTCGGTCATGAGACATTTCTCATGCGGCTCGATCATAAGACATCCTTTATGCGGCTCGGTCAGAAGGCATTCCTCATGCGGCTCGGTCCTGGGACATTCTGCATACGGTTCGGTCATGAGACATTCCTCATGCGGCTCGGTCATGATACGTCCTTCATGCGGCTCAGTCATGAGACATTCCTCATACGGCTCGGTCATGAGACGTCCTTCATGCGGCTCGGTCATGAGACATTCTCTCATGCGGCTCGGTCATGAGACGTCCTTCATGCGGCTCGTTCATGAGATATTCCTTCACGCGGCTCGGTCATGAGACATTCCTTCATGCGGCTCGATCATGAGACATTCTTCATGCGGCTTGGTTATGAGACGTCCTTCATGCGGCTCGGTCATGAGACATTCTTCATTCAGCTCGGTTATGAGACGTCCTTCATGCGGCTCGGTCATGAGACATTCTTTATGCCGTTCGGTTATGAGACAGTCCCTCATGCGGCTCAGCCAGGATACATCCTTCATGCGGCTCGCCACAGAATAGTAGTTGAGACACGTGGCAGAGATTGACCAAGTCTTAACAGTTCAGATTTACTGCAACAAATAGATCATGATCAATCTCAACCAACCCCCAGCTGTCCACTATAAACAGAGTCTCGAGGCATAGTTACAACCATGTGGCCCGAAATTTGCCATGTGGCTGTACATCCCATTCCTTATGAATTCCTATAAATAACAAGATGCTATTCCCTTGCAAGAGAGGCATATAGACGCCCAGGAAAGCACACAAAGCTCAGAAGTAGATTCTTCCCTTCGTGTCTTCAGAGAGCATTTCTTCACCTGAGCCGAGGTTGCGTTCGATCGTCCAAGGAGTAAGGCAGAGTTGATAACACTTTTCCGAGCCTCTACCGTCACATCCCAGAATCAAAACTAAACAATTATACTTAGATTGCTTTTCCTAGGTTTTGTTTCTAGGCTCTCTTTTATACAAGCGAGTTTGTAATTGTGAGTCAAGTTCAGTCCTTCCATAAAAAAATGTTCTGTTCTACGACAATCAATGGCAAACACGATGGCGACTCTGCTGGGGACATCCTTCTCTTCCGATGAGAAGTTGGTGACACAATCTGATACGTCCAAGCTCGGCTCTACACAGCAAATGCTTGTGGTTCGCTTCAACCAACAAGCCTTTAAAGAATTGCTCTATGAAGGGAGCGCCAACCCGTCTCAGAAGCGAGCTAGCCCAAAGAGGACTCGCAAGACGTCGGTGCACAAAACTGTTGTCCCCGACCAAGTTCTCGAAGAAGCTCCTTCTGCAGCCCAAGACGGTGACCAAAGCTCTCCTGCGGCTTTGCTTCCGACCGCAGAGGACCCCAATGTCCCTAAAATGAGCAGAGAAAAATACTACGATGTTGAGTTTTTGGTGGCACAAGAAAACTCCATACAGACAAAGAAGAAGCCACATAGAGGAGATCGACAGTCTGTCCATGCGGCAGCCAACTCTGGCCGCAGGCAGCCAACTTATGCGACAGCCAACTCTAGCCACAGAAAGATGATCCATGCGGTAGCCAGCTCTAGCCGTAAGAGATGGTCCATGCGACGACCAATCCTGGCTTCAAACAGGATGTCTCATGCGGCCCTGTCAGAACCTCTGTGTTCGACCACCTCTCATGCGGGCACGACGCCATGCGGCTCACTAAAGATGCGGGATGTATCAATCTGGACTCCTTTTATTATGCGCCTTCGGGTGCTAAGTCAAAAAAGTCTAGGGCAGTACGGGCCCAACCAGCCCTTTCAACTGTCCAAGCTGCTGACTGTTAGTAGGCCCCGTTGACTGTTACACGGGCTCCTGACGGAAAGTTGTACAGAACCATCTGCGTCCAGTCCCCCAGGGCTAACGGACAGGGTGGGTCTTTAAAGTCTCCCTCTAAAGATCTAGAGCAAGTGCTTTTACTAGCCACGGATCAGGAAGCAAACATGATTCCCAAGCTCCCGTGCGCTCAGGATTCCCGAGTTCACAAGTTGGGTACAAAGATAGAGAAGCTTCCTACCGACTTGCGTGATGTGATTACTCACAAATACAAGACGGCAGCGTCAGCATGCAATGAGTCCCTCTCGGGGCGTCGTTGCACCCAGGTCATCATCAACTGCTGCTGCAACAAATCAGCAGCACCTGAAGGTCGGCAGTCAGTTTTCCAGCGACTGCAGCAGCCAGCACCTGTCCAAATTCCAGGGGACGAGGAGTTTTCTTTTGTCGCCTGTAATTCAACTCAAAAAGTTCCTTCTGGCAAGGGAGGAAAGAAGACAGGCTCTTCCAGCCCGGCCATCTCGGCCAGTATTACAAGGAGACCCTCATCCGGGGGATTCCCATCAACTACAGGGGGTGTCTATTTAGGCACTCGGTCTAAAAAGAAGCTTCCAGTACCCCGGGGTGCACCTTCGGCCTCCTTGAGAGAAGATGAAGCCGGGGGTAGCGACCCCCTCAATGTATGCGACAACCTAGTGTACCAAGAGTACACGCAGGGGGTAGAGATCCCCCAGAACTCTATAATAGAACCAGATTTCCCTGAGGGCCATCACCCTCAACAAGACGATACAGCTTCCTACACAGGGGGTAGCACTCCGTCCGAGTCAGAGGAAGATGATATTCCGACATTCCCTGATGATTTCTTTATACAAGGATACGGCAAAGAGAGTACCTCTGCCACAATCTCCTCTACCTCTATCCACGTGAGGACAGTCTTTATGGCTGACGACGATCATGAAGCGCCTTCCGACCGACAACGGCTAGAAGTGCTGGAAGCCATGCTCCTGTCCTTGGTTAAGTCTGTGGACGAGATCAAAGCCGCCTTGCCAGCTCAACCAGCAAAAATGTCCGAACAAACAAGCTTGGGACCCGCAGTCAACGCGGTCTCCAACACGACCGCCCCTTCTTTGGGTGATGATCCCGTAGCACCATCCGTTCCTTCAACTGCTGATGAAGCCAAGGAGGCAAGGAGGGAAGTTCAGGAGCTTCGAGCAATGTTCAATGCCCGAGACTCCTCTCGAGATCTCAGAGTACGGCAGCCATATCCCGTTGCATGGAGAGATGTGCCTTTTTTACCATGGTACAAGCCGTTCCATATTGATTCTTATGATGGAAATACCTCTGTTAGTATGTACATGACTTACTTTGAAGTCACAACCGACCACTTGCCGCATAGTGATGCCATCCTCACGCGACTATTTATCGGAGCATTGGAGGGGATCACGTTCGACTGGTACCGCAACCTTTCCAACAACTGCATTCACTCTTTCGACGGCTTCAAGCGCATATTCCTGGAGAGATTCTACGAAGTGGGGCATGATGTGACGATGTTATTTTTCATGGACATCGTTCAGGGAGAGAGGGAGCTCACAAGGAACTATATCGAGCGGTTCTGCCAAACCACAATGAGATTGCCCCAAGGCAATCCTGAGAGCTCCTTGATTGAAATATGCCAGAAGAAGCTGCTTCCTGCAATTAGCCTCTGGATGGGTGATGATCAGTTCAGAGATTAGACGACCTTCATCATAAGTGCTACCAACGCAGAAGCAAAATTGAAGAAAGCTCGCCAGTTGGGATTACATATCCCAGATAGAGAAAATAAGGGCAGACGTCCTAGGTCCACCTCCAACAACAACAACAGTGGCGCCACCACCAACCGAGACAATAAGGGCAAACAGGCCATGGTCACTAATGCGACTCAGAAGCCTGAACAAAAACAGACGAAAGGTTCGTGGCCCAAGATCAACTACTCATTTGAAGATAGTCATGTCAAACCTATCTTCGACATGCTCCTGAAAGGGGGTAGGATCCAGCTC
This sequence comes from Iris pallida, assembly GCA_029216955.1. NCBI lineage: Eukaryota > Viridiplantae > Streptophyta > Magnoliopsida > Asparagales > Iridaceae > Iris > Iris pallida. The sequence continues at coordinate 325,082 of JANAVB010037220.1, read as the reverse complement.
CCTCCACCAAGACGTTAGCCCCGAGCAGCAAAAATAGAGGATCCAAAATACTATCACTTCCACCGCTATGTCCATCATGCTACTCATAATTGCTTCCAATTGAAGCGGTACATTCAGAGTCTTATCGACTCAAAAGCTCTGTCGATAGACTTTGAAGAGGTTACCATGGCGGCGAACATGGTATCTCTTCAGTTCGGTGACTTCCCTCCGACAAGCACTCCAGACGGAGTCATACCTGTCCCTCGGGCAACAATAGAGGTTACTAATCTTCCACCCGTCCGGAACCAGACATCTGGACTGGTACCTCTCACTACCTCGTGAGGAAAAATCATGTGGGTGTATCCAGACTTGGTGCTCGAAGTTACCCAGGGGGTATCATCTCCTACCAACAAAAAGAAGGACAGGAAGTCTAGAGCTTGCCATACAATTACAGCTGAAGCTGAAGAAGCTGCAATATTGTTACCCGGTCTGGAGCACAAGTCCAGCCCGCACGGGATAATCCAGTCGTAGATCCTCAGCAAACAACGTTGCCTCCCTCTGATGTTCCAAGGCCATCTCAGCCTCCACTGGCGGATAAGTCCAAGACAAGGGAGACCCGCTTCGACAGGCCACTCCGTAATGATATACCTCAGGGACTGGAGAGACCTTACAACTTCAATATATTAGCACAATTGGCTAATACGCCAGCAAAGTTGTCATTATACGAGCTCCTAAGGCTCTCCAAGGATCTTCGTGTCGCATTAAGCGAAGCCCTCTAGAATGCCGATGCCTACTTAGCTCAGGTCAAGCCTCCAGGGGAAGTGTAACACCCTATTTCTGAAAATTGGGGATTTTTTTAAAATTTATTATTTTTATTATTTATTAGTGGTATTTTAGTCATGGTGTGATTTTCTGGTGAATTTAGTTAAGTTAAACCATTTCTAAAGTCATGCTAAGTCATGACTTATGACTTTGTGACTTTGTTAGTAAACCTTAGTGTAAACCCTAGTTTCTCTAACCTAGAAGTTGCCATGACCATGAGAACTTGACCATAGGCTTAGAATATTATTTTAGTGATTTTTAGCCTAAGGGGTATTTTGGTAATTTTCTAGGAATTAAGTAGGATTAGTGAGATTTTACTATTCATGGACTTTTGATTAGTGACTTGATAATCCCTAACCTAGTTACCCTAATCAATAGGTTAAACCCTAACCTAGAATGACTAAGAGGATTAGATATTCATGGTAGTCAAAGCTATACAAATATCTAGATATTTACTTATTGATATTTTGCTTGATTTATGCAAAATATCTTAAACCTTTACAAAAGTCCTTCCCTTAGCTTGTAAGCAAGCCAAGGACAACCCCCCCCATGCCTTGGCCATGCCATGGCCGGCCAAGACACCCCCCCTGGCATGACCCCCTTCCTATATATTTTGATAAATTTATTGCATTGCATTGAATTAAATTCATGAAAAATACCCTTTACTTCAAAATTTCATATCTCACTCTTTAGAGGTCCAAATCACCTCTAGTTTCTTGCATTGGGTTCCTACAACCTAGAGGGTGCTAAGGGAGGCTAGCAAGTTGGACACAAGGACTTGGACACACCCATAAGTGGACTCGGACACCCCCCTCATTTATTGAGTTTTCAAGGATTTTGCACATATAGGTAAATGTCTCTAAACCATATTAATATTGTAATTTTTCTTCATAAATGCATGCATATAGGTGTATACTAGCTGTGGGTAAAGTTTGGTGGAATCTAGGAATTGTTTGGTGTCGTATCGGACACGTATCCTAATTTAATTTCATTATATTTTAAGGTTTTTAGCTCACTGTCACATTGATATTTACACACTGTTTTGTAGAACTTTTGAACCAAAACCTAGCCTAGCTAACCCTAAACCTAACCCTAAAACACTGAGCACAAATTGGGTTGTGTCGTGTCCAAAATCTGGACACGAAGCTCTCAGTTTCAACACTGTCTGGACACTGCACAGTACACAAAATATGTCCTGCTACCTAGACACGTTTTCTCGACACATACACCACGTGGACACGCCAAAATTGGCATAGAGCACGGGGCACTGACTGACAGGTCATCCCCAAAGTTTGGGATGACCTCGTGTCGTGTCGGACACGGAATCGTCCCCGCAAGGGTCGTTCAGTGCACAGTATACACACACAGACACCTAACTTTGAGCGTGTCGTGTCCACTGTACACGACACGTGGACACTTCGTAGTGTCATGGACACGAAGCCTATCCTTAGGCGAACATGTGGACACGATTTCGTGGTGTCTCATGTCCTGTGTCACGAGCACGAGGCTAGTGACAGCGTGCACGACGCTGTCGAACTCGCGCGTATCAGTCGTGTTTTCACGACTGATACGGCTCTCGTGTCGACACTGTGAGACACGTGGACACAGTGCAGGGTGTTAGACACGTACCCTACCCCTAGGTGAACATTCGTGCACGTGCACGAGACACGAGAGTGTCTGTGTCGTGTCCTAGGGTGAGTTGCACGCGTGCACGATACTGTGTGTGTGCGTGTGTATCAGGTTTACCCGATTGGGTTTTGTGAGTCGTGGACACGTCGAAATGTGTCGTGGTGTCGTGTCAGGCCCCCTAGACACTAGAGGACACCTAGGGGCTCAGTTACCAACCCTTCGAATCGAGCCTTAGCTCGGTTTTGTGTGAGAAATCAAGTTTACCTATATTTACCTAAACAGTCCATTTTTCCAGTTTTGTATTATTTTCCAGTTTTGTAAAAATGAATTTCAAACTTAATTTTGATATAAATTATACATTGTATTAGTGTATTTTAGTATGTATATGTGTAGTACATATATATTTGAGGGTGTGGGTCGATTTTGGGGAGAATTGGTGGTGTGTGTGTGTAGTTATATATATATACATATGTGTGTATATATGTGGTGTGTGTGTGTGTTTTCTGTGGGGGTTTCCTGTCTCAGGAAACCTGAGACACACCCCCCCCACTGTTCAGTCTCTCTCCCTCTCTCACTGATTAGCTCTCTCTCTCATTGAGTCTCCCCTATTCTCTCTCTCTATATGATTCTCTCTCATTACCTCCCTCTCTATATATATATTGTATATAGTATATATTAGGTAATATACATATACATTTTGTATGTATATATATATGTTATAGATATATATTAGTGTATATATATGTTATATAAATATGTGGGGTTATGGGTATATTACATAGTGACCCTTTATATATAGGTTATATATATATTTGTATAGATTCTATTGTAGGTATAAACCTATGAACCCTATGACCATTGACCTAGGAATACTAACCTATGGGCTATGATACTAGCCTATGGCCATTAGGCCTAACCCTAATTGACTAGTAAACCAAGACTTAGCTAGTTTGACCCCAATTCGACTAAGTGTTGACCAAGGTCAACCTTAGGTCAAATTTGAACTAGCTTAACCTAGTTTTGACTTAAACTAACCTAGAATGACTAGTTTGACTAAACCCTAGACTATTGACTAGTTGGTTTAGACTTTGACCTATATAAGGGTATTATTTATGACTTGGTTATATAGATAGCCCTATGTAGAGTGAAGATAGGTATGGGATTAAGTAGGATACTTAGAGTTGAGTCTTGATTGAGTTAGACTATGGTTTAGCTTGATTATAAGATTAAGTTTGATGTTGTACTAAATATATGTATTTATATGTGGTATACCTTATATAGGAAGTTGGTTATACCTTAGCTTTGTATTATGGTATCTTAGGTAACCTAAGACAAGTTGCCTATGGTTAGTTGAGTTAACCTTATAGAGTTGACTTGGATAGTTGACCCTTGACCCAATTACCTTGTTGACTAATCTAAATTTGACTTAAGTTGACTTAGTTGACTGTTAGAATTGTCTAGAGTTGACCAAGTTTGACTTTGACCTAGTTTGGCTTAGGAATCATGTAGTATGCATTGTATACTTTATTTTTACCATTGTGGATACATTGTGACTTGTATTGCTCTGATTAGGAGCCAGACACCTCTCCTCAGGCAGTATATCCTCTTCAGACATTCAGTTATCAGGCGAGTACATTCTCTGACCGTTTCATACTTGTTCAGGCTTTACTTCTCGCTCTAGATTACTTTACTTGTTGCTGTCACATTGGTAACACGGATTGGTACTATATGGATCTTTACATGAGATGTTATCCCCCTCGGGAGCATCGGGTACTTCATGTTATGTGTGTTTCACTATCATCATGTACTCCTATGCTTCCATTATTCATGTACACTCATGTGATCATGTACTCTCATGTTTACTGAGCGCTCATGTATACAATCATGTGCACCCTTTCATGGGCCCCATGTGATATCATGTACAATAACGTAACTTGTATAGATCCTTGTGTATTGATTGGGGTACGGGGAAGTAGAAGTGGACATGTGAATAATTCCAAAGTAGTGTAGTCATGTACAAACTCAGTAGTATAGTCATGTATAAATTCTAGCCATTCACATGCCTATCTTGTGCTCTACATCACTAGTCACTACAGTTCTCTATATACAGTAGATATTTCATTACAGCTATCTCTTTTACATCGTATATTTCCTTTCAGCAGTTCATGTATCTTACTCTATTGCCTGTATCGTATTTCCTAACCTGCTATGCACTGCGTGAGATGTATTGTGCTCGTTCCCGTCCTGATTGGACCTGTTAAAAATATTACAGAGGATGAGGATGAGGCCCTGGTGTCTACCTATTATGGAGCAGGACTAGATGATACTTATGTTGTGGACCCTCAGCAGGATCCACCTGCAGCTGAGGATATTGCCCCAGTAGTCTAGACCAGTTTAGTCTAGGCAGTCTTTTCTATATTTACTTTTTGTCTCACATTCTGAGTTGTATTTTGAGATGTGGAGATGTATAGACTCTTAGACTTATTGTATTATGAGTTGACATTCTGGATGTTATGTATCTTAGACACTTAGACTTATTCATCTATGATATGGTTCTCTTTGAGTTACTATCTATCTTCTGTCTTTCGTTCTTCTACCCTAGATGTGATTGAGATGTATATTGTTATGTTACCTCCATTCGGAGAGTATAAACTGTACAGGTACTTTGGTATTGTTAGATGATTGACCTAGGACAGCGTTCTACCGCCGACACTGCGGCGTAGGCTGGGCGTTGTTACGTTCTCGTACCCTAACAGTGGGTGCGGGTCGTGACACGTTTTTAGTGGTGGCCCATGCAGGTCGAGTTTATGTAGTGGTATTCAAACTAGAGTATCACTACAGCCTGCGATAGGATTAGAGGAATAGGCTTAGAGAGAATGGATACTCAATCACTGTTAGGATTTCATGAGAGATTCCGGGACGACCCTTGAGAATCTTATTTTGAACTTCGATATTGAAAACCCTTTTCCTCTTGTTTTAATTCACCCTCACTCCTTGATGTTTAAGGGATCTTGGACTATTTAAACCTTATTCATCATTACCTCCCTTATATTTTGACCTTCTTTACTGCTAATTTAGTCTTAGTTTTGCAAGCTTATATTTTATCGAGCTTGATCACGACATATTTTATTGGGGGCTAGTACCCACTAACATATTGTCTAATCAGGGCCGGTGCATGATGGTCTGATCAACCTATTGCACTTTGGTTCGCTTTCATATATTATTCTACATGGATGGAGCCACTTGCAGGTTCTGTTCTTTCAAATCCATTCTCATCTTGTTTCATTATATCTGTCTTGGAATCCAATTCCATATGCTCCTACCTATTCTTATTTTGATGAATTTGACCTGATAGTTCTTTTAATTTTATCTCTTACTTGGGAGTAGGAGTAGGAGTAGGAGTAGCTCTAATTGTTAAATCCTTTAGGAATGAATTGATGTATGTGCTATACCTTGACTTAGAAGAGTAGCTCTAACCATAGAATGGTAAACCTCTTAACCCTATTGATTCATTGTTTTCTTACCTACCTAGTCTAATACCCATAGTCACAGACTATCCCATTTAACCTATCCTTGTACTACTATTGCATCACAACTTCTGGTTTAAATTTAGGCCATTGACCATTCCCACTCTAATTATGATCATCGTAGGCACATTACCATGACTTTTTAATTAGGAGCACAAGACTAGTGTTTTCTCAAAACCAATTTCACAGGCATGACCTAGACTTGACAACCTACACCCATGACCTTAGTGTCCCACTCAGGTATACCATTGTGTGCTTCATTTGCTTAGTACGATTTTCCTGATCCGAGACTCCATCCTGATTTACCCCATGGAGTTATTTTTGGCTTCGATTTGAATTAAGGACACCTTATGACCTAAAACTGCCAGCCAATTTTTGGACATGACCCAGTATAGGTCTACTATCCATATTTTGCTTGTTGACCTTGTATGTTGCCTAGGTAGTGGCTTCGTCCTTGATTGTTGGAGGTTTGACCTAGAAGGAGTACGACCATCTAAATTTCGAGGACGAAATTATTTTAAGGTGGGTAGACTTGTAACACCCTGTTTCTGAAAATTGGGGATTTTTTTAAAATTTATTATTTTTATTATTTATTAGTGGTATTTTAGTCATGGTGTGATTTTCTGGTGAATTTAGTTAAGTTAAACCATTTCTAAAGTCATGCTAAGTCATGACTTATGACTTTGTGACTTTGTTAGTAAACCTTAGTGTAAACCCTAGTTTCTCTAACCTAGAAGTTGCCATGACCATGAGAACTTGACCATAGGCTTAGAATATTATTTTAGTGATTTTTAGCCTAAGGGGTATTTTGGTAATTTTCTAGGAATTAAGTAGGATTAGTAAGATTTTACTATTCATGGACTTTTGATTAGTGACTTGATAATCCCTAACCTAGTTACCCTAATCAATAGGTTAAACCCTAACCTAGAATGACTAAGAGGATTAGATATTCATGGTAGTCAAAGCTATACAAATATCTAGATATTTACTTATTGATATTTTGCTTGATTTATGCAAAATATCTTAAACCTTTACAAAAGTCCTTCCCTTAGCTTGTAAGCAAGCCAAGGACAACCCCCCCATGCCTTGGCCATGCCATGGCCGGCCAAGACACCCCCCCTTGGCATGACCCCCTTCCTATATATTTTGATAAATTCATTGCATTGCATTGAATTAAATTCATGAAAAATACCCTTTACTTCAAAATTTTATATCTCACTCTTTAGAGGTCCAAATCACCTCTAGTTTCTTGCATTGGGTTCCTACAACCTAGAGGGTGCTAAGGGAGGCTAGCAAGTTGGACACAAGGACTTGGACACACCTATAAGTGGACTCGGACACCCCCCTCATTTATTGAGTTTTCAAGGATTTTGCACATATAGGTAAATGTCTCTAAACTATATTAATATTGTAATTTTTCTTCATAAATGCATGCATATAGATGTATACTAGCTGTGGGTAAAGTTTGGTGGAATCTAGGAATTGTTTGGTGTCGTATCGGACACGTATCCTAATTTAATTTCATTGTATTTTAAGGTTTTTAGCTCACTGTCACATTGATATTTACACACTGTTTTGTAGAACTTTTGAACCAAAACCTAGCCTAGCTAACCCTAAACCTAACCCTAAAACACTGAGCACAAATTGGGTTGTGTCGTGTCCAAAATCTGGACACGAAGCTCTCAGTTTCAACACTGTCTGGACACTGCACAGTACACAAAATATGTCCTGCTACCTAGACACGTTTTCTCGACACATACACCACGTGGACACGCCAAAATTGGCATAGAGCACGGGGCACTGACTGACAGGTCATCCCCAAAGTTTAGGATGACCTCGTGTCGTGTCGGACACGGAATCGTCCCCGCAAGGGTCGTTCAGTGCACAGTATACACACACAGACACCTAACTTTGAGCGTGTCGTGTCCACTGTACACGACACGTGGACACTTCGTAGTGTCATGGACACGAAGCCTATCCTTAGGCGAACATGTGGACACGATTTCGTGGTGTCTCGTGTCCTGTGTCACGAGCACGAGGCTTGTGACAGCGTGCACGACGCTGTCGAACTCGCGCGTATCAGTCGTGTTTTCACGACTGATACGGCTCTCGTGTCGATACTGTGAGACACGTGGACACAGTGCAGGGTGTTGGACACGTACCCTACCCCTAGGTGAACATTCGTGCACGTGCACGAGACACGAGAGTGTCTGTGTCGTGTCCTAGGGTGAGTTGCACGCGTGCACGATACTGTGTGTGTGCGTGTGTATCAGGTTTACCCGATTGGGTTTTGTGAGTCGTGGACACGTCGAAATGTGTCGTGGTGTCGTGTCAGGCCCCCTAGACACTAGAGGACACCTAGGGGCTCAGTTACCAACCCTTCGAATCGAGCCTTAGCTCGGTTTTGTGTGAGAAATCAAGTTTACCTATATTTACCTAAACAGTCCATTTTTCCAGTTTTGTATTATTTTCCAGTTTTGTAAAAATGAATTTCAAACTTAATTTTGATATAAATTATACATTGTATTAGTGTATTTTAGTATGTATATGTGTAGTACATATGTATTTGAGGGTGTGGGTCGATTTTGGGGAGAATTGGTGGTGTGTGTGTGTAGTTATATATATATACATATGTGTGTATATATGTGGTGTGTGTGTGTGTTTTCTGTGGGGGTTTCCTGTCTCAGGAAACCTGAGACACACCCCCCCACTGTTCAGTCTCTCTCCCTCTCTCACTGATTAGCTCTCTCTCTCATTGAGTCTCCCCTATTCTCTCTCTCTATATGATTCTCTCTCATTACCTCCCTCTCTATATATATATTGTATATAGTATATATTAGGTAATATACATATACATTTTGTATGTATATATATATGTTATAGATATATATTAGTGTATATATATGTTATATAAATATGTGGGGTTATGGGTATATTACATAGTGACCCTTTATATATAGGTTATATATATATTTGTATAGATTCTATTGTAGGTATAAACCTATGAACCCTATGACCATTGACCTAGGAATACTAACCTATGGGCTATGATACTAGCCTATGGCCATTAGGCCTAACCCTAATTGACTAGTAAACCAAGACTTAGCTAGTTTGACCCCAATTCGACTAAGTGTTGACCAAGGTCAACCTTAGGTCAAATTTGAACTAGCTTAACCTAGTTTTGACTTAAACTAACCTAGAATGACTAGTTTGACTAAACCCTAGACTATTGACTAGTTGGTTTAGACTTTGACCTATATAAGGGTATTATTTATGACTTGGTTATATAGATAGCCCTATGTAGAGTGAAGATAGGTATGGGGTTAAGTAGGATACTTAGAGTTGAGTCTTGATTGAGTTAGACTATGGTTTAGCTTGATTATAAGATTAAGTTTGATGTTGTACTAAATATATGTATTTATATGTGGTATACCTTATATAGGAAGTTGGTTATACCTTAGCTTTGTATTATGGTATCTTAGGTAACCTAAGACAAGTTGCCTATGGTTAGTTGAGTTAACCTTATAGAGTTGACTTGGATAGTTGACCCTTGACCCAATTACCTTGTTGACTAATCTAAATTTGACTTAAGTTGACTTAGTTGACTGTTAGAATTGTCTAGAGTTGACCAAGTTTGACTTTGACCTAGTTTGGCTTAGGAATCATGTAGTATGCATTGTATACTTTATTTTTACCATTGTGGATACATTGTGACTTGTATTGCTCTGATTAGGAGCCAGACACCTCTCCTCAGGCAGTATATCCTCTTCAGACATTCAGTTATCAGGCGAGTACATTCTCTGACCGTTTCATACTTGTTCAGGCTTTACTTCTCGCTCTAGATTACTTTACTTGTTGCTGTCACATTGGTAACACGGATTGGTACTATATGGATCTTTACATGAGATGTTATCCCCCTCGGGAGCATCGGGTACTTCATGTTATGTGTGTTTCACTATCATCATGTACTCCTATGCTTCCATTATTCATGTACACTCATGTGATCATGTACTCTCATGTTTACTGAGCTCTCATGTATACAATCATGTGCACCCTTTCATGGGCCCCATGTGATATCATGTACAATAACGTAACTTGTATAGATCCTTGTGTATTGATTGGGGTACGGGGGAGTAGAAGTGGACATGTGAATAATTCCAAAGTAGTGTAGTCATGTACAAACTCAGTAGTATAGTCATGTATAAATTCTAGCCATTCACATGCCTATCTTGTGCTCTACATCACTAGTCACTACAGTTCTCTATATACAGTAGATATTTCATTACAGCTATCTCTTTTACATCGTATATTTCCTTTCAGCAGTTCATGTATCTTACTCTATTGCCTGTATCGTATTTCCTAACCTGCTATGCACTGCGTGAGATGTATTGTGCTCGTTCCCGTCCTGATTGGACCTGTTGAAAATATTACAGAGGATGAGGATGAGGCCCTGGTGTCTACCTATTATGGAGCAGGACTAGATGATACTTATGTTGTGGACCCTCAGCAGGATCCACCTGCAGCTGAGGATATTGCCCCAGTAGTCTAGACCAGTTTAGTCTAGGCAGTCTTTTCTATATTTACTTTTTGTCTCACATTCTGAGTTGTATTTTGAGATGTGGAGATGTATAGACTCTTAGACTTATTGTATTATGAGTTGACATTCTGGATGTTATGTATCTTAGACACTTAGACTTATTCATCTATGATATGGTTCTCTTTGAGTTACTATCTATCTTCTGTCTTTCGTTCTTCTACCCTAGATGTGATTGAGATGTATATTGTTATGTTACCTCCATTCGGAGAGTATAAACTGTACAGGTACTTTGGTATTGTTAGATGATTGACCTAGGACAGCGTTCTACCGCCGACACTGCGGCGTAGGCTGGGCGTTGTTACGTTCTCGTACCCTAACAGTGGGTACGGGTCGTGACAGGAAGACCCGCCAGCAGATCTACAGGGCGGCGATAACACAGATGTAATGCCCAACATCATATTTGCTCCACAGGACATGTTGATCAAGTCCAATTTGCATGATCGCCCCTTGTACTACACTGGATACATAGGCGACATCAAGGTGGATCAGATGCATATCGACCCTGGCTCATCAATAAGCAGAAACAATAGAATTAGCCGAAGATCACTTCGCTACGCACCTTTTGAGGTAAGAAGAGCTCCTATTTGAACTAACATCGGATACCTGCTTGAAGAAAATAAGAGTTGCATCATCCCGAAAAGCCTGCTCCAACTTCTTGGCATCCCTATGCATCGGCTAGCAGCAACCAACACTGCCATTAGCAGTTTTAACTCAGGAAGAAGCTATCCCCTAGGGAAAATTCGGTTGAAGTGCCAGATTGGTGACCTGAAGACGGAAGTTACCTGCTACGTCATAGATGCAGACGCCTCCTACAACATCCTCCTGGGACGTTCGTGGATACATGACTATATGATCGTGCCATCCACCCTTCACCAGTATTTCAAGTATGTCAGTAAGAACGATTCCGTAAAAACCGAATTCGTCGACATTGATCCCTTCAAAGGGGATGAAGCTTATTACTCTTCCGAGGCTTGTCTATATAACGAGTCTGGGAAACATATAACGGACGAGCCGGAAGCCATCACAGGGCTAGAAGAACCCTTGAGAATTCGTCTCCAAACCCGCAAACCGGGCAGGACCGCACCCCTTGTTGCAACCTTGCATAAAGTGATGCTCGGTTCTCCTTTATCACCTACGCAGTTGGAACCAATGGTCATCCGTCTTCTGAGATCCAACCAAGAGCCAAAACCTGTCATAGGACCAATGGTGATCCGGTTGCCAAAGACCAATCAAAGGCAACATGAAGATGCAAGGCCCTCTGCAACACCGATGGTAATCCGATTACCAAAATCTACTCCGAGGCGACCAGAAGACACAAAGTCCCTTGCTGAGCCCATTGTCATCCGTCTTCCCAAGATGAGTCAGCAGCCAAGTGTTAATCCAGTACTCTCAGGCAAATCAATACCTCAAGCAGAACCCTGGTGGTCAAGCTGCCCAAGATAGCATCCCGACCTCTAAGCTCGCAGGGGGTAGCCAAGGAGGACGAGGAACTCGCCAAATACGTGGTTGCACAGGTGGATAACCCCTCTCCTGATGATGTAATCCCGGTGGATAAAATTCCTTATTTCATTAATAAGGGGCTGTCGTTAGACTATTCTGAGTGTGATAAGCCTAATCTAATGTATGTCGTACGAGACTGTCTAGACATGAGCCTGCACACACAGGTGACAATCGTCCGTATCCCGAATCGACTTGCTCCCATAAGAGGCGCTTACTTTCCGATCCCAGACAGAAGAGGATGGGATCACACAATCATCTATGGTCAAAAAGAAGGTCCTCAATCTTTCGCGCCACAAGAGTCCGACCTCGGACCTGACGCTGGAAGACTACCGCTCTACCTGTATAGTCCTCAGGCCAAGTACTTCATGCAAAAATAGGGGTACGACATGGAGGCTACCCCAGGTCCGAATTACGACAGCGGTCGGCGATCGCCTCTGCAACTGTCAACTCCGACATTATTATGGCAAATTCCTGAAGAAATACTATATCTAAAGGACATGCTGGTACTCCCTCAAAACTATCACATCTTTCTGAGTAGCGAGTCACGTACGATGATACCTCTGAACTCACACTCTATTGCATCTCCCTGAGTGGCGAGTCATGTACGATGATACCTCTGAACTCCCACTCTGATGCTTTACCTCGCAGGAGTCTGCCCAGTTCATCATTATCCCTGAGCAAACTTCCTGGTCCTGATTATCGTGTGTCACGTCCATATTACCTCTGATACCGATAATCCTTCGACTTAACACCTGTACCCCAACCCGGAATAAAAGACACGGTGTTAAGACCACAAAACCTATTACCTCTGTTGGGTTTTGTTTCAAATCTATTACCCGCACCGCCAGTGCGCAGAAGGATAATAGGTCCATAAAAGTTATCCTAATCTATTACTCACAACATCGGTGTACCCATGAGTAGTAGATCCATAAAATATCATTCAAATCTATTACTCACACTACCAGTACATAAAAAGGATAATAGGTCCACAAAATTCTCCAACGGGCACCGTCAGCGAGCACCTTTAACTGTTATACGGACTCCTGATAGAAAGTGTAAAGAACCACCCGTGTCCAGTCCCCCAGGGATAACGGACAGGATGGGTCTCAAAAGTCTTCCTACAACGATCGAGCGCTGTGCTTTACTAGCCTCAGATCAGGAAGCAAATATGATGGTCGCAAAAGTCTTTCTACAACGATCGAGCGCAGTACTTTACTAGCCTCAGATCAGGGAACAAATATGATGGTCCCAAAAGTCTTCCTACAACGATTGAGAGCAGTGCTTTACTATCCTCAGATCAGGGAGCTAATATGATGGTCCCAAAAGTCTTTCTACAACAATCGAGAGTAAGTACTTTTACTAGCCTCAGATCAGGAAGCAAATATGATATACACACCCGGGCGCTCGGGATACCTGGGCCCACAAAACAGATGCAAAGGTAGATCAATCTACTCTCGACTTGCGAGAGATGGTCATTCACAAATGCAAGAAGAGAAACAACTTTGGCGTACGATGAACCCTTTCCAGGACATCACTGCACCCAAGCCATCATTAACTGTCGCTGCCACAAGACAGTGGCTCCACTATCAAGACAGTCTGTGTTCTAGCGACTGCGACCTGCTGTGCCTTTCCAACATCATCTCGAAAACATGATGCCAATTGAAGACGTTGTAACGGCCTGCTCTCAACTAGATGCGTTACTCAGATGTCTTAGTCAGGCGCATCGTCTCAGTCAAGCGCATCACAATCTTCTGAAGGAGTCCACCGTCAAATCTTCTTCTAACAAGGAGATCAGTCAAGAGGGAGACAAACGAAACTCTCTCAAATCGTGATATTCAGCACAACACCTTCTCCTAGGGACCCCATATCCATCCAGCCAGAAGATATCCTTCATGCGGCTTAGTCATGAAATATTCCTCATGCGGCTCAGTCATGAGATGGCCTCATACGGCTCGGTCAGAAGGCATTCCTCATGTGGCTCGGTCATGAGACATTCCTCATGCGGCTCGGTCATAAGACGTCCTTTATGTAGCTCGGTCAGAAGGCATTCCTCATGCGGCTCGGTCGTAGGATATTTCGCATACGGCTCGGTCATGAGACATTCCTCATGCGGCTCGGTCATGATACGTCCTTCATGCGGCTCGGTCACGAGACATTCCTCATACAGCTCGGTCATGAGACATCCTTCATGCGGCTCGGTCATGAGACATTCCCTCATGCGGCTCGGTCATAAGACGTCCTTCATACGGCTCGTTCATGAGACATTCCTTCATACGGCTCGGTCATGAGACATTCCTTTATGCAGCTCGGTCATGAGACATTCTTCATGCGGCTCGGTTATGAGACGTCCTTTATGCGGCTCGATCATGAGACATTCTTCATGCGGCTCGGTTATGAGACGTCCTTCATGCGGCTCGGTCATGAGACATTCTTTATGCCGCTCGGTTATGAGACAGTCCCTCATGCGGCTCAGCCAAGATACATCCTTCATGCGGCTCGCCACAGAATAGTAGAGCATGGTTCCTGTCATACTGGACAACAAAGAGGCTGTCGGCTTATATATAGTTCCAATCTTGAACTTTCTTCAGCTTCAATTCTGCTGTGACCACCAAAATGGAATTGGATTCAATGTACTCTATAAGCTCGATGTCCTGATCATCTAAATTCAACGGATAGCTAATTCTGAAAGAGGGGATCGGACTGAGGAATTAAAAGTGAGGACGATGGTTTTCAACAGAGATAGAGTTTTTCCCAAAGAAGTGAAAAGTCACGTACGCGGGAAATGAATTGAAGTAACGCGATAGATTTGCAGGAATGAACGAAGAAAAAGTGGCACGTGGCAGAGATTGACCAAGTCTTAACAGTTCAAATTTACTGCAACAAACAGATCATGATCAATCTTAACCAACCCCCAGCTGTCCACTATAAACCGAGTCTCGAGGCACAGTTACAACCATGTGGCCCAAAATTTGTCACGTGGCTGTACATCCCATTCCTTATGAATTCCTATAAATAATAAGGTGCTATTCCCTTGTAAGAGAGGCATATAGACGCCCAGGAAAGCACACAAAGCTCAGAATTAGATTCTTCCCTTCGTGTCTTAAGAGAGCATTTCTTCACCTGAGCCGAGGTTGCGTTCGATCATCCAAGGAGTAAGACAGAGTTGATAACACTTTTTCGAGCCTATACCGTCACCCCCAAGAATCAAAACTAAACAATTGTACTTAGATTGCTTTTCCTAGGTTTTGTTTCTAGGCTCTCTTTTGTACAAGCGAGTTTGTAATTGTGAGTCAAGTTCAGTCCTCCCATAAAAAATGTTCTGTTCTACGACGATCAATGTCAAACATGCACGTGTCGTGTGCAGCTGCTATTAGTCAAGAATAGACTCATGGGATAGATTGGGTTGTTCACACGTCTACTAAGATATTTCCTCCGCCCAGCTAGTACTCATGGAATCAATTGTAAGTAGGGTAAACATAAGAGACAATCAAGATGTATAATAAAATCCATGGTACTAATCCTCGTGTGACGATCGTGTCAACAAGCAGCAAGACATATGAATAACAGGTAGAGAAAACTATCAGAAATGGTAACAATCAATATATGCACTTGCCTGAGGTCCTGAGCTGCGAGTGTGAGTCGCACCCTGAGTCAGAGTCCAAGTAACCTATTTTATATCATATACCTACTGTCAACATGAATCAAAGTAATACTAGTATATATATATATATATATATATATATATATATATATATATATTCATTTGTTAGTTTTCTAGTTTGGCTCTTATGGGGAGTTTGTGTATTTGGTTAGTCATGGTTTTATTATGGTTCTATGATGGGACCGTCTTTGTGTTCCTTTAAGCTCCTTAACTAAACCAGTGGCTACCACATCCTTCTCTTGGTTGTATCTATGAGTTGACAACTACTGTCAACAGAACCCAGGTGGTTGCTACCAACCTTTTTCAATTTGGTACCTCATACATGAGAGTCACTACCCTTTATAGGTGAGACTTGATTACTGCTAATCTCTATACGTATCTAAATTCTTATGTCTGATACTCCATGGTGCTTGTTTCCTAATGGTACTTCTTACTTATATGTCTAACCCATGCTCTAGTTCTCCATTTAGCCCTTAGAGATACAAAGGCAAACTCATTTAATCATATACACATGTACCCCTCTAGTTTGTCTTAGGCTTTCCTTTATGCTTTAGAACTAAAAACCCATTACTTGACTCCTGTATGAACATATATGCTGCATTTTGACTCACATATAGGTAAGATGCTCTTCTGAGCCCGTTGGGCTGCTCCCCAAGTTTTCGAGGACAACCCAAGTGGTACCTAGGTCTATCTGTTTCTAACCCAAAACTCGACACAAGTTGACTTATGTCTAACTCTACTTCTACAGATAACCTACCCAGACATTCGCTAATCGTATGTAAACGATAATGCACCTAGTGTCAATCAACCCTAGGATACGTAACCTGATATGCGAGGCAACTGGTATACATCAATGTTTTGACTGGTGCATTAGGTGCGGCCAGTGCTGTCATGCCCCAGAACCAGAATACTGGAGAGCGGGGGACAGATACAGCCAGTTACGTACATTAAAGTGAATCCTACCTCGCAATACGGTCACGGCTGTCTAGATGCATGAGGGTTTACTACAAGCCAACAGTCACTTGTGGTCAAGAATAAGCCTAGTACCTCAATCTCAAACAAGCAAGTAATGTAACAAGATGGTAGATCATCAGACATACAAAGTAAGGCATCCCAAACATTACATATTCAGATGATCATGAAGCTAGTCATACAAAATGCGAAGACTAGCAAGACTTTAAGTAATACATGATCAACCCTAGGATTTGTCAATCATGTTACAGCCCTTAGGCAGACAGAAATATAAATTTAATACGAGCTAACACTTGCTCTGTGGCTAAAGCCTCAAAAGAATAATTTACAATAGAGTGGGAGAGCAAAATAAAATCCACTCGTTGCCAGGGTTGCGTCTAGTGTGCACCATCTGGCTGGAAGGCTGGAAGATCCTCGGGTGCTACTCCAAAATTTGGCCATACAAAATCAGCTGGGTCAGACCCCAGAAAGAGCAAGTGCCACAAAGGAGGCTTCACTTAAGAACTAAAACCAGTATATTAGCACATGAGACATAAAGGATAATAAAAGACATGAGTTAGAGAAGACAAGGTGATAAACGATAAGACAACTAAGGGACTATTCCGGTAGCCAAGTTACAACCCGTAAACCAAATAAGGACCGGGGTTGTAACCCTTCACCTGAATAGAGCTTAGTCTCCAACCAATTATCGACAAGAGTAAAGCATAACAGTAATGTACAAAAATAACCATATAGAGGTCTTGCCTAGACAAGACTAGACAAGACTCCATCCATCAATCACGACCAAGCAATGAGTACGGCTTGATACTTTAACTAACTAGGGTTATCACAAGCTTAGTTACTAACAAGATGCATCGAGATGTTCCAACAGCCATAAGTCCTGCAGACTTAATCCAGGTTATTCGGTCACAAGTTAAGAGAGTTGGATTAGGTGACTTGGGGGTGCAATACATGGCAGTGTGCTGAAAATGTGCCCTACTCGACGGCAAGCTACAAGTCCAATTAGAACGCCCAGATAACGGGACTGCCTGTAGCTAAAAAATCTTTTCATGAACTACATGATCAATCTAGTCTTTATCCTAGTCAGATTCAGTATGAATCCCTGACCGTGGTAACCAGGAATTCATGTCCTAGACATGATGCAAGACGAGACATGTAGCTTATACAAGCACAAACACCCACGGTGTCAAGACAAAAGTTACTTAGCAAGTCAAGATAGCCGTCACAACATCATATCAAGATTATCATGTTGGGTTTACTTATCAAGAGTGCGCCATGACGGGCTACTATCATGTCATGTTACTTGTCAAGTGTGCACTACGATGGGTCACTATCAAGAATTATCATGTCAAGTTACTTGTTACTTGTTACTAGCTAAGAGTGCGCCTTAACAGGCCACTATCGTGTTCTATCCTTCCATTATCATGAATAAAAAAACTTGCATAAAATAGCTAGTAACATATTCTTGAATTTAAGGAAAAGGTCTACAACTTTTATGTTAGTAGTTGGGAGAAATTCGGGAAATTCTGGCCACAATTCAGCAAAATAGGACTTAAAACAGCCAAAAACAACCAAAATAGGCCCTATGCGGCATTCTGTAGCACTATGCAAGCCATGCGGCTGCGGCACTATTCATTCCATACGGCTGCGGCACTATTTATTCATACGGCTGTGATACTATTCATTCCATGCGGCTACGGTACTATTCATGCGACTGTGGCACTATTTATTCCATGCAACTGCGGCACTATTCATACGGCTGCAGTACTATTCATTCTATGCGGCTATGGCACTATTCATTCCATGCAGTTGCGACACTATTCATACGACTGTGGCACTATTCATTTCATGCGGCTGCGGCACTATTCATTCCTGCCAAATTCAGCACAGATGAACTAGAAAAGGCTCAAATCTTATGGCCATAACTTCCTCAAAACAAGTCGAAATCTAACTTTTTAAAGGTCCATTTTGGGTAAAATTGAATTCTCTACAACATGGAACAATCAAAACTTAAAAATAATGGAGTTTAATAGATCAAAACCCAAGAAAACTGAAAATAATACAAACTTAGATCTACATGAATCCATCCACCAAAATGAAAAATGTCAAGTTCTAAAGTGGCTTAAAATCAAGCAAGGAAGACAATGGAACAACAACAAATGGAGTTCCTCCATGAAACAAGTTGCACTTGCCTAGGACTTGGTAGGTGGGAGGAGTAAATAAAGAAGATGAAAAATAAATGAAGAAGTGAATGAAGAGAGAGAGAAGAGTTGGGTTATATATCAACCCTCTCCATCTTAAACCAAGCCAAGCCAAGTCAAACCAAGTCAAATTGAACCGAACCGATCAAATAAACCAAGTCAAGATTAAACCAAAACTAGGCTAAGCAAAACAAGTCTAACTATAGTCCACCTAATAAATGCCAGAAATCTCGTATACGCATACGAAAATACGTATAACGGGAAACGGGAGTAACAAGTGCATCAATGCACAACTTAACGTCTTGCACCATCTATACTTCCATGATACTAGACCGTACTCCTGATACCCCTTTTCAGTTGAACCTTCTAATACTCACCTATATTTCTAATCTATTGACCATACATGAATACATCTAATCCTATTTGACACTTATAGCCATAGCATTCCTTTTAACCCATGGGTAGCTGTGCCTTCTTCCCGTATCCTGAATGATGGATATGCTCGGTAACACAGCATCTGTCTTTGGTCATTGGGTCATTCCTGGCCAGTTTTGGCTAAGCCTATCTAGGTAGGGTACTCGGATTTACCTATGTATTCTATATACAGTAAGATCTATCTTGTTGACCCATAACAATCCCCAACTATGGATACTTAAATACAGAGGAGTGGTGTCCCTGTGACTCAGAGACTCGACAAGGGATTCCTACTCCGCTATATCAGTTGTAATTGTTTGCATCAGTAATTTACCATGGCAATGTAATACCATTACAAGATATGTATTTGGCCCCTGCCGTTCAATGACATACTATGGTATCTTCTAATCTATTTGGACTCTGGTAGTCCTCGATTAATAATACCCTAGGATATCTCTTGGCACACCTAGTACACTGGTACCTTAATCTCAAACTCTACTATACATGGAAGCAAGTATACCAACACCCTTCTGAATGCAAACACCTAGTGCACATGATTCAACTGTCTACTAGGATCACTGTAGCTCTGTATTCATCCAATACTCTATTTATCCACATATACTGCATACCCAATTCACCTAACCGTATCAGACTTATCTCTACCTTACTACCTCTGCCTTGTCTCTAGGATACCATTGGTCACCAATACTCTGCTTGAACCCAACTAACATTTGATTCCTGGTACACTCTTACTACTTTTGTCTAGCATGGTATTTAAGGTCTGTGTTATAGGTTCAAGAGTTAAGGATCAAGGAAGCTTGCTGCTTGATGAACCTTCCTCTTAGATATATACATTAACTATGCTCTGGCCCTTCCCATTGGTGCTTCCCGATACGTCATTTGTAGAATGGTTTATCGACATACAAACTAACATACCAGTATCCATTTTGATACCAGATGGGATCGAGCTTATCAACATTCATTTGATGCAATGTGGGGTCTAACATATCGGTATCATGGGGTTCCTTTTGGGATTTGACATATTAACATCAGTTGATACCAGATGCACCCACCTCTATCTTAATCGGATACTTCCTTTTCCCTTGGTAGCAGGAAAGATATGGAAAGCGCCACCATTCCCTCTTTATGAGTAGGTGTCTTCTCACAATTATTCACTACAACAGATGATTAACTAGCTAAAGCATGGATCCTATCATCAAGATGGGCAAAAACAAAAGGGGAACTGTATAGAAGTTGTTTCATTGAGGTTATATGCAGTCATCCTATTTCCTGGAAGCATCCTACACCCCCAAATCTTTAGAGTCCAGACTGATACCTGTCGATGGTGACTGATACCAGACATGCAACTAATATATCCATTCCTGATACCAGATAGGTAAGCACGTATCAGTTTAACTGATACAAGGTGATATTACTGGTACATCTATTCGAGACATTGGTACGATATTACAGATACAACCATACACAGTGTATTTGGTATCCTACTGCTGTATTTGGTCACACCTATATGCAGGAATACAGTTCTAGACAGGGTATCTGCTACACATTGGTGTAATTGACCTATAAAGTATGATTTGATACAAAGTGTCCATCTGGTATCAGATGCAATCTGTTACCACGTATCGAATCCTATACCAAGTATCAACTCTTACACCCGTAGCCTCGACACTCTATCCATTAGTATTTAAGCTTAGATTATTCTAGTTCTTCTAGACATAAGCACAATTACCTATACTACAGTTGAAGACCATAATAACTAAAACTCAGATTTAAGAATTAACTAATCTTGGACGAAGGGTTACCTGTAGTAGTTCGAAAGTAGACCTTCTAGATCTTGGAAGCGCAGGGAAGAAGCTCAAAACTTTAGGGGTTGCGGAAAGGGGATGTTCGGCTAAGCTCTCTCATATCTATATATACTAGGTTGTAGATTGAGGCTACTTCCTATGAAGATCGGAGGAAATCCAATTTGAATTGGATTTGAATCGGGTACGAGATCGGGTTTGAGCGTTTGGCCAAGGGAAGGAAAAATCAAATTGGTGAATTTGAATTGGTGTTTTAGCACATAACCCCTCTCTCAACTGGTTTTGGCATATGGGTCCTCCCCTTTGGTTGTAATTATGATTTATTTTGTTTACAACTCCTTTTAAGGGTATATATGCATAATGGTAATGGTTGAACTAGTATTAACGATTTTAATATTAGTAATAATAAATAATACTCAAATTTTTAGGTTAAGGGTTTACAGCTGGCACCTTTCTGCGGAGTTTGACTACCATATGGGCCAGTGTTTGATACGGCCTCCCTTTGAGTCACACTTTTAAGGGAGCATTGATTATCATATCCGCCTCTTAGTCAGCTTCCACCTCAGCTTCTGCCTCATCATCAGAGTCATTGGCTTCATCTTTGAGATGAATTGATTTATACAGGTCAGCGTCGGTGAAGAAGGCTTCAATCCCTCTGAAGGGATCGACATCAACAAACTCTGTTAGGATGATGTCGCTGGTGGATACGTATTTCATACATTGGTGGAGGGTGGATGGCACCACCATGTATTCATGTATCCACGGCCGTCCCAATAAGATATTGTAGTTGACGTCTGCATCCACAACATAGCAAGTCACCTCGGTCTGGAGATCGCCGATGTGACACTTCAAGCAGATCTTCCCCAGTGGCTCGCTCTTACTAGCGTTGAAGCCACTGATGGTAGTGTAAGACGTCGTCAGGCGATGCATCGGGATCCCAACATCTGAAGTATAGTTCAAGGGATGATGCTGAGAGAGGACCCATGGTCGATCTGCATTCGATCCACCTTGATGGCACCGACATACCCTGTATAATAGAGGGGTCTGTTGTGCTTGTTGTTCTTGAGCAGCATGTCCTGTTGAGTGAATATGATGTTGGGGATAATCTCCCCCATATTATGACAGTACGGACATGCTGTAGGATCGTCGTCAGGCTGCTCGACCTGACTGATGAATGACTCGACGTCCTTCAGGGCTTCGCATAGAGCTTCCCGAGTATCTTTGGATAGGCAGAGGAGCTCGAATAGGGAAAGCCGTGCTGGAGTACTGGCCAGTTGTGCCAGTATGTCGAAGTTGTGGGGCTTGGTTGAACCCAGAGTGTTGTCTTTTTGAAGAGGCCTGTTGAAGCGGGCCTCCTTCTGCTTTTGTTTGTCAGCTGTAGAAGTTTGGGGTGAACCTTCTCCTTGGACAGCTGTGGTGATGATGGGAGGCGCCACTTCGGCCGGAGCCTCCTCTGGCTGGGCATTCTGCTATGAACGCGTTTGTAAGGGCAGTGCTTCCTCAAGGGAGGAAGTCACCATTCGGCAAGACTTGGTCTTCTTGTCTTTGCTTTTGGAGGTAGAGGGTACCCCCGGTTGAGTTAGTTCCGGAACGAGATCCGGATGAACCCACATGATCTCCCCCTTGGATGTTGTGAGTGGTGTGAGCCCACCCACGTTGTCACGGGTTGGTGGAAGGTTGACTACTTCTATTGTCGCCTTTGGGATAGGGACGACACCATCTTAAGATGTGGTAGGCGGTAAGGTGCCAAACTGGAACGACACCATGTTGGCCGAGACTGTCTTCTTCTCTTAATCGACTGAGATGATGTTCGCATTGATCATGCATTGTATGTAGTCTTTGAGACGTAGCAGTCTTTGGTTGGATGTCCGATGAACCGATGGTAATGACAATACCTCGGGTCGCCGACTCTGCCTACTTCGTCAGGACACTTGGGATCAGACAACTTGATTTTGTCGCCCTGCTTCAATATCTCGAAAAGATGTAAGGTATCTTCATCGTTGAAGGAGTAGACCATCTTCGGCCTGGGTACAGGAGGAGGCCTCTGAGTAGAGCTGTCAAAATGGGCTAAGCCCGTTGGGCCAACCCGTCCCGCCCGCTAAAAAGGTGGGTTGGGCCGAGCATTTTGGAGCCCGCCAAACAGGCGGGCCTAGGTGGGCTGGCCCGCTAGTAGCTTGCCCTGCGGTGGGCTAGCCCGCGGGCCAAGTTGGTTGGCCCGCCATATATTTTTTTTATAAAAATTTTAATTTTTTTGTTTAGCACATATATGAGATATGTATTATAAAGATAAAAATTCTTATTTAATGCAAGTAATGACGTATAAAATATTAAATTTTGTCATTTATTTACACGAATGAAGGTGTTTTAAAGAAATATCTTTAGGAACCCTAGAGGGGAGGTGAATAGGGTCAGGCTAACTAATCAAGCACTTAGCACAAGCTAATAGACAATTTAAAAATATAAGTGCAAGAGAAGAAGCAATAACAATACTGACACACGATATATCCTGGTATCCTCCCAAGAGGCACTCCAGTCCCAGAACTCTCTCCGACTTTAATCTACTATTTGAGTAAATAGTTACACACGAGTTTCGATCCGAAGAACTCGCCAACTTCTTACACGAGAGCTTTAATCCGAAGGTCTCTCCGACTTCAACCGAGAGTTTGGATACGAAGACTCTCCAACTTCAACCGAGAGTTTGGATATGAAGACTCTCCAACTTCAACCGAGAGTTTGGATACGGAGACTCTCCAACTTTAACCTTTCACAATAGGTTTTGATCTCCTTATACAATAAGATGAAGATCTCACTTTTCAACTCAATAACTCTAACACAATTTGTGGATGGCAAATAAAAGCTTTGTAGAGTTGTTTGTGGATAGGCTTTGGTGGTTTAGAAATTTTTAGGCTCAAAGCATCAACCTTGAATGAAGGGGTTCAAGGCTATTTATAACCAAATCATTGAAAAGAGCCAAATACAACTTTTCAGTCAGCGACCGGCATACCGCCGGTATGAGTCGGCATACCGTCGGTATACCGGTCTGGGATTGCAATGGCTCGAAATATATCCGTTGGGTTCATTTAATGCTGGAAATCCGATCGTTGGACTTTTAACGTTACGGAATCGGTATTGTTTGCCATTAAAATCGTTTGATTGCAAATCTTAATACAAACAAAACAGTGTTATAATATAGGACTTAGATGTAGTCCTAGGAGTACACTTTTGTTTAATCTGGGTCCTAAGTGCCAATGGAGCGAGTGGTAATGCATTGACTCCGTTGACGGACTGACGACGGTTATCGATTCTCTGAAGGTGTAGATTGCTCTGGGTGCTGGAGCTCACTGAGAGGAGGAAGATGTTGAGTGTCTGTATCTGCCTCTCTGGTGATATCTGACTGTATTGTCCGTATGTGTAGGTCTCTGTGGAAGAAGGAAATAATTTCTCTATTTATAGCTGGGCAGGTTGGCTGCTCATGCGTACATATGTAGGATGTGCCGGTACGTGGTGACGCCACGTGGAGACTGCTGATGGAGGTACATGGATGATGTGCCCTACTCGAGGGGTTGAATTCTTTATGCTGCTGTTGTGAGCCGGCACGTAGCAGAGGAGAAGATCTTTCCGTTGCTGAAATCTTGGATGAGTTGAGTCAAAGGACACGTATCGTCGACTCATGGCTCGGAGATCTCGGATCTGATGGAGGGATGATTTGGTGGGATGCGCCTTGGATTGGGCGCATGATGAGACTTTGGCTCGTGACCTTTAGGAGTCACGAGCGGTTCTGGGCGCATGGCTTTTAAGGCGCATGCAAGCGACTTTCCTTCTGTCTTTCGGGATCAGAGGTCAGTCTGGGGCGCATGGCTTTTGAGGTGCATATAAAGCTTCAACTGGAGACTCTTCTTCTGTCTTTAGGGATCAGTGAAGGATCTGAGGCGCATGGCTTTTGAGGCGCATGCGGATGGTTGGGTGGCCATGTGGCAGTAGCCGTCGGGGTAAAGTTATGATGATGCTGACATTGTGGACGCTTCATTTTCTGCAAAAGCTGTCCACCGTCCAGACTTGGGAAGGCGTGCTGCCAACTCTGTCAGCCCAGCATTTAATGTTTATGACATTCGATGGACAACTGAGTGGACGCGTCGGTTGACGTTCCACTAGGCGTATGGGGACGTATGGGGGCGCATCCCCTATGATGCGCTCGGTTCAGGATGCATCTGTTGGAGGCGCTTGATGTTTGAAGGGGTGTGATGCGCTGTCCAGCCGGCGCATCCGATACGTCTTTAATGATACGGCTGTTTCGCTTCTCGAGTGCCTTTAAATAGCCGTTTGGCTGAAGTCGAGGCGTCCGGTTCATCCATTTAATGTGAGTTCATTGCACGGAATTCGGAGAGCCATCCACTTGGCACGTGGGTTTGATCTGCCCGGCCTATAAATGGTGGCATGGAGAGAAGGTTTGCTTCTCATTCCCTCACGTACCTCCAACATGAACTTGGGTATTCGGGTGCATTCTGTTGACGAAGTATTCCCGAGGGTGAAGATGAGATACCTTGTCGTCGTTGATGCACTTGAAGGTGACTGTTACATCCAAAAGACGGAGTCGAGGGCTTCTGAGGCAGGCGGAAGGTGCCTGTTGCATCCAAAGATAGGGATGCTCGGGCCTCGTCTTCGTTGTTCCAGAAGAGCCGTAGATCGGAATGGCGGTGCTCGGCTCTCTCTTCCTTCAAAGTGGGTGCTGCCCACTCTGATTGTGTTGAAAGCTGCTCCTTTCGCCGTGATTTCGATCACGGTCTTCCTTGGTCTTTGGAGGCTCTTTCGAAGCCTCCCTGGCCACAGATTTGCGGTGCTCTTCTCTTCCTTGGTTCCAGCCAGAGGGTTAAATGCTTTGTGTAATCGAAGCACTTATCAGGTGACCCTGGCTGGAAGAGCGGCACATAACTGGGCTCCTGCTCGGCTAGGTGAGCCTGGTTGGAAGAGTGGCACATAACTGGGCTACTGAAGAGATGGCGGAATGCGCCTGGTTGGAGGCGCATGGTGACAGCTGTGCCTATCTGGAGGC
This sequence comes from Iris pallida, assembly GCA_029216955.1. Taxonomy (NCBI): domain Eukaryota; kingdom Viridiplantae; phylum Streptophyta; class Magnoliopsida; order Asparagales; family Iridaceae; genus Iris; species Iris pallida. The sequence goes on along the minus strand of JANAVB010037220.1, from coordinate 298,907 downwards.
GCATGGTAGCTGCTGTGCCTATCTGGAGGCGCATGGTGGCCGCTGGCTGTAGACTTAGGATCTTTTCTTTGTAGAAATTCTCCTTTGTACAACCTTTTCTAGACATGTAATAGACTTTTATATATAAATAAAAGTCCTTCTTCAAAGGTCTATGGTTATTAACTTTGCTGTGAAGTTCTGTTCGAGTTTCGGTACATATAGTGTCTGGCACATGGGCTTTCTGGTTGTGAAATTACATGCTTCTACAAGACCCCCTTCAAAGTTTTTAAAACTTTTGAATAAGTTTTGGAATACTTTGAATAAGAAGCATGGCGATCAGGGCGCATGACAGTTGGGGCACATGCCTGTTCAGCCGCATGCTTTTTTTAATTAATGAATATGATAATGCCTCGGTAAACAAAAAGATTAATGACGATCTTTTGGTTTTATCTGCTGTTATCTTCATAAGACCCGAGGCGACGGCTGAGATCACTCGTCATCGGTTCACGCGTGCGACCACGGCCTATAAATAGGTAAGAGGTAGAAAGAGAGAGAGTTCTTCTGCTCTGTGCCTTTGCCTCCTTTTAGAGCTCTTCTAAAAACCCTAATTCTTTCTCTCTGATAGAATGGCTCCAAGACTCCTCGCGGCGGTTGTCGGCAAAGGAAAGGGGAAGAAGAAGGAGCCCGTAGAGGCTGTCGTGAGTGACATTCCTCGACCCGTCTGTCGAAGTTCGGCCGGCGGTAGTCGGTGAGCTTTATTGTCTCCTATCGATGTTAAGAATTTTCCCGCCGACGTGCTTAGGCTCAGGCCTTTATCATGCACCGTGGCTTTAATTGCTGACGCGCATAGGTTTTACACCCTGATGATGCGCCGAAGCCTTCGCTGACGCGCATGGGCTCACGCCTTGATGATGCGCCGAGGCTCTACCGCTGACGCGCATGGGTTTACACCCAGATGATGCGCTGAGGCTCCTTTTTCAGATGCGCTTGATACGCGCATCTGACGAGCATGAAGCTCTGATCTCTGTGGTGTCTCTAATATCTTTACATTTTTTTGTCAGTGTCGATGACTATCCCACTCTTGAACGAAGTGCTCCTGGACGCTGCGCTCTGCAGATGGGAGTAGATTATGATGAAGAGGTGATAAACCCTGCTCAAGCGACTATTATGTTGGATCAGCATCCCGAAAGAATGGTTCAAATTCGGGAACAACATTACGGGTTCCTTAAACGGATGATGGAACGTGGCGTTCTGAAATCTGCCACTTCCGATAAAGTGACCTTCTGAGTCCGAGTTCCTGTTCGGAGACCGCCTTTTTCTGCTGAAGCCAAGGTGCTGAAGGTCAAAGAAGATTGGTTCTTTAATGCCAGGGGTGTGCATATGACTGTCAGGCAGCTTGAACGTCAATGGCCTTTGTTAACTTTCTGTCGTCTTACTTCCAAAAGGAGAATGTCCTGGGACATTACTCCATCTCAAGGAGGAGCGGTAGCAGGCGTCATCAGAATTGATTCTTCTTCTGATCAGAGGGATACTCTGCCGCCTCACGAACTGGTACCTCTTACACCTGGCGGACTCTTCGTCCTGGGAGTATTTATAGCGATATTCCCGTCAATACTTTTGCCTTGGGTGCCTCGACTTTTGCTCATCGCATGTTGTTGATGGAACATCATATCCCAAGGGAGAATTTGGGTAGAGGGTTGGTGTCATTATGTTTCAAAATGGGACAAACTGACACACTGGATCCTGTCGCGGTTTCAGACTGAGCTCCAAGAGATTGGGCTGGCCGCCGCGATCCGCGCCACTCAGGCAGGTGTAGAGATTAACAGGCACATGTTCCTTACGCTTTTGGAAATGTTTGATACCCATACCGGGACCTTCTTCACTCCAGTGGGGGAGCTAGGGCTCGCGCTTCATGAGATGTACGAGGTATCAAAACTCTCCAGGGGATCGGAACCTTACGAGGAGTACTTCCCGACCAATGAAGAATTCCAGGTCTTGGGAGACAAAACTGATGAGATGATGGCTGTCTTCAAAGAAGTAGCGAGTCATCACTACTATATGCAGAAGAAGGACATCGGCGGGACGCAGCCTCATGTGACTGCTTGGAGAGATCACATCTTTAGGCAGGACAAAGAGGATCCTTCTCATTTTTCTACCCCGCCGGCACTTTCTCGTAACGAGGTGCTTTCTGAAATGAGCAGGTTAGACGAGAAGAATCCCTTGGAGAACGAGGACCAGCAGTCGGATGAACGCTCCTATAGCTGTTTTTGGTATCTCACCTATCGGATGTCACCAAAAGCAGTGTTAGTCGCGTATCTTATGATTTGGCTCCGGGACCACATCTTTTCAGGCGGGTCTGGCTCTGTAGAGGGTGACTCGGAACTTAATTCTGCCGGCCGTAAAGTTGGCCTTCGGCCGTCCTTTAGCTTTACTCTCCGCAATGGTGTGTGTAACCTGTTGCGGGGTCTTCGAGAGTTTGCAGGAGATGTCGTTCACGAGCGGGGCAAAAACAACAACTTCTCGCGTGCCGAACTGCCGTTTCATTATTTGATGGGGTGGTTAATTTTACACATCCCAATGTGATGAGCTCGGGTTCGGAGGAAGACTACAGGTCCGGAGATGCATTCCTCTGACGTTTCCACCGGAGGAATTGGTTACACACCGGTGTTCCTGTTTACAGGAAAGTTTTATCCCATCTTCAGGGATAGGAGATCGCCAAAGTTGGTCCTGTCTTCTCCGATTTTGAGGCCAACGAAGATCTGGTGGACTCGGGTGAGGATGCCACCACTCTGTCTCCATGGGGATTCCGCTGGTTGCAAAGTATCCGGCCGTCCCATTTGGTATATCGGAACAGGAACCAGTGTTACCTGGAACCATATATGCCGAGCCGCTTTGCGAGGCAATTCGGGTACGCCCAGTTGGTGTTGGATAATCCCAGTATCACCTTGGGGTGCGCTGGAAGTTTGCTGGATGGTGCACGAGCTTGGCATTACTATAATGTCGGATGTACTGGAGCCCGCTTTACGCTCCTGTCCAGAATCCACGGCCGCCGATTCTTTACTCAGCCGCCAGATTTTACTGTGCTATGGCTGCTCTGCCCACCGGATATGATAGGGAGACCAGTTTTATTGCAGGCACCCATTTAGCGGCGGGTGTAGACACTTTGGCGAAGGCTCGGTCGTACCGTCCGCCCGAGTCGGGTTATCGAGGCACCCCGCCGTATCTACCGGGGTCAGGCAAAACCCTCGGTTGATCAAACGAAAAGGGGTGCAGATACAAAGGTCGACCTCCTATATTGAAAAAGCAGAGGGCGTCGTCACCGATGGTGTCCTCGGACTCAGCATCTGCAGAGGTAAGATGTCCCGTAAGGTTTATTTTCGAGTTCAGCTTCTTATGTAATCATGCTTCTCTATTTTTGTGTAGGAGCCGCTGAAAAGAAAGCCCCGCACTCCAAAATTTGGTGGGAGCAGGCCAAAGGAGATGGCGGGCTCGTCTGAAGTGCGTATTCCGCCCACTATGATATCTCCCATGGAGGAGAACACCGAGGATGTTGCTGTAGAGACTCCAGTATCTCCGGATTATGTCAGACGGGAAGCTGAGGATGCAGCAGCTTCCGAGAAGATGAAGGCCACAGCATCGGCCTTGGAAGACTTGCCGCAGATCCGCAAGAGTCTGTTGCGGGGGCAACAGATATAGTTGGGACAGAGGAGAGGGTTGATTCCCCTCTTTATCATGATGAGGGGAGGTCGGCTGTATCATTGCCGAGTCTTACCCCAGCTTCAACCGTGGAAGTTGAGGCGGCTACCGATCAGGGGTAGCGATAGATTCTATCCCTGTTGAGGGACTTGATATCGAGACCCGTCTGTCGGTCACGACCGCTGAGGCGGGTCAAGAGACAAGTGATAATCTTCCTATTCTGCCAAGGGAGGTACCAGCTGTTGATAGGATGTTGGAGAAAGAGGTGGCCATTGACGTCGGTGGTTCCTCCGGGCTTGAGAAGGGCGAGGGTGTGGAACCCTCTGTTGCCCCTCCTACTTGGGGTACTATTTCGACGCCTGTGCGGGCTTCCTCTGTTCCTTCGGCTCCTCGGGCTAGCAGTCTAGCCCCTGTTGATGAAGAGCCCATTGATGCCGAGGTTCAAGCCTCGCAAGTTGAGGTTGGCGGATCTTTTTCCGTCCGTCCGCAAACTATAGTAGCTCCTCCAACTCCTGTTATGACGCCGCAGGTCCTGGTGGATGCAGACGAATATGTGAAATTCCTCGTCGAGGGGGTGTACAAAATGCTGCAGAAGGGTGTATCTGCTGTGATGGATGCCCACGGGAGCTTTGTGACAGCAAGAGCTCTGGCAATGCCCTGTATCGAGCTGATCCGCATTCACCAAGGCCACGACCATATGGCCGAAATTCTGGAGGCTTCGGTGATCGGGCTGGACGAGCGGCTCGCGGAACTTCAGCGCATCCAGCGAAACGACCTCTCCGTCTTGATAGATGCGGAGAAGAGGAAGCTGATTGCCGAGATCGAGTCTTCATACCAGGCCACTGTAGGCAGTTGGAAGCGCGAGGTGGCTGAGACTGAGGCTGCGGCAGAGCAGTTGTCTCAGTCCATGAAGACGACGGTGGAAACTCGAGCTGCATTGGATGCTAACATCGCGGAGATCGACACCCAGATGCGCCGCCTTGAGGACCAACGGGCCCGACTCCAGTTAGATGCCGAGCATGCCCGGCTGAACACGCAGCATTCAAGAAGGAAGAAGCGACTTTTACTCAGGACTCTTGCCTTGGCGCAGCAGCGACAACAGCTTGATGAGAAGCATGAGAGCGATACTTCCGCTGGGTCTGTTGAATTGATGCGTCAAGAAGCTGAGCGACGAGTCCTGGCGACTGTGGAGGCCCGTACAGCCGACTTAAGACTTCGAGTCAGGGAGCTCTCAGCCCACCCTGGGGAGGTTCAGGGACTGTAGCTTTTCCCTTTTTTTTATGTTTTTTGCAACCCTTTGCTGGGGGATAGTGTAGTTTTTGTACTCTCTTTCAGAAAAAAGAAGTACGCAACTTTTTGTGGTGTATTCATTTTTGGTTATTATGACCTTGATGATTTGTGTGGACCTATTATCTTTTGCGCACCTTGGTTTTTAGGCACAGTAATAATAAGTTTGAAGGAACCGACATATTTGCTCAGAGGTAATGTGGACGTGGCAATCATTAGGGTTCAAATGATAGAATTATCCTACTCAGAGGTGTGTGGACGTGGTAGGAATAATCCTGAGGGATACGCTGAACAACTCAGAGGTGATGTGGACGTGGAAGTTCTGCGATTAATGTACGACAACGCAGGGTTGTTCGTATGAGATGTTTACTCAGAGGTAATGTGGACGTGGTAAACATGAAGGATAGCGTCGGCTTACGTAGCGTAAGATTCCGCTTTGTAGGGTGTAGAGGAACAACTCAGAGATGATATGAACGTGGTTGTCTTTCTACTGAAGGATGCCACGGAACAGCTGGGTTCCAGAAGCGTATGAGTTTGTGGAAAGAGATTGTGTGTGAGCCCTGATGATTGGGCCCACAGGTCCCCTTTTGGGGAAGTACATGCCTGAAGGATGTCAAGAATAGTACTTCTTTAGGAACTTGCCGTTGATGGGCATCATAAACAAGTCCCCATTGGGTTTGGCGAGACGGTAAGCACGTTGAGTATACTGTTTCTATGATGAAAGGTCCTTCCCACTTGGACTCGAACTTTCCTGGTGTCTTGTGAGTTAACACCATTGGCCTTCTGACTGCTAAAACCAGGTCGCCAACTTGGAAAGTCCTCTGTTTGACCTTCTTGTTGAAAGCCTGTGATATACGGGCTTGGTAGAGTTCGATGCGTTGTTGAGCCAGGAGACGCTTCTCATCGAGTGCCTCCAGTTCCCGCAGACGACGACGTTGATTGTCCTCTTCTGTGAGTTTGTTTTTTATTGCTACGCGGAGTGAGGGTATCTGGATCTCGAGAGGCAGTACTGCTTCACTCCGGTAGACCAAGGAGAATGGTGTGTTGCCTGTTGGGGTCCATACCGTTGTGCAGTAGGCCCAAAGGCATTCGCCAAGCTTTTCGTCCCAGTCGCGTTTGTTGGATGACACGACCTTTTGAGCAGCCTGACGATGGTTTTGTTGAACGCCTCTGCTAACCCATTTGCTGCCGGATTATAGGTGATGGATGCCACATTTTGAATGCGATTCTTGTCACAGAACCTGCTAAAAATATGGCTGATAAACTGAGGACCGTTGTCATGAATGATCCGCCGGGGTACTCCGAAACGGTAAATGACATGGTGTTTGATAAAGCTGACCACCCTGGAGCTCTTTACTTCCGCGAGTGGGACTGCTTCTGCCCATTTGGAGAAGTAATCGGTGATGGCCAGGATGAAGCGGTGTCCTCTTGATGAAGAAGGGGTAATTGGTCCCACAATATCCATGCCCCAGGCTTCGAAGGGCCAGGAGGCGACTGTAGGATGTAGCGGTTCAGACGTGTATGTATGAAGTCTGCATGAAGTTGGCATGCGTGACACTTCTTAGCATATTCAACAGCGTCGACGGCCATTGTTGGCCAGTAGTAGCCCATACGCCGCAGTCGATCCTGCAACTTAGGACCGGGTTGATGAGCTCCGCAAGTTCCGTCATGAGCTTCCCGAAGAGCTTCGACTGCTTCTTCGTTGGACAGGCATCGAAGGAGGAGCCCATCGAAGGAGCGTCGGTACAGCATTTTGGTAGCTGTATCGTAGTAGAATCGAAGAGAGCGTCTTCTGACTGAGACAGCTTCCTTCAGGTCCTCTGGAAGGATTCCGTAGACAGCAAAGTCGATGAACGGGAACCTCCAATCTCGAACATTAACACCAGTGTTCGTTGGCATGGCGTGAGCCACTCGCAAGCACAGGTTGTTTCTAGGACAAATCAAGTCTCGGCCTGTTACCGTGACATAGTGTTGAGTCCCAAAGGGCGCTGCCAATGAGGCTGCGAGGCCAAGCAGAGCATCAGCCTCCAAGTTTTGTAGACGAGGTACGTGTTCGATGATGAACCCGGTGAAGGTTGAAATGATGTTCAATGCAACTTCATGGTAAGGGATCAAATCTTCATGGCGAATCTCGTACTGCCCCCGAATTTGGTTCACGACTAGTTTTGAGTCGCCGTAGGCTTCCAGATGGTCGACCCCCAGCTGTTGTGCGAGCTGGAGTCCCATGACGAGTGCATTGTACTCGGCAACATTGTTGGAGCACGGCTTCGAAAGGAAGTAAGCACGCTGGATGACCAGCTGATCGGGAGAGACTAAGACTAATCCCCACTCCTGCGATGATTTGGCCTTTGGGGCCTGTTCTTGAAGCGCCATCGAAGAACATCTGCCAAAACGGAGCTTTCCTTCGGTGACGTTGGATTCTTGGACCTCATCCGGATATCTTCATAGAGCTTTGAGGATTCTGGGATGGGGTTTGCGGCTAAAAGTCAGCCAGAGCTTGGCCTTTAACAACTTTTTGTGGGACAAACACCATATTATACGGTGTTAGCAAGATCGCCCATATGGCTAGCCGGGAGTTCAATGATCCTGGTTTCGTCATAAGGACTCTGAGCGGATTGACTCGGGAAATGTCATGAATTGTCTGGCCCGAGACATAATGACGAGTCTTCTGGATGGCGAATACCAAAGCCAAGCACTCCTTCTCGACGGGGTTTACCGGTGTTCGGCCCCGATGAGCATTCGACTGAGGTAGTAGATTGCTTGCTCATAGCCTGTATTGCTGTTTTGAGCCAGCAGAGCGCCAAGAGAATGATCCATGGCACGGACGTAGAGGAGAAATAGTTTACCGCGACTGGTGCTACCAGGACTGGTGGGCTCGTCAAGTAGGTTTTGATGTCGTCGAAAGCCTTTTGGCACTCCTCTGTCCAGACATAAGAGACTCCCTTTTTCATGAGCTGAGTAAAGGGTTGACATTTACCGGAGAGGTTTGCTATGAACCTCCGGATGTATGCCAGACGTTCCTGTAAGCCCCTAAGTTCTCGAAGATTCTTCGGAGGGTCCATGTTGAGGATGGCTTTGGTCTTCTCGGGATCAATATGAATGCCTTTTGCCGTGATGACAAAGCCCAAGAATTTGCCGCTAGAAACCCCCAGGAAGGATTTAGCGGGGTTCATCTTGAGTTGATGTGCCCGCATGATATCAAAGACTGTCTTCAGGTCCTGTAAGTGATCTCCTTTGAGGCGGCTCTTGACCGCGATGTCGTCAACGTAGCATTCGACTGTCTTGCGAAGATGTTGACGGAAGATGGTGCTCATAGCTCGTTGGTATGTCGCACCGGCGTTCTTCAAGCCGAAGGGCATCACTGTGTAGTAGAAAATGCCCTTTGGAGTCCTAAATGACGTATGTTTTGCGTCGTCAGGGAACATCTTGATTTGATTGTAGCCTGAATACCCGTCCATGAATGACATGCGTTCGAAGCCACATGTGTTTTCGATCATCACATCGGTGATCGGTAGCGGGAATTCGTCCTTCGGACAAGCAGAGTTAAGGTCTCTGAAGTCGATACAGACTCGTATCTTTCCATTCTTCTTGGTGACAGGCACGACGTTGGCTATCCAATCTGGGTGCTGTTCCTTACGGATGAAGCCGCTAGTCAAGAGTTTGTCCACCTCCTGATTGATGGCATTCATAATGTCCGGCCGGAAACGTCGCTGTTGTTGTTTGATAGGTTTGGCATCAGGTAAGATGTTCAACCTATGCATTACGATCTGTGGATCGAGTCCTGGCATATCTTCGTAGCTCCAGGCAAAGACGTCGATATACTCTTTAGCCAGCTGGATTAGAGACTCTCGGTCTTCTCCTTCTAGGCTTTTGCTGATGAAGATGGGTTTGGAAGAAGATCCGTCCCCAAGGTCGATCTGCTCGACATCATCTTCGGTGGGAGGTTCACGTAACTCAAAACGCGACTCCCATTGTTCTTCTAGGCGTTGAGCCCAGGGTTCTTCTTCGAAGGGTTCCGGCGCTTGGTCTTCGCCTTCACCTTTTTGAGGTTTTGCTGACGTCATATTAGCTGACAGCACTTTCCTGAAAACTGATCCGATACTGGTATCAGAATCCGAAGTCGACGCTTCGGACGAGTGGGAATGTTCTACGTCTTCTGCGTCTGAACTCTCTGGAGTTGATGGTGGCGTGACATAGCCTACCCCCCGTCGAGTTTTGTTGTAGTAATCTTGCGGCTTTCTTTTGGGGGTTGAAAACCGAAGAGGGAGATGTCGACCTTTGCTATAGTTTAGGCCTTTGTTGCTTTTTAAGTCGTAGCCCATCTTTTGGATGATGTGCTTTGCCGTATCCGTGTACCGATAGACTTGTACTCTGCCGGTATCAGGTTCTGTCTCGAGTGGCGGGAGATCTTGATGACGCTCGACTTTGCCCAAAATGATGGATCCTTCGTCTCGGCTTCGTGGAGGGGTTATGAAGCAGACTCCTTGAGATGGGACTACTTGATTTACATGGACGGTCATTATTTGTGTTTGCAACGACCGTAGAGCATTATCTAATGGATACATAGCATTCCAGTGTGGAAGACAAGAATAATTAAAAGACACTCTATTATTGATAAAGCACGAGATCTTATCCCGTGGGATTACATTGTCTAAGGAGGGTGCATCTATATCAGCAGAGTATATTCGCCGAGCTCCTCATCTGTAAGCACTGGAGTCGGATCAGGAGAATCCACCACAGCTTTAACTTTGGGGTCTGAGAGGGCGATGTGAGCCTTCTCTGGCATCTTGGATGACTGCAGGGGCTTGCCCTTAAGACGCACCTTCAAAGGTGCCTCAACTGCGCCTCCTGTGAGTGGTGCCTTCCCCTGTAATTTTGCCACCAGGGGAGCCGATGTTTGAGGCGGCTTTCCCTTGAGGCGTATCTTCAGGGGAGCCTCAGGAGTCGGTGCTTTTCCTGATAGCTTGATGCTCATTGGAGGTACCTTCTGGGGTGGTTTGCCCTTCAGTCGGATTTTCAGTGGGGCATCTGGATTCGTCTCAGGCTCCGTGTCCGGCTCAGTTGCCGTCTCTGCCTCATCATCAGCATTGTTGGCTTCCTCCTCGTCAAGTGGCTTGTACAAGTCAGAATCGGTAAAGTAAGCTTCAATCCCTTTGAAAGGATCGATGTCTGCGAACTCCGTCCGGATGACGCCGATGGTGGATACATATTTCATGCATTGGTGGAGCGTGGAAGGCACCACCATGTACTCATGTAGCCATGGTCGGTCGAGCAGGATGTTGTAGTTGACCTCGGCATCCACCACATAACAAGTCACCTCGGTTTTGAGGTTGCCTATGTGACACTTCAGTCGGATCTTGCCCAGTAGCTCGCTTTTGCTAGCGTTGAAGCCACTGATGGTTGTGTTGGAGGGCGCCAGCCGGTACATTGGGATCCCCAGTTTTGATAGCAGCGCCTTCGGATAATACTGAGGGAAGACCCCGGATCGATCTGAATCCGGCTCACCTTGACTGAACCGATGTACCCTGTGTAATACAGCGGTCGGTTATGTCGGTGGTGCTTGAGCAGCATATCCTGTTGGGTGAAAGTTATGTTTGGGATAACTTCCTTCGCACAATGACAGTGCACACAAGTAGTTGGAAGGTCTTCAGGCTGCGTGACCTGACTGAGAAAGGATTCAGCGTCCTTCAGAGCTTCACAGAGAGCTTCTCGGGAGTCTTTAGAAAGACGCAGGAGCTCAAACAAACAAGCGTGTAGGAGTACTGGCCAGTTGTGCCAGTATGTCAAAGTTGTAGGGCTTGGCTAGCCCCAAAGCAGTCTCCTTCCGTAGAGGCCTATCGAAACGAGCCTCCACCTGCTTCTGCTTATTGGCTGCTGAGGGTTTAGACGGGCCCTCCTCAGGGATGGTGCCAGGAGGCACCACCTCGGCGGCAGCTTCGTCGGACTGAGCGTTCTGTTGTGCACGCGTCTGCACTGGAAGTGCCTCTTCCGTTGAAGAAGAGACCGTACGGCAAGACTTGATCTTCCTGCCTTTTGATTTGGAGGTAGAGCGTACCTCCGGTTGAGTCACCTCGGAGACGAGGTCGGGATGAACCCAGAGGACCTCTCCTCGAGATGTGGTGAGTGGAATGAGTCCACTCGCATTGTCACGGGTAGGTGGCAGGTTCACCACCTCCATTATCGCCTTAGGGATGGGGACGACGCCATCTTGTGTAGTGGTCGACGGCAAGGTACCGAATTGGAGCGACACCACATTGGCTGACACCGTCTTCTCTTCGTAGTCGACGGAGATTACATCCGCATTGATCATGCGCTGGATGTAATTCTTGAGGACGTAGCAGTCCTTGGTCGGGTGTCCGACAAACCGATGGTAGTGACAGTACATCGGGTTGTCCACTTTCCCGACTTCATCGGGCCGCTATGGGTCCGGAAGTTTGATTTTGTCACCCTGCTTCAGTATTTCAAAGAGTTGCAGGGTGTCTTCGTCATTGAATGAATACACCTCCTTGGGTCTCGACGCCAGTGGAGGTTTCTGAGTAGGCGCAGATGCGCCCTTCGAGGCATTAACAGTCAATGCCTGTTTCCCCTTTGCTTCTCGCCCGGAGTTGTTGGCTGCTGACCTTTTCCCCTTATCATCAAAGGCGGGAAAGCTGACACCCAGAAGACGTGCATTGGCCGCCTTCTTTTCTGCGGCTTCAGCTTCGATGATCAGGGAGCTCCAGACGGGAGGGGGAGTAGAGTTGAGCCAGAGCTTCACTGCGGGCAGCATGTTCATGCTGCAAGAGGAGAGGAGCGCATGTTCTGGCATGCCTGGAGGTAGCCTGAAGCAGGCTTGTCGGAAGCGTTCGACGAACACCCGAACTGTTTCTTTCTCCTTCTGGCATATCTCTATGAGAGATGCCATCGTTATGTCCTTCCCGCCGTCGTAGAAGCGATCAAGGAAGAGGCGCATCAAATCATCGAAGGATGATATAGAATTGTCGGGGAGGCTGCAGTACCAGTCATACGCTACCCCTTTTAGGGCCCCAACAAAGATGCTGGTGAGGAGCACGTCCTCCTTTGAAAGATGCCCCATTTGTGACTGGAAATATGTCAGGTACCGACGTGGAGAGTCCTTCCCATCGTACGGCGTGAGTGTTTGTGGTTTATATTTTGGAGGATAAACCACCTTGTTCCACTCCAGGGGATAAGGCTGGGGAATGCCCATCTTCTGGCGCTCCTCTTGCCTGTTTTTGGACTCGAAGCGCTCCCGCAAGTCCTTGATTATTTCGACCACATCCTCCGTGGAGCTAGGAGTCGAGGAAGGTGGTACTACCTGGAGCGGAGCGTTTGAGGGTTTCGACGTCCGAGGTGCTTCTGTGTCGGAGGGTGCCTGTTGAAGGGGTACACTCGACTGCCCATTGACTCCTGGGTCGGGACCGGTTGAAGGTGCTCTGGTCAAGGCTGACCGTATATCAAACACCGCTTGAGCCAGTGGTTGCATAGAGGCAGAGAGGGTTTTGAGTCCTTCTTCTAATGAGTCTATGCGTTGGACAATGTCCTGCGGTGGCGTATCAGACTCGACATCATCCCCAGCCATGTATACTGTCCTGACACGGCCAGGAGTGGATGGATTGGTTGAGGCTTCGCTCTCGGCCTCACTTTTATGTGGGGGAGTCACCTCTCCTGGTGTTTCACCTTGGCCACCCCTAGCCACATTCTGGAGGTCATTCTCGACGGGCGCATCTGCAAGGGCCTGATTGTCCTCAGCTCTGTCTTGAAGGGCCTCTTCGTCTCTACCCCCAGCTGTGTCCTGGGGGACATCCTCATTTCGAGGGGCTTGTGGGAGGCTGACTTTGCCTCGAGGATGAAGATCTGCCGCAGCTGTGCTTTGGACATCTTCGTCTTCGGAAGGAGGCTCAACAAGGGTCTGACTACCCCCAGCTTCCTCTAAGAATTTCTTCTTCGACCGAGTGCCTTCGAACACCCCAGAGGTCGAGACTGCTACCTTGGTTTTCCTTGGCTGGCTTTTGGATGAGGAATTACCGGTCGTCTTCCGGAGTGATGAGGAGTTGTAGACCGCATTGCATGAAGCAACTCTTGGCTCCTCTTCTGTTGACACCTTCTCCCCAAGGCGACGTCGGAGGGGTGTTGATGACTGCAGCCGCTGGAAGACTGACTGCCTTGGTGGTACTGCCGCCTTGCAACAGCAGTTGATAGTGACCACCGCACAAGTATGCCCCGTGAGAGGCTCATTGTGCTTGTTGGTCGACTCTTCTGACCGGCGCTTGTGAGCGATCACATTATGCAGGTCGTTGGAGGAGAGTGCTACCTTCACACCCCCTTCAGGCGCATGGCAAGGCCAAACGTCGGGGCGGACAGGTGAGTGCTGCGCCCCCTGATCTAATACCAAGCAGGCATCATGATCAGTAGTGGGGAAACAACAACATTTGAAGTGACTTGAACGGACCTCAAACGTACAACCAGAGGAGGCGCGGGATTTCAAGACCACTGAATTTGTCGCACTCGACTTGGTTGTGCACGCAGTAGATGCGTCCAAGTGAGATGAGGACTTTGAAGATCGACTCGTTTTTGGTGCCGAAGCACCTGAGTCGACCTTGTACAGCTTGCCATCGGCAGCGCGCGTGATTGTGAGCACGTGCCTCTGGCCTGCTGCTGGCATAGCATGTTTGTGGCGCATGGCCCGTGCCGCCTTGGATTTCTTTGTACTAGCCCGCTGGGGCGCATAGTACTCAGCATCCAAATTCTCCTCGCCACTACAGCGAGTGAGTCTGTCAAGACAGAGACTTTTTGTGGCGCATCAGAAGTGATGCGCGGGGCATTGGCTGGGCCCCTGCTCCGTCGACGCATCTTCCTCGCCTGAGAGGAAGATGGCTGGGGAACATGGTCAGCCACACGTTTCCCCGAGAGATGCACTGCATCAGCGGGCGCACCTTGGTTGCTGAGAACGTCAGCAGGAAGGGAGGGCTGGATTGGTGCATCCCCTTCAGTGGTGGTGCCCGAGGCGTCGACTTTGTGCACCCAGACATGGCGGGTCTTCTTCGGCTTCGGCAGCCGCTTCGAAGGACTCGCGCTTCCTTCAGAAATGAACTCCTCGTACGCCTGTTGATTGAGGCGCACGACCAGCGTCTTGTGGGAGGAGCCTACCTTCACGTCGTCGGCCTGTGACACGACTTTCTCGGAAGAGGAGAAAGAAGTCCCCAGCAGAGTCGCCAGCTTGTTTGCCATTAAAATTGTTTGATTGCAAATCTTAATACAAACAGAACAGTGTTACAATATAGGACTTAGATGTAGTCCTAGGAGTACACTTTTGTTTAATCTGGGTCCTAAGTGCCAATGGAGCGAGTGGTAATGCGTTGACTCCATTGACGGGCTGACGACGGTTATCGGTTCTCTGAAGGTGTAGATTGCTCTGGGTGCTGGAGCTCGCTGAGAGGAGGAAGACATTGAGTGTCTGTATTGCCTCTCTGGTGATATCTGACTGTATTGTCCGTATGTATAGGTCTCTGTGGAAGAAGGAAATGATTCCTCTATTTATAGCTGGGCAGGTTGGCTGCTCATGCGCGCATATGTAGGATGCGCCGGTACGTGGTGACGCCACGTGGAGACTGCTGATGGAGGCGCATGGATGATGTGCCCTACTCGAGGGGTTGAATTCTTCATGCTGCTGTTGTGAGCCGGCACGTAGCAGAGGAGAAGATCTTTCCGTTGCTGAAATCTTGGATGAGTTGAGTCAAAGGACACGTGTCGTCGACTCATGGCTCGGAGATCTCGGATCTGATGAGGGGATGATTTGGTGGGATGCACCTTGGATTGGGCGCATGATGAGACTTTGGCTCGTGACCTTTAGGAGTCACGAGCGGTTCTGGGCGCATGGCTTTTGAGGCGCATGCAGCGACTTCCTTCTGTCTTTCGGGATCAGAGGTCAGTCTGGGGCGCATGGCTTTTGAGGCGCATACAAAGCTTCAACTGGAGACTCTTCTTCTGTCTTTAGGGATCAGTGAAGGATCTGAGGCACATGGCTTTTGAGGCGCATGCGGATGGTTGGGTGGCCACGTGGCAGTAGCCGTCGGGGTAAAGTCATGATGATGCTGACGTTGTGGACGCTTCATTTTTTACAAAAGCTGTCCACCGTCAGACTTTGGAAGACGTGCTGCCAACTCTGTCAGCCCAGCATTTAATGTTTGTGACATTCGATGGACAGCTGAGTGGGCGCGTCGATTGACGTTCCACTAGGCGTATGGGACGTATGGGGGCGCATCCCCTGTGATGCGTTCGATTCAGGGCACATCTGTTGGAGGCGCTTGATGTTTGAAGGGGTGTGATGCGCTGTCCAGCCGGCGCATCTGACACGTCTTTAATGATGTG
The DNA here is from genome assembly GCA_029216955.1 of Iris pallida. Classification (NCBI taxonomy): domain Eukaryota; kingdom Viridiplantae; phylum Streptophyta; class Magnoliopsida; order Asparagales; family Iridaceae; genus Iris; species Iris pallida. The sequence continues at coordinate 283,577 of JANAVB010037220.1, read as the reverse complement.
GCTGTTTCGCTTCTCGAGTGCCTTTAAATAGCCGTTTGGCTGAAGTCGAGGCGTCCGGTTCATCCATTTAATGTGAGTTTATTGCACGGAATTCGGAGAGCCATCCACTTGGCGCGTGGGTTTGATCTGCCCGGCCTATAAATGGTGGCATGGAGAGAAGGTTTGCTTCTCATTCCCTTACGTACCTCCAACATGAACTTGGGTATTCGGGTGCATTCTGTCGACGAAGTGTTCCCGAGGGTGAAGATGAGACGCCTTGTCGTCGTTGATGCACTTGAAGGTGACTGTTACATCCAAAAGACGGAGTCGAGGGCTTCTGAGGCAGGCGAAAGGTGCCTGTTGCATCCAAAGATAGGGATGCTCGGGCCTCGTCTCCGTTGTTACGGAAGAGCCGTAGATCGGAATGGCGGTGCTCGGCTCTCTCTTCCTTCAAAGTGGGTGCTGCACACTCTGATTGTGTTGAAAGCTGCTCCTTTTGCCGTAATTTCGATCACGGTCTTTCTTGGTCTTTGGAGGCTCTTTCGAAGCCTCCCCTGGCCACAGATTTGCGGTGCTTTTCTCTTTCTTGGTTCCAGCCAGAGGGTTAAATGCTTTGTGTAATCGAAGCACTTATCAGGTGACCCTGGCTGGAAGAGCGGCACATAATTGGGCTCCTGCTCGGCCAGGTGAGCCTGGTTGGAAGAGTGGCACATAACTGGGCTGCTGAAGAGATGGCGGGATGCACCTGGGTGGAGGCGCATGGTGACAGCTGCGCCTATCTGGAGGCGCATGGTAGCTGCTGCGCCTATCTGGAGGCGCATGGTGGCCGCTGGCTGTAGACTTAGGATCTTTTCTTTGTAGAAATTCTCTTTTGTACAACCTTTTCTAGACATGTAATAGACTTTTATATAAATAAAAAGTCCTTCTTCAAATGTCTATGGTTATTGATTTTGCTGTGAAGTTCTGTTCGAGTTCCGGTGCATATAGTGTCTAACGCATGGGCTTTCTGGTTGTGAAATTCCATGCTTCTACAGGTATACCGTCGGTATGATCCGGTATACCGTCGGTATGCCGATTTTGTAGACAGAAACTTTCTGTGAACAAAATCGGTATACCGTCGGTATGCACCGGTATACCGTCGGTATGCCAGTTTTTATCCAAAAATGATCCTGGGCTAGTTTCTACCCTAGCTTTCGATTTTGCCATCCATTTTTTGTGTTTACAATAATTCCTAAGACTCATTACAGACTCCAGAAATACTGTAGCAGGTGCAGGCTTCTTCAGAGTCTTGAAATGATGATGGCATGGCATGGCTTCTTTTTTTGATAAGTGCTGGCTTTTTCTCTTGGCGGCAACAGTCCAAAGATACTCAGTTTGTGAAAACTGAACCCTCGAGTGCGTGGCTCCGGAGATGTCATCGGATGGTTCAGAGAAATCTTGTGGGATCCCTCGTCTTAGGCCCACCATGATTTCTTCATTGTATATGTCTACACAGATCTTGCTTATTGCTTTTTTGCATGTACATGTTAGACGAACAAAGCAATATACATAGTAGCAAGTATGATAAGTTTAATGCACATTAGGACAATGCTGAGTTTAAGTGTAAGTGCAAGTGCTAAGGTGATAGCATAAATGTTAGTGATATCATAATGATTAAACTTAATTGAATGACCACAATAAAAAACATAGTTTTGATTTTGGCAATCCGATTAAATTTAAGATAGATAAGCTCATATCACTAAAATGTAAACCAATAGGCATATATCACCAAAGGTATAAGTATAAGTAGAAATGCTATAGCGATAGTATGAAGATTAGTGATAATGAAATGCTAAACTTAACATATTAACCATATTCAAAAATATGATACAATCATTGGGCCAACAATATCTACGATTATAATGTTTCTTGTATTTTACTTGTAATTTGATGCATATGAGAGTGAGTAAAAAATATTATATATATAATTTTTTTTCTTTTAAGAAACTAAACAATAATTAAAAAAATTAAAAAATTAAGCGGGCCAGCCCGCCTAGCCCACGGCCCGCCGGCGGGTTGGGCTGGGTTAAAATTTTTCCAGCCAGCCAAAATGGTGGATCTGCCCGCCTCGTCCCGCCAAATGGTGGATTATGGTAGGTTACGGGCCGGTCCGTCTTGACAGCTCTACCTCTGAGCAGGACCTTGCGTTGTGTTAGACGCATTGACAGTCAACGTCTGCTTCCCTTTCGCTTCACGGCTGCTACTGCTGGTCGCAGGCCGTTTTCCTTTGTCGTCAAAGTTGGGGAAGTTAACCCCCAGAAGGCGAGCATTACGCACCTTTTTCTCAGCAGCTTCGGCTTCGATGATCAATGAACTCCAATCTGGCGGTGGAGTGAAGTTGAGCCAGAGCTTGATCGCGGGGATCATGTTCATGCTGTAGGAGACGATGAGTGCATGTTTCAGCATGCTTGGAGGCAACCTTAGGCATGCTTATCAAAAACGCTCGATAAATTCCCGAACAGTCTCCTTCTCAGTCTGCCGTACTTCTATTAGAGACAACATGGACATGTCTCTCCCTCCGTCATAGAACCGATCAAGAAAGAGGTGCGTCAAGTCGTCGAAGGACGATATGGAGTTATCAGGTAGACTACAGTACCAGTCGTAGATAACTCCTTTCAGAGCCTCGACAAACAGGCTCGTGAGCAAGGCGTCTTCTTTCGGAAGACGCCCTGTCTGAGACAGAAAGTAGGTCAAGTACCGACGAGGAAAGTCCTTCCTGTCGTATGGCGTCAGTGTATGTGGTTATACTTGGGAGGACAAACCACCTTGTTCCACTCCAGAGGGTAGGGTTGAGGAAGCCCCAACTTCTGACGTTCTTCCTGCCTGTTTTGGGCCTCGAAGCGTTCACACAGGTCCCTGATCATCTCGGCCAAGTCTTCTGTCGAGCTGGGAGCAGGTGAAGGCGGTACAGCTTGAAGTTGGATATTGGAAGGAGCTGACGCTCGCGGTGCAGTGTAGTGCTCCGCCCCTGAAGATACCCGTTGAGGGGGTATAGTTGAATCTCCGTTGGCTCCTGGACCGGGACTAGTGGAGACAGGTGCCCTTGTCAGAGTGGTTCGAATATCGAACAACGCCTGGGTCAGGATCTGCACAGAGGCAAAGAGAGTCTTGAGACTCCCCTCAAGGGTGTTTATTGCGTTGTACGATTTCTAGCGGTGGAGCGTATGATTCTCCTTTATCACCACCCCCAGCCATGTAGGCTGTCATGACATGGGTGGAAGTGGATGGATCGGTCGAGGCTTCACTCTCAACCTCACTTTCCTGTATAGGGGATTCTTCTTCTGAGGCCTCGTGTTGGCTACCCCCAGCTACGTCGGGGTCGGTTTGTCGAAGCGCTTCTTCATCTTCGAAGATTGGGTTGTCAGACGCTTGACTACCCCGGCTGTTGCTTCCGCCAGGGCCTTGCTCACCGTTCGGGTGCGTTCGTATACCCCTGGGGATGGGACCACTGTTTTGCTCTTTCTCAGCTGAGTCTTGGATGCAGAGGCTGAGGAGTTGGTGGTTGTCTTTCTCACGGATGATGAGACAACATGACAGGAGAACTTGGGCTCCGCTTCATCTTCAATTGGCACTTTCTTTTCGAGGTGACGTCGGATAGGTGCCGTAGTTTGTAGTCGCTGAAACACGGACTGCCTTTGTGGTAGAGCCACTGTTTTATAACAACAACAATTGATGGTGACCATGGCACAGGTGTGCCCTACGAGGGACACATCGTGCTTATTGGTCGTCTCTCCTGATCTGCGTTTGTGACCGATCATATTACGCAAATCATGTTGGAAAAGTTTCACTTTAACACCCCATCAGGTGTATGGCCGAGCCAAGCACCGGGGTGGTCATGTGAATACTGTACCCCCTGATCTAGTTCACGCGTATGAGATGCACCCAGATTATTGGTAGAGGAACAACATTTATGGCAACTTGAGTCTACTTCATGCGCGTCACCCAGGTGGGCGCATAGACTTAACATCGCAGTTGCCCAGCCAGACTTGGTTCAAAACACAGTAGATGCGCCCAAACGGGGCAGGGACTTTGAGAGTTGACTCATTTCTGGCACAGATGCGCCCGAGTCGACTCTGTACAGGTTACCATCAGCAGTGCGCATGATTTTGAGCGCATGCTTCTGGTCCACCGTTGGCATAGCACGTTTGTGGCGCATGGCCTGTGCTGTCTTGGATTTCTTTGTACTAGCCCGCAAAGGCGTATAGTACTCAGAATTCAATGGTGTCTCGCCATGACAGCGAGTGAGTCTGTTGAAGACAGACGTTCTCTCCTACGTACCAGAGCTCATGCGTTGGAGATTGGTTGTACCTCTGCTCCGTTGGCGTATCTTCTTCGGCTGGGAAGAAGACGGTTGGGGAATGCAGTCAACACTGTGCTTCCCAGACAGATGCGTGGCACCAGTGGGTGCATCCTTGTTGCTGAGAGCGTCAGCAGGAAGGGCCAGCTGTGGTGGCGCGTTCCCTTTAGTGATAGTGCCAGGCGCATCGGCCTTGTGCACCCAGACTTGGCGAGTCTTCTTCGGCTTTGGTAGCCGCTTCGAAGGACTCGCGCTGACTTCAGAGATGAACTCCTTATACGCCTGTTGATTGAGGCGCACCACAAGTGTTTTGTGGGAGGAGCCAAGTTTGATGTCGTCAGATTGCGATACAACTTTTTCGTTGGAGGAGAAAGAGGTCTCCAGCAGAGTCGCCAGCTTATTTGCCATCGAAAATGCGATAAGGTTTGTTGACTAAAACTTTGGTATTTCAATTACAAACAGAACAGTATATAATGTAGGACTTAGACGTAGTCCTAGGAGTACACTTTTGTTTTTGTCTGGGAACTGTGTCGGTTGAGTGAGTGGTAATACGTTGACTCCGTTGACGATCTGACGACAATCTTGAACTCTCTGAAGGTCTGGGTTGCTCTAGATGTCGGAGCGTTGTGAGGAGAAGCGGATGTTAAGTGTCTCTTCTGGCCTCTATGGATGTGCTTCTCTCTGTGTATGTATGTCCGTCCTTGTCTCTGTGTGTGTGTATGATGAAGGAATGATCCTTCTATTTAGATAACAGGCTGGCTGCTCATGTGCGCATATGTCAGATGCGCCTGGACGTGGGAATGCCACATGGCTGATGCTAGTGGGGGTGCATGGTTGATGCGCCCTGGATTGAAGTTGAATCTGCTGGACTGCTGCACTGGGCTGCGATGGAGCTGGTACGTGGCAGTCGCAGAGATTTGGTTGTTGCTGAGATCTTGGGTGGTTAGCACCCATTCTTTGAACAGAACTGAGTCAAGGGACGCGTGGCGTATGCCCGTGGCTTAGAGATATCGATTTTGGAGGAGAGTGATCTATCGGGGTGCATATAGGATCGGGCACATGGAGGCAACTTAGTTTATGAGTTTTAGACATCATAGACGAGTCTGGGCGTGTGGCTTTTGAGGTGCATGCAGAGCTTCACATCAGGGTGCGCCTAGAATCAGGCGCAGGGGAGGCGACTTGGTATCATGATCTTTTAGGAGCTATGAGCAAGTCCAGGCGCATGGCTTTTGAGGCACATTCAGAGCTTTGTCTTCTGTTGCTTGAGGTTAGAAGTAAGCCGGGGGGCGCACGACTACTGGGGCGTATGCAGTCTTCTGGTCGTATGGCCACGAGGCGCAAACAAATGATCGGTCTACCGCATGGCAATTATTGCCGACCCAAGGTGTAATGATTGTGCTGTCATCAACAGCGCTTCATTTTCTGCAAGGGCTGCTGATTGGATATCTTCGGGAGACATGAAGCCGCCCTTTATCATTCAGCATTAAATGTTTGATGGAGAGGGTTGCATTGGTTAATGCCAATCTGGGCGCATGGCTATGGCCTGCAGGGCACATCCATGAGGAGCGCATGATATCGATGGCGCAACTGCCATTGTGTTGCATCTTCTTTGGCCCGCCTGTTGATTTCTCCAAGGCATTAATGACTGCTTTGACTTAGCCGAATACGAGACGACAGATGTATTTACGATTAATGCAGATTCATTGCATGGAATTTGGAACGTTGGCCATTTGGCACTAGGGTGTAGGCTGCCCGTGCTTATAAATAGCAGTATGAGGGAAAGCTTTGCTTTCATTCTTCAAAAGATGAACTTGGCCGGAGCTCTGCCTCGGCGAACTTCCGAACTCGAGCTCTTCCCGAGGGTGAAGATGCGCTGCCCCGGTCTTTCCATCCCTCTGAGTTTCTGTGATAGTGTTTGTTGCATCCAAATATCGGGATCGTCGAGTCCCAACGCAGGCCGATGGTGCCTGTTGCATCTAAAGATCGGGGCGACCGTGCTCCGTCTTTCGTTATGCTGACAGAGCCACAGGTTGCCGAGTATGCTTGTTGCTTCCAAAGATCGGGGCGTCGTACCGCGATCCTTGTTGAGCTAGGAGAGGTCCTCCTCCTGCTACACAAGGGCTAATTGGTGCTGATGAGAGAGAGAGAGAGTGATTCGCTCTGACTATGTACGGAGATGCGCATATATTGAGATGCTAGAATGATGCGCCTAGACGAGACATCAGAATAATGCACCTGACAGATGATGCGTTTGGCAGATGATGCGTGTCACGACCCGTTACCCAAATTGTTGGGCCGGGCCGAGCCATGTCCAGCCTACGCTTGTTAAAGCGTAGTAAGCTTTTCTAAGAATAGACAATAAAGGATCTAAGCTGCTAACAGTTCTAAAATCACATTTAAAGGTTCATCACAACACAGCATCTATAAGCGAAGGTAAACAAACACATATTTAATAATACATAACCAAAGTATCTAACAGGAGACAAAGTCCAGTATCCAAATATATATAGACAAAGTCTAGTCTCAAAACACAAGAAAGATAACTAAGCAAGGTTCCCCGCTGGGGCCTCTTCTGGAGCTAAGGCCAGGTCCTCAAAATCAGTGCCATAACATGTAAAACATAGCGTTTCCTTCTCGAAAAGTATACTTACAACGTTATCCTGTCAAGACGGGAGCAAGTACAACCTCTACAACTAAAGTACTGAATATATAACGAAAGAGATGTACAACAAGAACATGGTGTGATAACTCTATAAAATAGGAAATACTGGAAACATGGCCTCATGGTACAACTGGGATCACAGTATCATAGTAACATATGGAACATGGCATATCTGGAATCATGGTAAAATATATTTGTCAAGATGACACATGTATATCTAATGTTTAAAACTGGAGCAGGTACGTGATCGGTCAATAGATGTACAATGTGCTGGGGGCACATAATGAAATGTACTTCCGTACAAGTAAAAAGGCGATAGATGTACACACGCACAAATCCGCTTTGAGATAAGGCCTACGGCGCAGTATTCATATAAAATGAAACTTTGCTCGGTACATACGTACGGAGAAGGGGGTCGTGATCACGTACTCAACTGTCAGTTTCCCCATAACCCATATTCTAATATGTGAGAGATACGAGAACAGTAAAAACATGTGGGAGATACTGGGAGTAGTATAAGCATGGCAGGTACTGGGAGCAGTATGAAACATGTGAATACTCCGAGTAGTATAAAGCATAGTAAAACATGTACTGAGAACCACTAAGAAGCATGTGAAGATATAAGAACTATCCTAAGCATGGTAGGTACTGAAAGTAATATAACATGTGAAGATTTAACTTGCTACCTCAAGGATCAGTATTTTAACAGGGTTAATACATGTTCTAGCATTAAAAGACAGTAAATGAGTTCGTAGATGTACTTGCCTCGAGCAAACCAAGAATACTAGTACGAAGATATAGATATCCGGTGTCCTGTCAATAATGATATACAAACTTAGTTCTAAGCTATGTTCAATAATACACTAGTGGTGTGACACGACTCCTAACTGGATACTAGCTAAGTGGGGACCTAGCATAAAAGTCTAATGTGGAGTGCCACTATATCCAAACTAATTTTTTAGGATCTTTATACTAGTGTAGGGGGTGGTCCAATACTACAATAACTCAAAACAACACAAAATATTGAAAGTCGTAACTATTCAATAAATAAATCAAACTGTACCCTATGTTCCAATAATTTTTGAGATAGACAAAAGGCTTAAATATATATAAAATAAAGTACCAAAATGATCCTTGTTATTAGAAATTTATAATAATTTTTCTGGAATTTATAAACCTTCATAAATATTTATTAAAAATCAGCAAACATATGAATCCTGAAAATGAGTTCTGTTTTCCCATTTTTATAAAATATCAAAAGTACTTATTAATTACTGGAAAAATTATAATAAATTATCTAAATTAACATAGTATTTAAATACAATTTTTCCAAATTTTTACAGAAATTAAAATATATAAAAATTCAAAAACAGAAAGTAACAATTTTCTGGAAAATAATTAATTAAATTAAGGATAATACATAAGCAAAATCTACATATATTGTCGAATGATAAAATAAATATCACCAACGTGTTCAGAATGGTCAAATTAGCTAGGATAGCCTACCCATAAGTCCAATTTAGACACAGGGGCAAAACGGTAATTTCGGGTCAAAATGATGTCCGCCGTTGGACACACTTTGCACCGAAAAACGTGTCAGAATAGAAGTCTACAAAACCTAGCAAATTATATGTCCACGAATCCAGAATGATGATATGAACCCAACGGTATGTCCGAAATGGAATTCCGATGTGCCGATCTCAAAATGATACGTTGACGCGGACACTTGGTATCCGATTTGCACCGAAATGTGTGCCGAAGCAAATATCTTCAAACCTCAGCAAATTATATGTCAACGAGTCCAGAATGACGATACGAACTCAACGGTATATCCGGAATTGGATTCCGATGAGCCGATCTCAAAGTGATCCGTTGACTCGAAAAGTGGGACCCACTTTGCACCGAAATGCGTGCCAGAGCCCATGTTTTCCAAATCAAGCAAATTTTATATGAAAACATGCTAGAACGACGCCATGAGTCTACTGGTGGTGTCAGAAATTGAATCCGGAGTCCCGGGTTCAAAAATGGAATTTAACAAGTACAAATTAAAGAATTCGGACGACCAACTTTGGCATCGAATTCGACCAACCGAACGTGCTTAAAATGAAACGAAATCTAAAGGAGACAGGAAGAGGGTTATACCAGCTGCGCACAGGAACTGGTAGTGCGCCAACCGGAGCTGCGACGGCGGAGTTACGAGCTGACGAAGTCGGCTCCACAAAACTGTCCAAAAACAGTTCAATTTAAAACGTCAACTTGGTGGCCAGTTTTGAGGTATCAAACGACAAAATTAACGGACGAAAATTGAGGGAAGTGAAGTGCTATATACCGAGATTGAGACAGTGCAAAGAAATCGCCGATCCAACGGTCGGATCTTCCAAAAACATGCACGAACTTGCTGCGACGGAGCACGAATTTTGAGTTCCAAACTCGCGCGCGTCGACGAGATTTCGACGTAAACGCACAAATAGTCTATGCGTCGCACCGGGGAGGATGGCGGTGGCCCATGGGGGTTCGTCGGAGGTCGCTGGACGGGGGGGGGGAAGCTCGAAGGGGCGGCCGGCCGGCCACGTAGTGGCGCACGGCCACGCCCATGCACGCGCGCGCGGGTGGCGCGGCAGCCACTGCTGCTGCTGTTTGCAGCGGCGTGGTGCGATGGCGTGCGGCGACATGCGGCAGCGTACGGCGGCATGCGACGGCGTACGGCAGCGTGCGACGGCGTGCAGCGTGGAGGGTACGGGGTGGTGGTGGTGAAGATGGTTATGGAGAAGATGGTGGTGATGATGTTGCTTGTGGTGTTGATGATGGAGTTGGTGATGGAGTTGTGAGGAGGAGGAAGGAGGAGAGGGTGGTGTTCGGCCAGGGGAGGAAGAGGGGGTCGGCTGTTGGCTGTGGTGGTGTTGTATGTGTGTGTTGAGTTATGTAAGGAGAGTGGGAGAGAGAGATTTGTATGGGTGTGTATATATAAATAGGAAGAGAGAGAGAGAGAGAGAGAGAGATATTTGAGAGGGAGGGAGAGAGAGTAGTCGGTTGGGGAGGGGGTGCTCCTGCTGTAAAGGAGGGGTGGTGAGGTGGTGTTTGTGTAGGTGTTGTAGGAGAGAGAGAGAGAGAGTGTTATTTATATATATATATATATATATATATATATATATATATATATTATATATATTATATATAGATATTTGTAAAGTAGAGAGAGAAAAATAAATATTTAAAATAGGGAAAAATAGGAGAAATTATGTGGGGTATTTGGGCAGTCATGAAAGAACAATATGGAGCTTGGGTTCGGGTTCGGTCGAGCCGGATCGGGTCAAAATCGGACCGGGCAATAATTAAATTAAAAATGGGTATTTATGATCACGGAAAAATAAATAATATACGGGGACTCAAATAAATGGGACACAAGTTTCATGTGGGTAGTAGACTTCATGTGGGCCACGTCCATACTTTGGGGCGACAAGGTTGGATCGATGTCGGGTCCCGAAATTAAATTGGAAAATAAATCAGGTTTTACGGTAGATAATTAATTGGCCTAAATTGACCCAAAAATTGTGCGAAGAAAATAAAGCACAAAATGGAGTGTCTGAGTGGGACACGAAGGTCATGGGTGAAGAGCGTCTCGAGTAGATCATTCATGAGAAGTTGGTTCTGAGAAAACGACTGGTCTGGTGCTCCTAAATTAAAAGTCACGGTGACGTGCAAACGAAGATCAAAAATAAAAGTGGGAATAATTATTCAATGATTAATTGGTCTAAGTTGACCCGAAGTTGCGCGATACAAAAAGAGCATAAGGGAACGAATTTAAGTGGGACATGATATATCAAAATGAAGATAATCTTGTCTACTTCAAACTCGTGAAGAGTTTTCAGAGATTGGCATCCCTGACGCTCCATAAGTCAAAGTTACAGAAAGGACATTAATGATCTAAACAATTAAATAATAAAACATTTATCGAAAATAATTAATTCAGAAAAATAAAATAAACCCTGAAATTCAGGGGGCTTACATCCTACCTACCTTACAAGAATTTCGTCCTCGAAATTAAAAATCATCCAACCGGTCAAACTATAACATGTAGCTGCTCTGGCTACGATACTCAATCTACTACCCTTGTAATCATCTCTTCTGTTTCTCTTTACAATCTTTTTGGTTTAGGTTCAACAAAGTTATTCTATCATAAACTACGTCATATATCCTTTAGAATCTTCCATACTAACATGGATCCTTTATGTATACCCTAAACTATAGGTCATTCTCTCGGTATGTTTATAAGCCTACAATGCTTAATCATCAACCATATTTCCAACCTCAATACTTGATTTCCTTATCACATCCTAAGTATCATTATTCTATCAATCCACAGTTCCTTTGCATCATTTGTCGTCAATCCTTTCCTACAGTTTCTCCTTGAAATCATACGTTCAATTCTTATGCTTGGCGTAGAGCCTTCTTCTTTTTACTCAATAAGTCCTCCGAATATAAATCCTCGATTTCAAAACTCCCGATTTATTAATTACCAATGTACATATGTCTTTGCCTCGTTCCTTGTCTTTTTAACTGGTATCTTTTCGATCTCGTATGCAATATTACATCCCATTCTAACTTATTCTATACCATTTCACATGTCGATCTACCCTCTAATCACATGTAATTAGCTATAGGTAACCAACCAAAATTCTACAAATGTTAAATCCTCAAACTATTAAGCACAAGATTTTAATCCTCAATCCATAGTCACAACATATACTATCTCATTACTCTATTTTAGATACCCAATCATCAAGTCATACTATCAATACAATCATTCTTAATGGTTTCCAAGTCTACTACAGTCAATCGCTTATACTCGTCCTATAAACTTAATCTAACCAATCCCTAGGAAAAGTACTTATCACAATCACACAATACATTTATAATTATACTATGGAATCAGTTAACAAGGTTTGGCTATTTCGGTCATCTATCAAATAGAAGGTAACAAGGCCTAAGACTGGGTCAAACAATCCATAACAGTGTTCAAACAAGTTAATGGTCAAGCAAGACAGAAAAGTTTATTGGAATATCTCCAAGAATGGTACGAAGACAACGAGATGCATAACGAGAAGAATTACCCAAGAGGTTAACGAAAAAGAGTTTAGTCAAGTCATAGGAAAGATGGAACACAAAAATAATTATGTCCAAAAGATAACGCGAAAGCAATCCTATTGGAGAGTCCTAGAGAACCTATAATCCTAGTTGTAGATGTAGATAGGACAGAGTTAATCAAGACGGGAAATGATAATAAGAATTTATTCTTGCTCGAAGTGAACCAAGTTGAGATATGATCTGATAACCATACATGTCTTCCTGAAATCATGTTGCCAGAATTTTCGTCACACCAGTAAGCTTATATGCAATAAACGAGGGAGTCCATAACTAAGGTATACACCCTATAGTCATATCATCAAGATTCCTTACCACCACGCCAACCGGTATGGCTGCAAGAAAATCTAAATTCTATGAATAGGATAGTATATCCAAAATCAGGCTCTATGTTTTTGTCATACCAGCTAATATGGCTGCGATAAATTCTAAACTCCATAAATAAAGTAGACGTTTACCTTATCAGGATATATCATAATTTAATCCACAAAATTTATCACGATACATGATCAAAGTCAACAACGAAAATCAGGAATTAAATTCAACAACGAATTTAGAGAAGAGCAAATAAACAGGTGAAAACAGATTTCGAGATAAGGTTAGAGTAAGATCCTCAGGGGTCATCCCAAGGGTACAAACTTGGTCTAAATTGACCCACTGAAATACAAACAGAGGCTAATTATAGCTAACGGTCCTATGCTGTGATGAGTTCTCCTATGTTGCAATCCTAGAAATCCTCTAGGTGTTCTAAATGTTTATCCCTAGTGTTAACAAGTTGTCCTAGATCCTAATTGCAGCATGCTTGGTACAATAACGTAACCAAACAACTTAAGTCTGGACCTGTATGGGCCGCCACTAAAACATGTCACGACCCGTTACCCAAATTGTTGGGCCGGGCCGAGCCATGTCCAGCCTACGCTTGTTAAAGCGTAGTAGCTGTTCTAAGAATACAATAAAGGATCTAAGCTGCTAACAGTTCTAAAATCACATTTAAAGGTTCATCACAACACAACATCTATAAGCGAAGGTAAACAAACACTATTTAATAATACATAACCAAAGTATCTAACTGGAGACAAAGTCCAGTATCCAAATATAAGTATAGACAAAGTCTCAAAACACAAGAAAGATAACTAAGCAGGTTTCCCGCTGGGGCCTCTTCTGGAGCTAAGGCTAGGTCCTCAAAATCAGTGCCATAACATGTAACACATAGCGTTTCCTTCTCGAAAAGTATACCTACAACGTTATCCTGTCAGGACGGGAGCAAGTACAACCTCTACAACTAAAGTACTGAATATATAATGAAAGAGATGTACAACAAGAACATGGTGTGATAAGTCTATAAAATAGGAAATACTGGAAACATGGCCTCATGGTACAACTGGGATCACAGTATCATAGTAACATATGGAACATGGCATATCTGGAATCATGGTAAAATACATTTGTCAAGATGACACATGTATATCTAATGTTTAAAACTAGAGCAGGTACATGATCGGTCAATAGATGTACAATGTGCTGGGGGCACATAATAAAATGTACTTCCGTACAAGTGAAACGATAGATGTACACACGCACAATTCGCTTTGAGATAAGGCCTACGGTGCAGTATTCATATAAAATAAAACTTTGCGCGGTACATACGTACGGAGAAGGGGGTCGTGATCACGTACTCAACTGTCAGTTTTCCCTAACCCATATTCTAACATGTGAGAGATACGAGAACAGTAAAAACATGTGGGAGATACTGGGAGTAGTATAAGCATGGCAGGTACTGGGAGCAGTATGAAACATGTGAATACTCCGAGTAGTATAAAGCATAGTGAAACATGTACTAAGAACCAGTAAGAAGCATGTGAAGATATAAGAACTATCCTAAGCATGGTAGGTACTGAAAGTAATACAACATGTGAAGATTTAACTTGCTACCATCAAGGATCAGTATTTAACAGGGTTAATACATGTTCTAGCATTAAAAGACAGTAATGAGTTTGTAGATGTACTTGCCTCGAGCAAAGCAAGAATACTAGTATGAAGATATAGATGTCCGGTGTCCTGTCAATAATGATATACAAACTCAGTTCTAAGCTATGTTCAATAATACACTAGTGGTGTGACACGACTCCTAACTGGATACTAGCTAAGTGGGGACCTAGCATAAAAGTCTAATGTGGAGTGCCACTATATCCAAACTAATTTTTTAGGGTCTTTATACTAGTGTAGGGGGTGGTCCAATACTACAATAACTCAAAACAACACAAAATATGAAAGTCGTAACTATTCAATAAATAAATCAAACTGTACCCTATGTTCCAATAATTTTTGAGATAGACAAAAGCTTAAATATATATAAAATAAAGTACCAAAATGATCCTTGTTAATTATAGAAATTTATAATAATTTTCTGGAATTTATAAACCTTCATAAATATTTATTAAAATCAGCAAACATATGAATTCTGAAAATGAGTTTTGTTTTCCCATTTTTATAAAATACCAAAAGTACTTATTAATTACTGGAAAATTATAATAAATTATCTAAATTAACATAGTATTTAAATACAATTTTTCCCATATTTTTACAGAAATTAAAATATATATAAAAATTCAAAAACCGAAAGTAACAATTTTCTGGAAAATAATTAATTATAAATTAAGGATAATACATAAGCAAAATCTACAGATGTTGTCGGATGATAAATAAATATCACCAACGTGTCCAGAATGGTCAATTAGCTAGGATAGCCTACCCATAAGTCCAATTTAGACACAGGGGCAAAACGGTAATTTTGGGTCAAATTGATGTCCGCCGTTGGACACACTTTGCACCAAAAAACGTGTCAGAATAAAAGTCTACAAAATCTAGAAAATTATATGTCCACGAATCCAGAATGATACAAACCCAAAGGTATGTCCGAAATGGAATTCCGATGTGCCGATCTCAAAATGATACGTTGACGCGGACACTTGGTATCCGATTTGCACCGAAATACGTGTCGGAGCAAATGTTTTCAAAACTCAGCAAATTATATGTCAACGAGTCCAGAATGACGATACGAACTCAACGGTATATCCGGAATTGGATTCCGATGAGCCGATCTCAAAGTGACCCGTTGACTCGAAAAGTAGGACCCACTTTGCCCCGAAATACGTGCCAGGGCCCATGTTTTCCAAATCAAGCAAATTTTATATGAAAACATGCCAGAACGACGCCACGAGTCTACTGGTGGTGTCAGAAATTGAATCCGGAGTCCCGGGTTCAAAATGGAATTTAACAAGTACAAATTAAAGAATTCGGACGACCAACTTTGGCATCGAATTCGACCAACCGAACGTGCTTAAAATGAAACGAAATCTAAAGGAGGCAGGAAGAGGGTTATACCAGCTGCACATAGGAACTGGTAGCGCGCCAACCGGAACTACGATGGCGGAGTTACGAGCTGACGAAGTCGGCTCCACAAAACTGTCCAAAAACAGTTCAATTTAAAACGTCAACTTGGTGGCCAGTTTTGAGGTATCAAACGACAAAATTAACGGACGACAATTGAGGGGAGTGAAGTGCTACATATCAAGATTGAGACGGAGTGAAGAAATCGCCGATCCAACGGTCGGATCTCCCAGAAAACACGTACGAACTTGCTGCGATGGAGCACGAATTTTGAGTTCCAAACTCGCGCGCGCGCCGACGGGATTTCGACGTAAACGCACGAATAGGCTATACGTCGCGCCGGGGAGGATGGCGGTGGCCCATAGGGGTTCGCCGAAGGTCACTAGATGGGGGGGCGAAGCTCGCAGGGGCGGCGGGCTGGCCACGTAGTGGCGCCCGCCCATGCACGCACGCGCGGGGGTGGCGCGGCAGCCACTGCTGCTCGCTGCTGCTCTGCTGTTTGCAGCGGTGTGGTGCGGCTGCGTGCGGCGGCGTGCGGCGGCACGTCGCCGGGGAGGGTACGTGGTGGTGGTGGTGAAGATGGTTATGGAGAAGATGGTGGTGATGATGTTGCTTGTGTGTGTTGATGATGGAGTTGGTGATGGAGTTGTGAGGAGGAGGAGGAGGAGAGGGTGGTGTTCGGCCAGGAGAGGAAGAGGGGGTCGGCTGTTGGCTGTGTGGTGTGTTGTGTGTTGAGTTGTGTAAGGAGAGTGGGAGAGAGATTTTATGGGTGTGTGTATATATAAATAGGAAGAGAGAGAGAGAGAGAATATATTTGAGAGGGAGGGAGAGAGGTAGTCGGTTGGGGGGTGCTCCTGCTGTAAAGGAGGGGTGTGTTTATGTAGGTGTTGTAGGAGAGAGAGAGAGTGTTTATATATATATATATATATATAATATATATTATATATATATATATATATATATATATATATATATATATATATATATATATATATATATATATATTTTATACTTGTAAAGTAGAGAGAGAAAAATAAATATTTAAAATAGGGAAAAATAGGAGAAATTATGTGGGGTATTTGGGCAGTCATGAAAGAATAATATGGAGCTTGGATTCGGGTTCGGTCGAGCCGGGTCGGGTCAAAATCGGACCGGGTGCAATAATTAAATTAAAAATGGGTATTTATGATCACGGAAAAATAAATATACGGGGACTCAAATAAATGGGACACAAGTTTCATGTGGGTAGTAGGCTTCATGTGGGCTACGTCCATACTTTGGGGCGACTAGGTTGGATCGATGTCGGGTCCCAAAATTAAATTGGAAAATAAATCAGGTTTTACGGTAGATAATTAATTGGCCTAAATTGGCCCGAAAATTGTGCGAAGAAAATGAAGCACAAAATGGAGTGTCTGAGTGGGACACGAAGGTCATGGGTGAAGAGCGTCTCGAGTAGATCATTCATGAGAAGTTGGTTCTGAGAAAACGACTGGTCTGGTGCTCCTAAATTAAAAGTCACGGTGACGTGCAAACGAAGATCAAAAATAAAAGTGGGAATAATTCAATGATTAATTGGTCTAAGTTGACCCGAAGTTGCACGATACAAAAAGAGCACAAGGAAACGAATTTAATTGGACAGGATATATCAAAATGAAGATAATCTTGTCTACTTCAAAACTCGTGAAGAGAGTTTTCAGAGATTGGCATCCCTGACGCTCCAGAAGTCAAAGTTACGGAAAAGGACATAATGATCTAAACAATTAAATTAAAACATTTATCAAAAATAATTCATTCAGAAAAATAAAAATAACCCTGAAATCAGGGGGCTTACAATGCGCCTGGCAGGGGGTGCATGGCAGTTTGTGCATCTGGCTGTAACTTTAGGATTTTCCTTCTTTGTAGAAGTTTTCCTTTGTAAAGCCTTTCTTTAGACGTGTAATAAACTTTCATATGAAATAAAAGTCCTCTTTGAATGTCTTTAAATTTGTACTTTTCTTTGCTGTGCCAAGTATCTGTTTGAGCTTTCCTGGTGCATTGGAGTTGGTCGCATGGTTAGGTTGAGCGCATTGGATTCTGGCCTATAGATGTGCCTGAATTTTCATGCTTCTACAGATACAGCTTACTTCCGCCGTCTCACAACGGTGCAGGCTGGGCATGATCCGACTGGACCCATTATATTGGGATCAGGTCGTAACATTTTTTTAGTGGTGGCCCATACAAGTCTAGTTCTGCAAATTGGTCTAGTCAATTTAGTCTAGACCAGCATATAGTCCTGCAATCTGACTTTAGACTTAAGAATGACTTCAGGAAAACAGACTCTAGAAATAATTAGAACAATTAGATTATTTTTACCCTGTCACAACATAGGACCGAATTTATCTTATTTATATAAAATCTTTTTTGATTGGTTATAGTTTCGTAGGCTACCTTGCTTATGTTTCTACCTAAATATTACCAAGCATAGGCCGATTGTATGATGGTATATTTTACTGCCTATATTATTTTCTAGATTTTATGCATCTTTTAGTGTCCCATAGCTTTCGCGGGTTATTTTCTCCATATCTTTATCAGATTCTAGCATCCCTTAGGATCTATACTCTTTCGCTATTTATGGATTAATATTAGATTTTTCAATCTCCTTATTTAGGCAAACCTGTTTCAATTTCTCTATTTTTTGATCAAATCATACTTCTCTATTTATATAGAATCTAGATCCATTCACTATTTAGAGTTTTAAATTCTTCTTTAGCAAACCTAATAAACTCTTATCTACCCAAAGTATTTCTACGACTAGTGTATCAAACCATTTGTCTTGACCTTATTTCCAATTGACTTTCTCGGAACTAATCTCGAACCAAATTATTCTGGAACCATAAAGCCCCAAGGTTAATTATTACCAAATGAATTGGTTCAACTTAGCTAGTTCATGAATCTCCCAAAGGAATTATTTTCCAAAAATAATTTCATTATTGATTGTTATTTTCTAAGTTATTCTCAAGACTGAGAATATTTTTATTTGTTGACTTCCTCCACTCAACTTGAAACATTATTCTCTCTAGGTAATTTCTTTATCAATTCAAGGCTTAGAAAGCTTCTAAAATCAATCCTTGAGTATCATGAAGCAGGAACGGTTAGAGAATTGATTCCATTCTATTATTGAATTTCCTTTAGTCATTGGAAAACTTTTAAATTGTTGAGCTATCCCTTTGAAATTCCCATGGACAAAGTTAAAAAAATTCATGACCTAATATAGCTTCGCACATATGCATTGCAACCATTTATATGAATTATGGAAACTGTG
This sequence comes from Iris pallida, assembly GCA_029216955.1. Classification (NCBI taxonomy): domain Eukaryota; kingdom Viridiplantae; phylum Streptophyta; class Magnoliopsida; order Asparagales; family Iridaceae; genus Iris; species Iris pallida. Next base: position 264,767 of record JANAVB010037220.1, on the reverse strand, counting down.
AGTTTACTGCAGCCAGATGCGCACTGGCGAGGCATAGCGTCTAAGTTGAAGTTATTTCAGGTGTTCATAGGTTTTCAGATATTATTGAGACTATGTCCTAAATGCATCATGTTTGTCTCCTATGTTGTTCAGCAAGAAAATGGATAAAGTTGATAGACTACTCGGTAACCTATCATTATTCAAGTTTTGGAGCCAAAAATTCACTGCAGTTAGGTGCAGTCTGGCGAGGCATGAATTTGAGGTAAAGTGACTTCAAATATATTTGATTTCTGAATATTATTAGGACTATATCCATACCATGGTTATCTTTTTAGCACCATTAAATTATTCTGACTTTTTCCCGATTAGAGGATTTATAATTCTAGTGGTTGTCTCTGTAGGACCGATTGTAGGAACGAGTTGTAAAGCGCAATACTCTAGGGGGGTGAATAGAGTAGGCAGTGGAATATTGCTAATTAAAAACTCGTTAGCAGTTAGATCACAGATATAAAAATAATCACAAAATAAATGACAGTAATAAAAGAGTGATCAGAAGGCAAAAGCAAACACCGAGATTTATACTGGTTTCCCTCTTGTGAGGACTAGTCCAGTCGGAAGAACTCTAGCTTCCAGTTGAATCTACTATGAAAAATCCCCACAAGTTTTCATCCGAAGTTCTTGCAACTTCTACAACGCGAGCTTTGATCCGAAGTACTCGACCAACTTCAATTGTGAAGTGTCTTTCTTCAATCAAGCCTCTGATTACAATCACTCTGAAATTTCTAGACCGTACCGCACTGGCAAATCGACTAGAGGATTGTAACTGGCTTGGGGTTTGAAAATGAATAGCTCAGAACACTTTGGAAGAAGTAGTAGGCTTATAGAGAAGAGATATGAAAGTGAATTGGTGTATGAGTGAATTAAAATGATCGAAATCTTTCTCTATTTATAGTTTTTTCCAAAAGGCAGAATTCTGACAGAATTCGGGCAGAATTCGGGCAGAACTCTATGAGAAAATCTCGTTGGGATCCGTAACTGTGGGAAGACCAAGTTCAAAAAGCAATGTTCACTAACCGAACTCTGGCCAAATTCGGGCCGAACTCGGGCCGAATTCTATTGGAGTTCTGTCAGGATTTTTGCTAATTGGTTTTCGGGCTTTTTGAAAAATCAAGCAGTTAGGAAGTAGTTTGGGCTTTTGTAAGTGGGCTTATTTTCAAATAAAAGGGTATTTTGAAAAGGTTTCTTGGATAGCCTATTTGCCAGTACGATGCAGTGTACATCGTATTCCTAGACTCAAAATAAATATAAAAAATTATATTGATAAAATAGGAAAACCAAGAGCCCTTTGACGACGCCTTTCTTCAAATATTTGAGCAGACTTGAAGACGCCTTTTTTACTTGACGGCGGTCGTCCAAAGATAAACAGATCTGGAAATCTGAATACTTTTTGGGGGCTTCGCCCCCGAACCCCCACGGGGGGCGCTGCTCCCTCGACCCCTGTCCGCTGACCGGGCAGCGGAACCCCCGATGCGAGGCCCCAGATAGGTCGTTAGGCGGTTCAGAGAAATCTTCTTGTATAACATCGTCTTTGGCCCATCAATAATTCTCTATTGCATATGTCCTGGTTTGACAAAGCTTGATCATGCTTACTGCATGTCTATAAGAACATGTTAGACAAACAAAACAATATGATACAAGCATAGCAATATGATATAGAACATTTAGGACAATGCTAACATTATGACAATGCTAAGTTTAAGTAGCAGCATGATAATGATTACATGAATAGTGATGTCATTATGGTAAACTTAATTGATTAGCCATATTCAAAAATATGATATAATCATTGGGCTAACAGTCTCCATTTTTAAAAATTTCTTATCACAGCCAGAAAGAATAGATTTTCTATGAAATTCTACTTGATTTTCCTAGAACTTATTAGGACCATATCAATCTTTATTGGCTCAATCTCTTTTCTAGTTCAACTTTTGTATGTTGCATATATTTTGTTGATAGTTACATATCTTGGAAGCTATAAATAGATGTGGATAGTGTTATATATTAAATAGTTGATATACATCTCGTGGATGACTATATATAAATATGTAGTTGATGGCTATATGTGTCATGCCCCAGAACCAGAATACTGGAGAGCGGAGGACAGACACAGTCAGCTACGTAGATTGAAGTGTAACCCACCTCGATATACGGTCACGGCTGTCTAGATGCATGAGGGTTTAACCACAAGCCAATAGTCTCTTATGGGCAAGAACAAGCCTAGTGTCTCAATCTCAAGCAAGCAAATAATTGTTACAAGATATTAGATCATCAGACATACAAGGTAAGGCGTCCCAAACATTACATATTCAGATGATCATGAAGCTAGTCATACAAAATGCGAAGACTAGCAAGAGTTTAAGTCATATATGATCAACCCTAGGATTTGTCAATCATGTTACAATCCTTAGGCAGACAAAAGTAAGTTTCAACACGAGCTAACCCTTGCTCGATGGCTAAATGCCTCAAAAGAATAATTTACAAGAGAACGGAGGTGCAAAAGAAGAAACCTACTCGTTGCCAGGGTTACGCCTGGTGTTCACCGTCTGGCTGGAAGACTGGTAGATCCTTGGGTGTTACTCCGAAATCTGGCCATATAAAACTAGCTGGGTCAAAACCCAGAAGAGCAAGTGCCACAAGGGAGGCTTCACTTAAGAACGAAAACCAGCATATTAGCACATGATACATAAATGATAACGAAAGACATGAGTTAGAGAAAACAGGGTCATAAATGATAAGATAACTGAGAGACTATTCTGGTAACCAAGTTACAACCCGTAAACCAAATAAGGACCGGAGTTGTAACCCTTCACCTGAACAGAGCTTAGTCTCCAATCATTTATCGACAAGAGTAAAGCATAAACAGTAAATGCACTGAAGTAATCATAGACTGGCACTGTCTAGACAAGACTAGACTGGACTCCATCCATCAATCACGGCCAATCAATGAGTACGGCTTGATACTTTAACTAACTAGGGTTATCACAAGCCTAGTTACTACAAAATGTAATGAGATGTTCCAGCAGTCATAAGCCCTGCAGACTATCTAGTTATCCTTCAGCAGGTTGAGAGAGTTGATTAGGTGACTTTGTGGTACAACACATGACAGTGTGCTGGAAATGTGCCCTACTCGTCGGCAGGCTACAAGTCCAATTGAGGTGCCCAGATAACGTGATTGCCTGTGACTGTGAATTCTCTTTATAATCTACATGATCAAACTAGTCATTAACTTAGTCAGATTCAGTATAAATTTCTGACCGTGGAAATCTGGAATTCATGCCCTAGACATGATGCAAGATGGGATATATAGTTTGTACAGACACATTCAAGAGAAATAATCCACAGTGTCAAGACGAGAGTTACTTATTACTTGTCAAGATTACTTGTCAGGAGTGCGCCACCACGGGCCACTATCAAGCTTGTATATGTCATGTTTACTTGTTACTTGTCAAGAGTGCGCCACGACGGGCCACTGTTAGAGTTGTCATGTCAAGCTTGTCAAGAGTGCGCCTCAACGGACCACTATCAGAGTTATTATGCTAAGCCATATTGCCATGTCGTGTTCATGTTTATCATGTCGTACTCGTGCTAAGTGTACTTGTATGCCAAGGATTTACTAGTCAAGGGTGCACCACGATGGGCTACCGAAAGAGTTATCAAGGAGTATACCTGTCATTCTAAGATCGTGCTTAAAGCCCAGAGTACATATAAAACACCGATAATATATTATACAAGGCCATCATGGAAGATGCCCATCATGCTCAAAGGTCACAACTTACACTAAGGACCATGGGTTCAAGCATGAAGAAAGTAACATAAATTATCATGGCAAAAGGAAGGGGGCCAGGGACATCATGTGCCCAAGGAAGCATGCGCCAGGGTAGCATGCGTCCAAAGAAGCATGCGCCCAAAGAAGCATGCGCCCAAAGAGCATGACCCAAGGTGCATGTAATATGGAAGGGCATGCGCCCAAGAGTGCATGTGCCCACCTGCTTAGGGACATGGTGCACTGGAAGGGAAGCAAGGAGATTATCTTCTATGACTAAGTGGGCACATACCAAGAGCCATGTGTCCAAGCAGAAGGAAACATAATGCCTCAGACACATATCAGAGACTATGCGCCCAGGTAGGGGAAAAAGCTTTGGGCACATATCAAGAGCTATACGCCCAAGCAGAAGAAAGCAGGGTGCTTTGGGCTCATATATAGGGCTATGCGCCCAAAGGGAAGGAAGTAGGGTGCTTTGGGCGCATATATAGGGCTATGCGTCCAAAGGAAAGACTGCTATGGGCTCATAAAAAGAGCAATGCACCCAGCACCGTTCTTCTTCTCCATGCCGAGAGCATGAGTTCATAGAACCCATGAACTTCCCAAGTTCATAAATTCCTCAAAACAACTCGAAATTGGGACTTTCAAAGGTCTAAATTGGGTAGAACAAAATTCTCTACAACATGGAACAATCAAAACTTGAAAATAATGAAGTTTGATAGATCAAAACCCAATAAAAGAAAGATTTGGGTAAACTTAGATCTACAAGATTTTATCCACCAAAACCAAAAATACCAAGTACTAAAGAGTCATAAAACTATGTAAGGAAGACATTGGAACAATAAAACATAATATCTCTCATGAAGCAAGAATACACTTGCCTAAGGGTTGGGGAGAAAATAAATGAAGAAGAAAAGTAGATGAAAAAATAAATAAAAGTAAAGGAGGATAGAGAAAGGGGTTGGGTTATATAGAGGGTTCAACATGATGAACTATCTTGACCCAAACTAAACCAAAATAAACCAAGCTAAGCTAAACCAAGACCAAACCATGCCAGACAAGTCAAAATACGGGTCGAGAATCCGTAAACGTATACTGAAAATACGTAAAACGGGAAACGGGAGTGACAATATGCGGGAGAAACAGAGATTGTTACTTATCTCATTTATAGTAAAGGCATTGGGATCAATATTTTCAAGAATGTTAGATAGCTAAAGATATAAAGATAGTAGAATAAGACCATGGGTAGACAGGTTTTGGTAATAAGTTTCGAGAGAGTTATAGACTTTGAAGCTTATGACTTTTTCAGAAGAAAGATGATAGAACCCTTAGTGGTACTTACTAGTGCTAGGTATCAGATTCGAACAGATAAAAGAACATGACGATTTTAAATTTCTATGTTTAAAAGCAAGGACAAAATTTATATGGGAAGATGAAGGAAACCATCAGTAAGGGACGTCTAGGATTTGATAGGTTCTCCCACAGGTAAGACGGATTTGGAACTATAACATGAGAATATGAGAATCAAGTTAAGAAACACTCAAGGGATTCATGTTTTTCGGATTAGATGATTATGATATACAGAAAGGATGGAATAACCCATAGAAGGATTATTACATGAGCAAAAAAGGAATGGTTGTATCGAATTAGTAGTGAGGAGCTAAGACAAGAGCATTAGCATGCTAGAATGCGAAAGAAAGCTAGCTGGATAATGGTTATGGTAGAAGAGCAGTTGGGTTAAAATTTTGTTGAAAGATTATCAAAAGTTGGGAGTTCAAATTTTATTCAGTGAAATAACTTCATGTTGATGAGAATTATTTATACCAAAATGAGATTTTAATGATATTGATAGGTACATAGTGAGAGAGTCAAGTTGGATTAAGTGATTCAAACTTGATCGATTAATTCCTAGGATTGAGACATTCTCGAAATATCAATCATGGATCGACTTGATAGAAAATTTTGAGGGTACTAAATTGGATGTTGATCACTAAGGTGATGATGACATTGATGTAGTCAAGTTTGGATGTTGGTTAAGAATTAAACTTGATGTCTTAGAAATAGTCTGATTCTAGGAAAATACTTGAAATTAGAAATAAAGTGACATTGGCAAATAAACTGCATGCGATGGCCTGACGGAAATTGGATTTAGTCAATTTTGGATATATATTAGCAAGCTGAAGGAAGTATAAAATATATTGCGGAAAATATTATATGTGTTTAGTAAGAAAAAGGTGGGAAGGCAAAATTTTCAAGATTATGACGGTGATTGACAATTCAGGGATGATAGCAAAAATCCATAAATTGTGGATAGTGACTGTGTTTCTAAGGGGGGAAGAATGTTATTTGAGAATAGTGGATAGATTGATAAAGATATTGCACTATATAGATTTGCTATGAGACAGTTAGCCTAGTTTAGGCATGAGACTGTTAAGGAAGAATACCCTTACTAGTTTGAGGCATAATTGTACCCCGGCCCTTATCTTTGAAATTTTAAGGACGAAATTTTCTAAGGAGGGAAAGTTGTGAAGCCATTATTTTGGTTGTATTTTTTATTATTTATAACTTAAGCCCAATGGTGAACACAAGTCCATACCCAAACCCATTCAAACCCACGTCCTCCTCTCTCCCCTGGTCCCGAGCGCACACCCCCTCCAACTGGATCTGGAGAAACCATGGAGGGTTTAACACTCAGAAAACTCTTCTTCTCCACAGAAGCATCCCAAACTCCTCCAATCCCCTTTTCTTCCACAATTCTCTCACCGCTCCTCTATTCCCGAAATCGAGGCCATCCCCGTGCTCTCCGCGATGACCCGATCCTTTCGACACTGCCCTCGCCATCCTTCCGTGCTGAACCTCGAGCCGCCCTGGCGACCCTCTCTACGGCTGATAGCACCCCCGACGACCCTTCCCACAGCCGACAACGCCCTCCGTGCACCCCCGTACACAAGCAGAAGTTTCTGTCGCTGTCATGCCGTCCCGCACGTCGCCGTTCCCATGTGCGCGTGTCCGTGCCCACATGCATTCCGAGTCCGAGGCATCCCCTCGGTGCTCCGTCTCAGCTTTTGGTATACCCCACAACCTTCTGTAGTTTCACAAAACCTATTTCTGTTCCTAGGAATAGCTAGTTATTGATTTAAATTAGTTTTCTAATTAGTTAGGTTATAATTGTTAGTATTAGCACTACTAAAATACAGTGAATTAGCGACGGCCATATCCGTCGCTAATTCGTCGGTAAATCGATTTAGCGACGGATTACCGATAGAATTTGGCTAAAAAAATCCGTCAAGAAATAGCCCGTCGTTAAAACAGTCCGTCGCTAAGCTGTCGCCATTCGACTGCTTAGCGACGGATTGCCGTCATCAAGAATCGTACATTTAGCGACGGCTACCCGAGGGATTTCCGTCAAATCAAGTATCAGAAAGTTTTTGATACTACTTTTTAGTGACGGATAAGTCCGTCGATAATATGTCGGTAACTGCGTATCAGAGAGTTTCTGACATGCAAAATCTGGTGCCAATCCGTCGCTAATAGTCGCTAATACTCGATGGCAGAGCGACGGAATATTCGTCGCTTAGGCTATGGAAATCTTCATGTTTCCAGAACCTTGGTGACGATTAATCCGTCGCTAGCTTGTCACAAATTAGTCGCTAATATGATGACGTAGCGACGGCTTAGCGACGGAGTATCCGTCGCCTAGGTTCTGGAAATCTTCATAATTCCAGAACCTTGTCGACGGATATTCCGTAGCTAATCCTTCGACATCCGTCACCAACTAGCAATTCTTCAGTTAGCAACGGATATTCCGTCGCTCAGCCGTCGCCTTCCGTTGCTTGGTATACGCAAGTCCGTCGCTAACTGGAAAAGTTTTGATTTTTTTGCATAAAACAGAGCATTTCCTGTTCGCACAACATCCGAAACATCGAAACATCACAATATGCATCACACCTCACACAAACCAACAAACAAATATACATCACACACCAATATACAAATATCTATCACAAATATATCACACAAACCAACATACGTCACACACTAATATCGAAACATCCATCACAAACTAATATCCAAATATCCACTATTATTCCAAACATTCACCAATATCTATATGATAATATCCGAAATTCATAAATATTCAACATTTAAAAAACATTTTCAAACATTCATATACAATAACATCAATAAAAAGAAGGAGGTGGATCGTCCGCTGATGGTAATCCCTGCTGCGCCCGACGAATATACTCCTCAACCATATGCGCCGGCAGGGTATCAAAGACATGGCCTGGAAGTTGGCATAGCTGCTCTGGCGACATCATGTCAACGAGTGTCGTCACAGCAAGAGACGGTACCAAAGGGGCAGCAGGGTCAAAAAAAAGATCCCCGACGGAAGAAAGATCGGGAATATCCGAAGCACCGGGAGCAGCAGTAGACAGACCAGGAGCAGAAGAACCGGAAATAGTAGAAGGACACGGATAGTACGTGGTTATATGCTCCCACAAGTCCGACACCATGTCGGTCAGAATCGCAAGTTGTGTCCTCACATCATCGCCTACCGGGGTTGCGGGAGGAGGAGACGGGGGCGGTAGAAATCTCGGAATTGATGCCTGCAACGATGCCAGGGAGCCGCATCCGTAGAGGCACCCTTTTCTAAAGCCGCCGACGGTATCTATGAACATGTCGTCGAAGCGAGCGACCATAGAAGAGGACGCCTGGGCGGGCGTCGTTTCACCGACATCCTCGGTAGCAGGGGGATGAACCCGTTTAAGGGCCTCATGATACGCAGCCTATCCAATGAATGTGTTTATACTATAAGTTTTCCTAACTTATAATCTAAATCCTATGTTTCCCTAAGTTATAGTCTGAATCCTAAGTTTACCTAATTAAGTTAACAATACTTATAATTCTAACATAAATCTCATAAACGTAAGTACTTACATTAGTCTCCTTGGCCCTCTCGTCGACGAAGCTCCCGTCCTTCCGCCTCTTGTGTGTATACTGGAATACATCGTACATGGTGACCAAGTCCGCCTCTTTTCCCTCATTTACCGCCCGTTGGGCCTGTATACGAAATATTTATAGAATTTAATTAACTTCGTATATTAATAGTACTGAATTAGATAGTAGAATTAATTTGCGGCATCTTACCAGATCTGCACGCGTCGCTGCGTGGGACCTTGATCCCTCCGTATGCAGACCCGCGGCCCATCGATTCGCATTCGCTTTCTCCGATTTCTACTTGTACGCAGGAGTATCCATCTTCTCCAAGATCTGATCATAATACTCATGCCGGATCAATTCCTTCTTCGAATGCCCCGAGCGAAGGTCATATACCGCATCCCTTATCTTCTTTCCTGCGGCGCTTCTGTAGGTCCTGCGGATCGCCTCCTCGCGATGGGGGGGCCACCAGAACGTCCTCTGACATACAAATTTAATTATCACGTAATTAAAAAAATGGTGGATTAAAGAGTAATTAATAATTAACCACAAGATATATATATATATACCCTTATCTCGTCGAGCCAGACGTACTGCACGTCCAGGGGCACCTCAAAAAAATTGAGGTAGGGACCATGGTAGTTATCCTGGATAATGTGCCCTAGAATCTTGACAGCATCCCACGAAAAAATCTACAAAGAAGCAACGACTGGATTATTAACTTGAATAAATGAAACAAATTTAATAAATTAACTTAAATTTATTATGATTCACCCGTGGGCCATAGCTCTCGTCGGAACTCGCCCATCGGCCTCTCTGGTGGCATCGGAGGATCCGTGGCTCCGCACATGTACTCACCAATAATCGAATGTAATTGAGTCCGGGGGTACTCTGGGGCCCACCGTGCAGTAGCTGGTGGATCCGCTGGCAGAACGGATCCGTCAGCGGATGGAGTCGTAGGCCTCGACAAAGGTGACGATACCCCGGGGTAGATCGATGGCGGAATGAGTCTGTGCCCGGGGTACTCTCCGGGTCGGGATCGCTAGATGGGGTCACATCCCGAAAATGCTGAAGACGACCACGACCACTACCACCAGCACCACCACCACGACCATGCCCACGACCAAGACCACCAGCACGAGCACCAGCACCAGCACCACCACCAATACCACCAGCACTATGACCAGCACCACCACCACGACGAGTGCTAGCCACCATGACCTGTAAATAGAACACATAAATATAATTAACAATATAGAAGTATAAATGAATATAAAACTAAACTAAAATATATATACCACCAGCAGGGCGACGAGTGCCACTACGACGAAAAGGACTAGGAGTGCCATCTGCAAAAAGAAAATTATACAATAAGTATATGATCGAACGACAAAAGCATGAGCTGAAATAATAATGCAGAAGTTTAAACTGAATTCACTAAGTTAGTTGTAAGTGCTTTTATGAGGTCAAACTAAATTTACTAAGTTAATTAGTAGAAAGTGTTTTTATGAGGTAAAAGTAAATTCACTAAGATAATTGGAAGTGTTTTTAATATATACCGATATTTAATCTAATCATCATCATCGTCCTCATCCTCGGCCTCGTCTTCATCCTCATCCTCATCCTTATCGTCGACTTCATCTGTATCCTCATCCTCATCACGTTCTTCTTCTTCTTCAGTCTCAATACTTGGGACAAGACACCTCTTTCTCCTCTGGTTGGCAGCTAAGTCTTGTGTATCAACTTCTTTCTCCCCTCTATTTTTCTCAATAATATCTTCAACATCCATGGTATCCGACTGTTGTTCCAAGTATTGGAGCTTTTCAATCTGGTCCTCTTGGTATGCTGGGTCTCCAACGTTGAATGTATTTCTAGATTTAATCTTGTATACTTCCCACCAGTCAAATCGATCTCTACGATGCCTTGGATAGCTTGTATAGTAGACTTGAACAGCCTGACTTGCTATCGTAAATGTGTCGGACCCTCTATACCTCCTGTGATGATTTATATCGATGAATCCAAATTGTTTATTGATTCTCCAACCGATATTTGGTGTCGTATCGAACCACTCACATTTGAACATCACAATATGCATATCGTATGGGGCAGTATATTATAAATCTACAATATCCCAAAGCACTCCATAATAGTCAAAGTTCGGCTCGTCGTCATAGATGGTGCCTCTTATGCAAACACCAGAATCCTTGGTACTGAAGCCGTCATTAAGAAATTCAACATTTATAGCATTCTGAGTTACCTTAAACTTGAAGCCATTAACGACATAGCCTGGCCAAGTCTTTACATGCTTCTTCGGTCCCAATACCAAATAACGAATGCACTCATTTGTGAGTGTTGTTTCAGGCCATAAAACCTGTAAACAAATATTAATAATTTAAATATTTTAGCTACATATATTTTAATGGTAGCCGTATAACATATTATCTCAGTTACTTACGTATTTGCGAAACCAGGATAGAAAGGTACAATCAACCTCTCTTTGAAGTCCCTCACCGGTAATATCGGGTGTCCTCATTTTGATTTCATCTCAAAATACACTGTTAGATAGAATAAAAATAAGTATAGTCACTTACTTCAAAAAATTAGAGATTATAACGAGTGTAAGTGTAGTCACTTACTTCTCCAAATCTCTCACTTCTTGTATATCACAATTTAATAAGACATATCGGTTAGCGGCATCATATTCATCGTCAGTCAACCACCATTTCTTACTAGCCCCAATTGGCTTACCCCTTACATTGAATATACCTCCATCCTCAACGTATTCGTCATTCCTTTGAGGTCTATTTCGATTTGTCTGGACATGAGTATCGAAATAAATGGAGCAGAAGTTTGATACCTCCTCGATAAGATATGCTTCGCATATTGAAGCCTCTATATGAGACTTGTTGCCAACTTTTTTCTTTAGATGGTGTAGGTACCTAGAGAGACAAATTATCTTGAGAATTAACAATGAATTATAAAATCCACTTAAATTCTACTTAAATTATATTGATTTTTATTTACCTTTCGAATGGGTACATCCATCGATAATGAACATATGCACCGACACGGGCTTCGCATGCTGGATGAATCGTTAGATGCTCCATGCTGTCGAAGAAGCCTGGTAGAAATATTTTCTCTAACTTGCAAATTTTTAAGACAATCTTCTTCTCAAGTTCAAGCATATGTTGTACCGTCAACTTAGTTGAACAAATATCCCTGAAGAATGTAGATAGCTCGGCCAACGAAACCCATACAGCAGAAGGCAACAACTCTCTCAAAGCAATGTGCAATAATCTTTCCATAAATATGTGGCAATCGTGACTCTTCATTCCTATTAGCTTGCGTTCATTGAGATCAATGCATCTATACAAATTTGACACATAGCCGTCGGGAAATCTTAAAGTAGATATCCACTTGCAGATTATTAATTTATCTTCCTTGCTCAATGTGTATTGCGCTATCGGCTTAGTTAATTGTCCACCAGCTCCCCTTTGTATCAAGTTTAGATAAGGACGCTTGCATATCTCGGCTATGTCTTGTCTTACTTTTGGATTGTCCTTCGTCTTTCCTTTAATATCCATGACGGTATTGAAGACATTATCGAACACATTCTTTTCGATATGCATGACATCAAGATTATGCATTATAAGATTATCTTTCCAATAAGACAAGTCCCAGAAGATACTCCGTTTAGTCCAGTTATGGCTTTGTTTGTACCCCTCGACACGATTGTTCGATAGATCTTCTATTATGGTGGGCAAATCTTTTACATCTTCCCAAATATTGTATCCCGACAATCTGGCAGACGGATGAGAAAATTCTTATTTTCTAGCTCTGAACGCGTCCTTGTTCTTTCTCCAAGGATGACTCGAGGGCAGAAATTGACGGTGACAGTCAAAGAAAGAAGTTTTTCCTCCATGCTTAAGGCGGAACACCTTACTATCTTTCATGCATATTGGACAAGACATGGTGCCGTGAGTACTCCATTCCGACAGCATACAGTATACAAAAAATTATTGATTGTCCACATCAGTGAAGCTCTTATCTGAAAGTTCTGTTTCTTAGAAATATTATAGGTCGCGACGTCGATATCCCACAGCTGTTTTAGCTCATCCACCAACGGCTGTAAATACATATCGATGTTCTTCGTCAGATTTTTGGGACCGGGTATGATAGCTGTCAAGAACATATAAGGAGTCTTCATACACATCCATGGTGGTAGATTATAAGAGGTAAGAATGATCGGCCAGTAGGAGTATTGAGATCATGACTGCCCGAAAGGGGGAAAGCCATCAGAACATAGCGCCAAACGTACATTTCTAGGCTCTGCAGCAAAATCTGGATGACATAAATTAAAATATTTCTACGCCTCTCCATCCGAAGGATGTGACAATTCTCCATCGTACTTTGTGCGTTCTTCGTTGTGCCACGTCATGTGTTCTGCTGTATTCAGAGACATATACATCCTCTGCAACACTTCGTGATCGACAAGTAATGCATATACTTGTAAGGACGTCGTTTTCTAGTTGACTTTCCTTTTCCCTGTACTGGCTTGTAACGATCCGTATTACAGAAGCTGCAACTTTCTATGTCCTCGTTCTCCTTGTAGTACAACATGCATCCATTGTGACAATAATCTATCTTCTCGTACCCCAGTCCCAGTTGTCGGACCATCATCTTTGACTTTTAGAAGCTTTTTGGGAGCTCTTTGGATTCCTTCGGTAACACCTCTTTGATTAGTTGTGTGATCCGATGATAGCAAGCTTGTGGCAAGTTAAAATCAGACTTTATGTTCAACAACCGCATCGTCTCTGACAGTACGGAATGAGTCTCACAACCAGGATATATAAGAGTATCTGCATCCTGAAACATATCATAGAACTCCTTCGCCTCGGGATTAGGATCATTCGGATCAAAATTAGGCCCTGCCGTATCGTACACCATATTTCGTGCAAGGTTCTGCAGGTCTCCATAATCAACAGAGCATCCGTCGTCTTCGATGACAAAATTTATTGCAGTATTATCATCAAAAGCATAAGTAGCAGCTTCCGCAGCCTGTCTTTCCGCTTATATTTCACCTTGCGATGACTACAGGCCGTAAGCACATACAAAACCCTTACGGGTCAAATGATCTCTCACATTCACCACTTCTTCGTAACGTCTATTGCGACAATTACTATATGGACACTTGATTTTGTTACCGTCCATGTACTGAGATTTGCTCATGGCATACTTAAGCACGCCTGCCTGAAAATCGTCAGTCACACCTATTCTGCTCTCGTGTTACCGTTTGTACATCCATGTACGATCAACGAAGTAACCATCCATCGCAGATTGGATGTGAAAATCTGTATCGTAAGACAAAGTAAACAGAATTGTAATTAAAAATATATAGTCCGATATCGACCCCCCTCTATTTCGTCGCTCTACTTCCCCTGCTTCTCAAGAAGGCCCCCTCTCTGACCGATACTCATAGAAATAGTCTGATACCGATACTCATATAAATAGTCCGTATCGATACTCATATAAATAGGGTTTAGATACCGATAATCATAGAAATAGTTCGATACCGATACTCATATAAATAGTCCGATACCGATCCGATACCGATACTCATAGAAATAGTCCGATACCGATATCGATACCGTGAACTAGTTCGATACCGATGTTAGGATTAAAATTGTCCAATGTTAGGATTAAAATTTTGATCCAAAATCATTGTTCGGCTAATGAATAGTGACTTCCAGACCCAAACCTTAGTATTGGACAAATTCGAGACCAAAATCCTAATATCCACTATTATGTGAGATCCTAATACTAAATAATCCTTTTTACTACACTCCGTTTACGTCGCGGTCCAAAATCTGATAGGACGCTTTCAAAACTGTACAACTACTTTCTACGTGGATTGGATCTATCAAATCGAGTTCATTGTGAGCACTGTAAGCATAAGCCCACATGCGACAAGGATCAGACTCATAATAAGATGCCCAAACATGCATTGACAATTTCTAGTTTACACAATCGATGTCTATTAAACATGACAAACAAATGAATTAAAGCATGACTCTCATGATTGCAGCCTAAGAACTCCCAACGTTTTTATACATGCATTACAAAAATATGAAAAAAAATCAATCTTGACCGTACCATAAAAAATCAATCTTAACCGTGCCATAAAAATCAATCTTGACCGTGCCATTACATTTTTATACATGCATTACAGAAAAATATAAAAAATATTAAACCCCCGGCCCACCTCCGCTCGCCTACCCCCCCCCCCCCCCGCCCGCCCCCCTCTTGCGACCTCCCCACCCGTCGACTCCCACCCTAAACTGAAGAACAGATGGCAACTCTAGAGGGGGGTGAATAGAGTTTATAGCGATAATAACCAATTAAAAATTAAACTCTTTCATAAGTGAAAATAATCAGAGTAAATACGGAAATAAATAAGGAGCAAGAAAGCATATACAAACACAGCCGATTTTAACCTGGTTTCCCTCGTGGAGGACTAGTCCAGGCCTGAGAACTCTAGCTCAGGATTAAATCCACTATTTGTGAAATAGTAGTTACATCCCGTGCCTTTTCTTCAGAAGAGCACGTCAACTTCTTACAAAGATCGCAGTGGCGATGCTTGGAATTTTCCAAGCGACTTCTTGAACTCTTGCACAAACTCCTGACTGAAAAAGTACTGAGCACTTGAGGCTTAGGGAGCTTGTGGCTAGTAGATGAAGAAGGGTATGGCTTGTATTGAGCTTTAGAGAGAAGAGAAGAGAAGATTGGATGAATGAAAATGAGAGAATTCATGGCCTATTTATAGGATATCAGGTAGGCAGAATTTGACCAGAATTCTGGTTGGAATTTTCAAAAAAATTGGCCGTTGGACAACTTGCAACCAGCCAACCCTAAAAATTAGGGTGCTAATTTTTAGGTGGCAGAGTTCGGCCCGAACTCTGTGTGGAGGCAGAGTTCGGCCCGAACTCTGTCTCCAGAGCACAGAATGGGTCAATGGTCCAATGGGCTTATTTTTAGTTTATGTGGAGCTTTTGGATTTTGGGTATGGGTATAGGTTAAGTCTCAGATGCTCAGCACAGCTCAGTTTACATAAGTCTAGACTCAATAAAATTGTAAAATACAGACTCAAAATAACTTGCATTGCAAATTCGAGCTGTCGTCTGACTTGAACTGGAAGTAGTCTTCATGTGTCGTATTGAATTATCATAAGTATCATGTAGTCAATTCTATCAATATTTGGTTGACTGTGATTTTGTGTCAACAATCTCCCCCATATTGATAATTGACAAAATGATAGTTGTATATTCAATATTCATACCTGGACACATTATATGGCATAGCTCCCCCGTAATCAGTGCCGAGCTAGCAATAGCTCCCCCGTAAACATTGCTTTGAATCCTGTTGGCCTGATAAAAATATTCTCCCCAAAGCACAGATACAGATACAAAAAGAATATAGAATATACCAAATTTTCTCCCCCTTTTGGCATTTAGCAATAAACCATAAACAAATAAGAACTGGCAAGCACACCAAAAGGTAATAGAGGAAACTGCATAGATACTGATAAAATGACTGAATGTCTCAAAAGTCACATATAATAATAAGTCTAATACAATCAAAGTGCATAAAAACAACTAAAATCCAAAGTGCATAAAAACATAAACTATGGTCCTCAATAGCAACAGCAAGTAGAAGTCCATATCCATCATCGAGCTCGTGAAGGCCCAGCGTCGCCTGATGGATCAGTGGATGAACGACGAGGGTCCACGAAGGCCGCATCTGGATCCAAGTAGCGAATAACCCAAGGGTCATCGATACGATATCCCTCACGACCAAGGTCCCGCTCCATAGGGATAGGCATGGAAGGATGGCGAGACATGGAGTACCGAATATAATGCAGTGAGTTGCTAATGGCACTCATCTGCAAGGTAGTCCGGTAATCAAGCTGAGTCCAGCAATCATCCTCTAAGGTTAACCGATCGCGGAGCATGGTCTGAAGAGACTCGAGAGTGGCAGAAGGAGGAGGAGGATCCTGTCCAAGAGGAGGTGCATCTGGCTCATCATCAGAATGCTCAGACACGACTGGTGAGCCAACGGCTGCCTGAAGCTTTCGTGCCTTTGAAAGAAAGACAGGGGCAGGTAAGAACTGACACTCATCAAGAGGTATACGAAAAGCACGAAATACCATAGGAAGATACAAAGTATAAACCAAGGATCTTGGTTTCTTCCTAGAATTATTTATCCAGTCCATCATGGTACGTGGAAGATTAAATGGTACATGGAAGTGGAGGTGATATAAGGCCAAGATTTCAAAGTAGGTGACTTCATCGGTGGATCCCGCTTTGGGTAGAATGGTGTTAAAGATAATCCGATGAAGTTCATAAAAATAGGGATTGAGATACTTGGCCAAAAGCTTACGAGGACGTGTGTTAGGGGTACACAAGTCGTCCTTGAAGCTTTCAAGTGAAGACCCATCGGGAAATTGAAACGATCGAGCTTCAACAAGCTTTTCCCATGAGTTTGGCTCTTGGAGTTCAAGGTGTTCGGCCAAATCAAAATCATCAAACGAGATGTCAATGCCCGTAACCCGTAAATAAATATGTGTATCATCATGAGTTAGGTTGCAGTAGAACATTTGAATAACATTACGATATATGACCGAGTTGGTTGTGACGAGTTCGTCAAGGCAAAGATCATAAAAAAGTGCATCATATTGAGATAAAATAGTAAAATTGATAGGATGATCCGCAAACACCGGATGTGTCCGAAAGTCACTAAACCAGTCATTTGACGCGTCGAGTGATACAAATATTCGGTCGTCAAATGTGTTTGGGTCAAGTGGACGAGGCGGGTTGAACAACGGATGGATAGATGGTTGTTGTTCAACGGGCGGTTCACCACGAGGAAGAGCATTCGAAGAGGACGCTCCCTCGGTTCGAAGTCTCTTCCCGTGATTGAACAATCGTGGAGCCATGAAAAATAATAAAGACAATAGAAAAAATTGAGGTGGAGAGGAGTGTTGAGATATACCTCAATGTGATGAAGAACAATGAAGAAGAATGTTGAGGGAAGCCTTCTCCTTGAGTTTGGAGAAGAGATAAGCTCTAGGGAGGAAGAACTAGGGTTAGGGTTTGAGAAAAATATGTTTGGAGAAATAGAAAAGGTGGCAATGGAGGAAGAGAAAGAGGAGAGCCCGAATATATGTGAAGGGTTCCAATTGGTCGGAACAAATATGGGCCATTGGATCAACTTAAGATCAGCGGCTGAGACTGCTCCCGGTTCTGGAATAGTCAGGCCGAATTCGGCCCGAACTCTGGGTAGGGCAGAGTTCGGCCCGAATTTCGGATCCTGGGAACAGAACAGGAATCAGGCTGAAAAATGATTCTAAGTTGAAAACAAATGATTAAATGAGAGAGACCAAAGGAAAAGTACATATACAAGAAAAATCTAAGTTGAAGAAGTCAAAAAAATTGATTTCGAAGCAAAATGAAGTTGGAAACTCTGCATTTCAGCATGTGATAAATAAAATGAACCATGTAATAAACAAGGAATTATACAATAATTCAATATTTTGAAGCTGCCATGGATTAGCTGTAGGGGCCGGATCCCAGCTAGCGGTAGTCCTGAGGACTAGTGCACCGTGTCGCTTAGGCTTTTACGCCTTGTTGTCAGAAGGACCCTTTCGGCTTGTACCCATAGCAATTTCATCATAAAAGAATCAAGACATACTCGTTATTTATGCAGGTTTATTTTAATTAATAACAGCTTCGTCCAAAATTTCAAGTTCACGATAGAGAAAATTGAAGCGCTCTTCAGATAATAGTTTTATAAAGAAATCTGCTAGCTGATGATCAGTGTCAGTAAATTCTAAATTAATAGTGCCATTTTGCTGATGATCACGCAAAAAGTGATGACGTATTTCTATGTGTTTCGTGCGTGAGTGACATATGGGGTTCTTAGTGAGATTTATAGCACTAGTGTTGTCACAAAAGATTGGAATGTGCATAAAAGATAAGTTGTAGTCTTCAAGGGTTTGCTTCATCCACAGAATTTGTGCACAACAACGCCCAGCTGCGATGTATTCAGCTTCTGTTATGGATAGTGCGACAGAATTCTGCTTCTTGCTAAACCAAGAGACTAAGGCCTTTCCTAATAAATGACACGTACCGTTCGTACTTTTATGGTCGACCTTGCATCCGGCGAAATCAGCATCAGAGTAACCGATGAGGTCAAATAATGTTGACTTGGGATACCATAGGCCCACTGTAACCGTACCTTAAGGTATCGAAAGATACGCTTAACAGCAGTCATGTGTGATTCCTTAGGATTTGCTTGATATCTAGTACACAGGCAAATGCTAAACATAATATCAGGGTGACTAGCAGTTAAATAGAGTAGACTGCCTATCATACCTCGATACTTACGTTGATCCACGGGTTTGCCACTTTCATCTGGTTCTAGTTTAGTTGTAGTAGCCATTGGAGTGCTGATTGGTTTGACGTTGTCAAGGTCGAATTTCTTCAGCATGTCCTTTGTATACTTTGACTGACAGATGAAAGTTCCATTTGACATTTGTTTGACTTGCAGTCCAAGAAAGTAGTCGAGCTCTCCCATCATGCTCATCTCAAACTCGATCTGCATACACTTGGCAAAATCTTGACAAAGGGTTTCATCAGTAGAACCAAATATAATATCATCTACGTATATTTGCACTAAGAGAATAGTGTCTTTAAAAGATTTTATGAAAAATGTGGTGTCAATTTTTCCTTTTGAAAAACCTTTCTCAAGCAAGAAATTACTTAGCCGTTCATACCAAGCTCTAGGGGCTTGTTTGAGGCCATATAGCGCTTTCTTTAGCTTGAAAACATGGTCGAGAAATTTGTGATTTTCAAAACCAGGGGGTTATTTTACATAAACTTCCTCCTTAGTAAATCCATTCAAGAAAGCACTTTTAACATCCATTTGAAATAATTTGAAATTTTGAAAATTTGTAAATACACAAAGCATCCGAATGGATTCCAATCTCGCAACAGGAGCATACGTCTCATCGTAGTCGATACCTTCCTCTTGGTTGTATCCTTGGGCTACTAGACGAGCTTTGTTTCGTGTAACTGAACCATCTTCATTTACTTTGTTTCTAAAAACCCATTTAGTACCAATAATCGAGTGATTTGCCGGTCTAGGAACGAGTTCCCATACTTGGCTCCTCTCGAATTGGTTGAGTTCATCTTGTATAGCAAAAATCCAAAATTCATCATTAAAAGCTTCTAAAATATTTTTTGGCTCAATTTGTGAAATGAAGGCAATGCTAGCAATAGAGTCTCTTAATGATGATCTAGTAGTTACTCCACGTGAAACCTCACCTATTACCAAATTTTCTGGATGTGACGGCTTGAAAGAGAATTTCTTAGGTAAGCCCTCCAGAAAATTGGTTTCGGTGGTGGTATTCATTGGAGTAGAAGTTGATGGCTCAACATCATCATCAAGAGTAGCTGCTGCACTGTTATCTTCATCAAAAGTCACATTAGTAGACTCTTCCACAATTAATGAGCATTTGTTAAAAACTCTATATCCCTTGCTCTTGGCAGCATAGCCAAGGAAAATACCATTGTCAGCTTTGGCATCAAATTTGTCTAAGTTGTCTTTGGTGTTAAGGATAAAACATCTACAACCAAAAACTCTAAAATAAGAAACATTTGGGGTTCTTCCAAACCAAAGCTCATAGGGTATTTTCTTCGTAATAGGACGAATAAGCACCCTATTTAAAATGTGGCATGCTGAACTGACAGCTTCAGCCCAAAAGTATTTCGGAAGTGAAAACTTGTTCAACATGACTCTAGCCATATCGCCAAGAGTCCTATTCTTCCGCTCCACAACACCATTTTGTTGAGGAGTTCTTGGACAAGAAAACTCATGATCAAAACCATTAGAATCACAAAACTTTTCAAAATCAGTATTTTCGAATTCGCCTCCGTGATCACTTCGGATTCGAGTAATCATGTAGCCTTTTTCGTTTTGAACTTTCTTAACAAAAATCTTGAAAATCGAAACAACATCGCTTTTATTTGTAAGAAAAAAAAAACCCATGTAAATCTAAAAAAATCATAAACTATAACAAATGCGTAGAGTTTTCCACCAAGACAGGCTACTCTACTAGGGCCAAATAAATCCATATGAAGGAGTTGCAAAGGTCTAGTAGTACTTACAGAGTTTATGGAATGAAATGAGGACTTAGTTGCCTTATTCAATTCATATTCAGCACATATCGTGTCCTTTTTGAATGTGATATCGGGCAAGCCTCTAACTAGCTTCTTAGTCGATAGCCTGGATATAGTATCCATGTTGGCATGACCAAGACACTGGTGCCACAGTAATCTATCATCCTTATGAGCATATAGGCATCTACCTGCATTGTTAGTATCTCTAGACAGATAGAAAATATAAATATTATCCTCTCTTACCCCTTCAAAAGTAATGTCTCCGGTTGACCTATCATAAATAAAGCATTTATTTTGTCTAAAGTTAATGTCATATCCATGGTCAACAAGATGACTAATGCTGAGCATGTTATGCTTTAACTCGGTCACTAGGCAGACATCCTTTATTACGGGAGAGGGAGGATGACCAATAATACCATTACCTATAATATACCCTTTTAGGTTGTTACCGAAGGATACATATCCTTCTCTCTTCATCGATAGTGATGCGAAAAGATTTGCGTCTCCCGTCATATGCCGTGAGCATCCACTATCGAGAATCCACTTACTCTTAGTTGAGGAGGGAAGGTCCACCTACATCAAGAGTAGATGTGACCTTTGGTACCCAAGTTCTTGAGGGTCCTGAAAAGTTAGTTTTCGAAAACCATGCATATATCTTTCTATCTACTAATCTTCTAATTCTACATTGTGGTAAAATATGTCCATGTAATCCACAATAAGTACATATAGCATTCCTATTTATGTTAGGAGCATGCATATGCTGTCTATGAGTAGAGTGATGTGGAGTAGCATGATGATATATAGAGTTAGCATGGTGATGATGTCTATATATAGAGTGGTGTGGAGCAATATGGTGATAATGTCTATATGGAGTAGCATGGTGATGATGTCTATATGGAATAGCATGGTGATGATGTCTATATGTAGAGTGATGGTGATTTTGTGCAACATAGTGATGATTGTATCTATGTGTAGCATGATGATTCTGTGACAAATGAGAATTATTTCTATGTGCATGTGGTTTGTGTGCTTTATGGAAGTGTGTGTATATGTAAGCATGATTATGAGCTGCAGGTGGATGACGTGGTTGACTAGTATGAGTAGTGTCATGCTTTGTGTGTGTCTCATGTGATTGGGTTTAAGGTTGAGCAACCTATTTTTCCAATTTAGTCTCTAATTTCTTAGAGACAACCTGCAGTTCAGTAACCTTAGCATTCAAACCATATATCTTAGTAATAGAAATCTTGTGTCTACTCTTTTCTTCTGCAAGCTCCGTGTTGAGTGCTGTGATATCTTGTGTTTGTTGTTCAATGCGCACTTCGGCATCATGTAAGCTTATTTTAAGCTTAGATACCTCATTTGTGACATCCGTGGGTGAAGTGTCTCTAATGTTATCAAGCAGTAAAGAAAGTATTTGAATTTCGACTTCATGACTTTTGATCTTTTTCTTGGCATGTTTATATTTACCAATGACCTTTTTGTGATCATCAAGTAAATCGGTGAAAGCATCGTCAAGTTCATCAAAAGTGAAATCATCAAGAGTTTTGTTTGATACCTTGTCGGACGTTGCCATTAGGCACACGTTTGCAGCATCTTGAGGAGAGTCCTTTTCTTCCTCGGAGTCACTAGCTTCGCTTTCATGCCAAATGCTTGTGTTGGTATATTTCTTTGAGGAAGCCTTCTTGTATGGTTTCTCATAGCGGTTGTTCTTCTTTAAGAATGGACAGTCTTTTTGGACGCGTCCAATCTTCTTGCAACCGTAGCATGTTGGCTCTTCTTCGTCATCTTCTTGTGGTTCCTTCTTTCTTCGGTTGAAGCAAAGGAATTTCTTGAAGTTGCGGACAAGGAGAGCTTGATCATCACCTTCCGAGTTGTCGTCATCCGTCTCTTCGGAGTCAGTCCTTCGTCGGTGAGCTTTGAGGGCGATCTCCTTAGCCTTAGGAACAGGCTCTTCGAAGTCCTTGAGGTCAAGCTCATGAGTCATCAGCTTTCCCATCAAGGTCTCCATGGACATGGTTGTGAGATCATTTCCTTCTATGATGGCTGTCACCTTAGGGTTCCAAATCTTTGGTAGCCCCCTAAGTAGCTTACGAATCTTCTCGTGATTTGAGTATTATTTGCCGAACGAAGATAGGGGATTGATGATGTCGAGGAATCTTGTGAACATTTGCGTGATCGTCTCATTTGGCTTCATCTTGAAAGCCTCATATTCTTGAGTGAGACGGCTTATCTTCGATTCCTTGACTTGGGTGGTTCCTTCATGCGTCACTTCTAGAAGTCTTCATACTTCGTGAGAGGCGGTGCATGTTGAGACCCTGTTGAACTCATTCCTGTCTATAGCACAGAATAAAGCATTAATAGCTCTCGCGTCGAGACTTGCCTGTTTCTTCTTCTCGTCAGAATATTTGTCATGTGGTTTCTCAACGAGATCACCGTTGACAACTATCCTGCCGGGCTTTTTGTAACCATCGATGACGATGGTCCACAGGTCGAAGTCTAGCGACTTGAGATAAAAGCTCATCCTTGTTTTCCAATAGGTGTAGTTAGTTCCATCAAATAGGGGAGGCCTATGAGTGGACTGCCCTTCACCGTGATTGGAAATCAAGGATTGTGTGGTTGCCATGGATCAGCTCTAGGATGTTAGTCCTTGTTGAGAGAACAGAGCTCTGATACCAATTGAAGAACAGATGGCAACTCTAGAGGGGGATGACTAGAGTTTATAGCGATAATAGCCAATTAAAAATTAAACTCTTTCACAAGTGAAAATAATCAGAGTAAATGCGGAAATAAATAAGGAGCAAGAAAGCATACGCAAACACAACCGATTTTAACCTGGTTTCCCTCGTGGAGGACTAGTCCAGGCCTGAGAACTCTAGCTCAGGATTAAATCTACTATTTGTGAAATAGTAGTTACACCCCGTACCTTTTCTTCAGAAGAGCACGTCAACTTCTTACCAAGATCGCAGTGGCGATGCTTGAAATTTTCCAAGCGACTTCTTGAACTCTTGCACAAACTCCTGACTGAAAAAGTACTGAGCACTTGAGGCTTAGGGAATTTGTGGCTAGTAGATGAAGAAGGGTATGGCTTGTATTGAGCTTTAGAGAGAAGAGAAGAGAAGATTGGATGAATGAAAATGAGAGAATTCATGGCCTATTTATAAGATATCAGGTAGGCAGAATTCGGCCAAAATTCTGGTTGGAATTTTCAAAAAAATTGGCCGTTGGACAACTTGTAACCAGCCAACCCTAAAAATTAGGGTGCTAAATTTTAGGAGGCAGAGTTCGGCCCGAACTCTGTGTGGAGGCAGAGTTCGGCCCGAACTCTGTCTCCAGAGCACAGAATGGGTCAATGGTCCAATGGGCTTATTTTTGGTTTGTGTGGAGCTTTTGGATTTTGGGTATGGGTATAGGTTAAGTCTCAGATGCTCAGCACAGCTTAGTTTACATAAGTCTAGACTCAATAAAATTGTAAAATACAGACTCAAAATAACTTGCATTGCAAATCCGAGCTGTCGTCTGACTTGAACTGGAAGTAGTCTTCATGTGTCATATTGAATTATCACAAGTATCATGTAGTCAATTCTATCAATATTTGGTTGACTGTGATTTTGTGTCAACATAAACCCGCCCCTCCGGCCGGGCCCCCACCACCCCCTATCCTCCCCCCGACCGCCAAGACCACCCGGCTGGGCACCCACCACCACCCCTCTTCCCCCCGACCGCCAAGACCCCCCGGTCCTGCGACCTTCCCACCCGCTGCCCCATCCTAAACCCCCCTCCCGCCGACCACCAACACCCCTCGGCCCCCTCCCTTCGCTCCCCTACCCCCCACGATCTCCCCACCCGTCGACCCCCTCCTTCCGACCCCCTCCCTCCGCTCCCCTAACCCCCCCACCCGCGGCCATGATTCCTCTCGCGGGGTGCACCCCCTCCCCCCCGACCACCAAGAGAGAGAGAGAGAGAGAGAAGGAGAGAGACATACCTGAGTGAGAGAGTGAGAGAGTGAGAGAGAGAGAGAGAGAGAGCGTGAGAGAGAAAGGTGAGAGAAAATTTTGGGGGAAATAAAAAAGTTTCCTCTGTCAGTTCGTTTTATGTTAGGGCACATTATTTAGCGACGGATTATCGACGAATATATACATCGCCAGTCCGTCGCTATATCCCGCCAGTTTGCCGACGGATAATCCGTCGCTATATGGTCGTCCAATTTTTGCGCCAATTTTTTTAACATTTTCCCGCAAAATATTGACAACTGGGCGATGACATAGCGATGGGTTATTCTTTTGACGATATAGCGACGGATTTTCGACCGAAATTTACCCTTAAAATTAAAAAAAAATTGGCTGTAATTCGACGAAAGACCATTGCTGTTTCGTCGGAAGTCCGTCTCTATTAGCGACGGAATACATCCGTCGCTAAATATTCGTCGCTAAAACACTGTATTTTGGTAGTATAGTGAGATGTGTTAGCATTAATGTAGATTAATGTTTTAGAATCGTTAAACTACGTGATTATGATTAATATCGTAGCTACTTTAACCATAATCTTTTCATTATCCTTTAATTAATATTTTTAGCTGCAAAAGAATTAATTATGTAGCAAAGTGTATTTTAACATAGAGTATGGTGTTTATAAGCCAAAAACCGTATATTCATGTTTTTAGGTAATAAGTTGTCATTTTCGTAATTTAGCTATTTTCGGAATGAAAACTAGTAATGATATCGTAATTCCTAATAAAATCATAATTTTGTTAAAATAGGATTTTTACGTATATTCATTACTAAAATGATTTTCTTTACAAAAGGAAAGTATTAGTAAACATTTCGCAAAAGTTTACTAAGAAAATAAATAAATTAGTTTTCTAATATTTCGAGTTTACGCAATTTTTACTATATAAAAATAATGTTCGATAAAAACCGTATTTTTGTCTAATATTCCAAAATACTTTATTTTCTGCCTATTTACAAAATACTAATAGAATAGTTTTTACCAAATATTATGTATATAAATTATTAGTTTCTCTAATAGGAACGATAAATGTTAATAATTAGCGTAGTTTTACGTTAGTGGTTTACTAGTCAATCTTGGATAAGTTCTAAGGATAAATTATTATTAATGTAGGTTCGGATCCCTGAACCCTAATCGTTACCTTCTAGCTGTTGCTTTCCACGCCGAGGATAAACCCAAGACAAGTTTCATATCTTTCATATCTGCATTTTATTTAATAATTAAATGTACTGCATCAGTAGAATCATGTATTACAGTGACACTGATTCACAATGGATCCCTCTCGAACTCCACATCGATGGATGGATTGATTGATTGTCTCATTGACTCATTGACTCGGGGATTGATTGAGGGAGTAGTATAACATCTGTGACCAAAGCCATTGTTTACCGATTGCCTCTCTCGCGCTAACCCCTACCGCACAAGGGGTTGAGCCATACCGTATACTATCGTTTTGGCTAGAATGCTAGTATACATATTGCCTCTATCCAGCCGGTCACAGATATACTCAAAATACTATTATAGAATTGCATCATTGTAGTTTCTGAGAATATTGTCTACTATCTTTTATTATTATCTAGCAAAAATATATAATGCTTTTAAACTGTCTTGCAATTCATTTATTATTATTTTAGAATGTTAGCTATGAAAATATATTTTTGCTCCCTCCTGACTGGAGATCCAACATTTTTAGATGACTGCGATGACGAGGATCACGCCTTTAGCTCTTTTTACGGACCTGGTCCGAACCCTGACGAGGTAGCTGAACCAGACCAGGGAGCCCCAGAGTTTTAGTTGTCCTTGGTTTAGTTTATTTCCCTTTTTGTTACAAATAAAACCATGTAATAATTAAATGCTTGTTTATTTGTATTTCTTATTTCAGACCAGTTTTCAGGTCAATGTTTTTCTTTCCGCTTTAGTTTGTCTGCTTGTGTGAGACCCGTCTCACTGTATCGATATTTTATACGGATAAGTGTTTATTTGAGCCGTATTTCGTATTTATCAATTTGCGTGATATTTTAAAATTTTTCTAAGTGTAGGATTTTCATGACTTGGTTTAACTTAGATTTGGTTTTATTTGGTTCGGTTCACTTTGACTTGGTTTGGTTTAGTTTAGTTTGGTTCTTTATGAGATGAGGTGTATGGTTTAGATTGAGTGGAGAGGAATGAATGGTGGAGATCACTTGAGCTTGTTATATAAGCCACTTTTTCTCTCTTCCTCCTCATTCACCCTCATTTATTTCTTTTCCACCAAACCCTAGCCATTGGAGAGAGGCAAGTACACCTTGCCGAACCTTGAACAAATTTATTTCTGTTTGTTCCATCTTCTTCCTTGCATGATTCTAAGCATCTTTAGAACTTGGAGTTTTCGATTTTACGGAGTGGATTGTTGTAGATCTAGCTTTATGGTATTTTCGGATTTTCATGGGTTTGGATCTGTCAAACTTGTATATTTTTGTCAACTGATGGTTCCATGTTGTAGAAAATTTTATTCTACCCCATTTTGACCTATGGAAGTTCAGATTTGGACTCTGGATGACGAATTTATGGAGCTTGGAAGCATGGCTTCAGGGTGTTCTTCTTCTTGGAAAGTGGAGAAGAAGAACAGTTCTCTGAGCCGCATGAGCATTTTAGCTTCTGGCCGCATGAGCATTATTTATTGCATGGCCCTTTTATTTAGTTGCTTGCAAGCTTGCATGCATTTGCATGCAACTTGCCTGGGCCGCATGGCCTTTGCCCTGGTTGCATGAGAATTAATTGCATGGTTTTTTATTTTATTTACTTAACTGCATTGCTGGCCGCATGGAACCACTTAGTGAGCCGCATAAGGAGCAATACCAAAATCAGCAGCATGCTTTATGTAATACATTATATTGATGTATGCAAGCCTGCATGCTCAATTTTTAGCACCAGCCGCATGTAAGCCTGCATGTTATATTTAATACATTTTTCCTAGTGAGCCGTATGGTCCCATATTAATTACATTTAATGCATTAGCATGTTCCTACAAAGTAGTTGGCCGCATGGCCAAGTAAAAAGCTGAGCCGCATAAGGCTTGGCCTTTTATTTGCCGTTAATGCATGCATCAAAGTGGAGTCGCATAAGGAAATTATTTAATATTAGTTGCTTGTTTGCATTTTCATGCAAGCAAACCGCATTGCCATTATTTAATTATTTATTTATTTATTTGATTGTATTTTCATGTAAGCAAATGTGAGGGTGAGCCGCATGGATATTTACAGCATTAATAATTGCTTGATGCAGAGCCGCATGGCCTTTGGCCATTAAATATTATTATTTGCATGTTGTATTTTTGCATGGAATCTAAGGTGAGCCGCATAGGCTCCCTTCTCCCACTATCTAATATTTTGGCCACGTGAGCCACTCTTTTACTGGCAGTCATCATTTCATTGTTTGGCCACGTGCCCTTCCTTTGTTTAAGTGGAGGGTCGCATTTATTGTCTTCCCACTCTCTGTCTTTTCTGACTGCATGAATATTTCTTGTTAGCATTTACTCTTGGCCGCATGGCCCCCTTCAGCTATTTTTCTGGCCGCATAAGCTTTGGCTGGCCGCATGGGTGGCCTCCCACTCTCTTTGGCTGCATATATGTTCTCCCACTTTTGGGCCGTATGGGGTCCACTTTGATTGTTTAAATATTTTATTTGCCTGAATTGTGGTCATAATTTCTTTCCACTCCCAACATGAAAGTTGTACAGTTTCTCCTTAGCTTCAAGAATATATATTATTAATACATTATTATTTAATTGTACAAATTTCTTTCTTCTTTGATAAATGATATGACACGACAATGACCCGTAGTGGTGCACTCTTGAAATGAACTTGACATGATATTCTTGACATGATAACTTGAAATAATAAATAAGAATGACTTGATAGTGGCCCGTCATGGCGCACTCTTGATAAGTAATAATGATAATGATAGTGGCCCGTCGTGGCGCACTTCTGACAAGAATTAAGTAGTATCCTGACACCGTAGGTGTTGTATTGAATGTGCTTGTATAAGCTACCGTCTAGTCTTACATCATGTCTAGGACATGAATTCCTGATTTCCCACGGTCAGGGAGTCATATTAAATCGGGCTAGGCTAATGACTAGAATAAACAAGTAGTTCATTAGAGATTTCCCAGTTACAGGCAATCCCGTTATCTGGGCATGCATGTGGACTTGTAGCCTGCCGACGAGTAGGGCAAATTTCCAGCACACTGTCATGTGTTGCACCCTTATTGTACTAAATGTCGCCTGGATAACCTGGATGGTCTGGAGGGCTTGTGGCTGAAGGAACATCTCATTGCATCTTGCTAGTAACTAGGCCTGTGATAACCCTAGTTAGTTAAAGTATCAAGCCGTACTTATTGCTTGGCCGTGAATGTTGGATGGAGTTTACTCAGTCTAGTCTCGTCTTCATCTTGTACATGATTGTTACATGTCCTGATTTCTTATTTTATCTTGCCGATAAATGGCGGGAGAAACCAAGTTCCGTTCAGACGAAGGGTTACAACCCCGGTCCTTGTTTAGTTTACGGGTTGTAACCTGGTTATCTGAATAGTCCTATGGTTATCTCATCGTATATCACCTTCCTAGTTCTATTTATTTAATATGTTCTCCAGTTTACTTTATGCTCAATGATGATTTACTTACTGTCTTCCGATGATCGGGGTGAGTACATTGGTACTGCACGAATCTCGATCCTCTTTTTACTTATTGCTTTCTTTACCTGTGAATTGCCTATGATTGCTGGTTTTAAGTTCATAGTTCGGCCTCCTTTGTGGTACTTGCTATTTGGGGTCTGACCCCACTGGTTTTGCATGGCCAGGTTCTGATAGAAGAGCCCGAAGGATCTACCGTACCATCTACTCGACGGTGACCAGCTGGAGCACCAGAGTGCCTCAGTGGGTTCTTCTTCATTCTCCTACTGATATGTAAATTCTCTTCTTATAACGTTTAGCCCCGAGCACGTGTTTAGCTCGTGTTTTGGTATTTTCCTTGATATTGTAGCCTACGGGCATAAACATGATATGTGTATTCTAGACTATAGCTAGTCCTTATCATGTACGACTAATATTCTAGCTAGTTATCAGTTCTGTGGTAATGGCTTCATGATCATTCATGTATATATGGTTCGGAACGCCTTACTATTGTATGTATGATGATCGTACTCTTTACTCTTGTATAATTACCTGTGATTGAGATACCTAGGATTGTTAAACCATAGGATTGACTGATGGCTTGTAGAGTAACCCCCATGTCTTGACAGCTTATACGTAATTTTAGAGTATTAACGTACTTTGGGATTACGTAGCTGGCTATGTCTGCCCCCGCTCTCCAGTATTCTAGTTCTGGGGCGTGACATGGTTTTAGTGGTGGCCCATGCAGGTCTCAATTTTCAGATTTGTGGGGGTTACCATATTTAGATATCCCAATCACGATTATCCTTATTGATCTCCTTCGGATTATTCTCTACCTCTGATACTTGACTTGATCTCTGTTTTGATCATTGATCATTCCTGTTCCCATGATTTGATCTTGTGTCCTTCAACTTTCAAGGGCACTGTTCTTGATCCTTCTGATTATCTTGTTCGTGTTTTGCCGATGGCAGCTCAGTATTCTTCAGCCAAGCCAGTTATGGAGGATCAGTCTCAGCATGCAGGCAGAGATGTTAGTCCATCCCAATCAGCCAGTCGCTTCTGTTTTCGTATCTTGAGACAGGTGATAAAGTTCATGCACCTGTTTCAACTACGATGACACGTCCTAGGTAGAGTCATGTCTTGAACTAAGTCATTGGTACCGACTTACCTTGAGGCTCGACTTTTATCCATTTTTGGGAGTCAACTTAGGCCAGCGAGGACGTTAGTTCCTACACAACTGTCTCAGGAGACATATTGATCCATATGCCTCCAGCCCTTCTTGATCATGATTGTGTTTGTTCTTGTGCATTTACTTACCGCTTACGTATTTAATTACATTACTGCTTGTTTTACCTTACTTGTATGCCATAATTTATTTATTGAGATTGTTGAGTTTCCTGGAGCTTTTGTTTTGTTATCTTGCTCGACTAGCCTCAGGAAATTCCGAGGACAAAATTTTTCTAAGGTGTGGAGAGTTGTGAGACCCGTCTCACTGTATCGATATTTTATACGGATACGTGTTTATTTGAGCCATATTTCGTATTTATCGATTTGCGTAATATTTTAAAATTTTCCTAAGTGTAGGATTTTTATGACTTGGTTTAACTTGGATTTGGTTTTATTTGGTTCGGTTCCACTTTGACTTGGTTTAGTTTAGTTTAGTTTGGTTCTTTATGAGATGAGGTGTATGGTTTAGATTGAGTGGAGAGGAATGAATGGTGGAGATCACTTGAGCTTGTTATATAAGCCACTTTTTCTCTCTCCCTCCTCATTCACCCTCATTCATTTCTTTTCCACCAAACCCTAGCCATTGGAGAGAGGCAAGTACACCTTGCCGAACCTTAAACAAATTTATTTCTGTTTGTTCCATCTTCTTCCTTGCATGATTCTAAGCATCTTTAGAACTTGGAGTTTTCGATTTTACGGAGTGGATTGTTGTAGATCTAGCTTTGTGGTATTTTCGGATTTTCATGGGTTTTGATCTGTCAAACTTGTATATTTTTATCAACTGATGGTTCCATGTTGTAGAAAATTTTATTCTACCCAATTTTGACCTATGGAAGTTCGGATTTGTACTCTGGATGACGAATTTATGGAGCTTGGAAGCATGGCTTCATGGTGTTCTTCTTCTCGGAAAGTGGAGAAGAAGAACAGTTCTCTGAGCCGCATGAGCATTTTAGCTTCTGGCCGTATGAGCATTATTTATTGCATGGCCTTTTTATTTAGTTGCTTGCAAGCTTGCATGCAACTTGCCTGGGCCGCATGGCCTTTTGCCCTGGTCGCATGAGAATTAATTGCATGGCTTTTTTTATTATTATTATTTATTTAACTGCATTGCTGGCCGCATGGAACCACTTAGTGAGCCGCATAAGGAGCAATACCAAAATCAGCAGCATGCTTTATGTAATGCATTATATTGATGTATGCAAGCCTGCATGCTCAATTTTTAGCACCAGCCGTATGTAAGCCTGCATGTTATATTTAATGCATTTTTTCTAGTGAGCCGCATGGTCCCATATTAATTGCATTTAATGCATTAGCATGTTCCTACAAAGTAGTTGGCCGCATGGCCAAGTAAAAAGCTGAGCCGCATAAGGCTTGGCCTTTTATTTGCCGTTAATGCATGCATCAAAGTGGAGCCGCATAATGAAATTATTTAATATTAGTTGCTTGTTTGTATTTTCATGCAAGCAAACCGCATGGCCATTATTTAATTAATTATTTATTTATTTGATTGTATTTTCATGCAAGCAAATGTGAGGGTGAGCCGCATGGATATTTACAGCATTAATAAATGCTTGATGCAGAGCCGCATGTCCTTTGGCCATTAAATATTATTATTTGCATGTTGTATTTTTGCATGGAATCTAAGGTGAGCCGCATAGGCTCCCTTCCCCCACTATCTAATATTTTGGCCACGTGAGCCACTCATTTACTGGCAGTCATCATTTCATTGTTTGGCCACGTGCCCTTCCTTTGTTTAAGTGGAGGCTCGCATTTATTGTCTTCCCACTCTCTGTCTTTTCTGATTGCATGAATATTTCTTGTTAGCATTTACTCTTGGCCGCATGGCCCCCTTCAGCTATTTTTCTGGCCGCATAAGCTTTGGCTGGCTGCATGGG
Organism: Iris pallida; assembly: GCA_029216955.1. NCBI lineage: Eukaryota > Viridiplantae > Streptophyta > Magnoliopsida > Asparagales > Iridaceae > Iris > Iris pallida. Next base: position 232,017 of record JANAVB010037220.1, on the reverse strand, counting down.
TGGCCTCCCACTCTCTTTGGCTGTATATATGTTCTCCCACTTTTGGGCCGTATGGGGTCCACTTTGATTGTTTAAATATTTTATTTGTCTGAATTGTGGTCAGAATTTCTTCCCACTCCCAACATGAAAGTTGTAGAGTTTCTCCTTGGCTTCATGAATATATATATTATTAATATATTATTATTTAATTGTGCAAATTTCTTCCTTCTTTGATAAATGACATGACACGACAATGACCCGTAGTGGTGCACTTTTGAAATGAACTTGACATGATATTCTTGACATGATAACTTAAAATGATAAATAAGAATGACTTGATAGTGGCCCGTCGTGGCGCACTCTTGATAAGTAATAATGATAATGATAGTGGCCCGTCGTGGCGCACTCCTGACAAGAATTAATTAGTATCCTGACACCGTGGGTGTTGTATTGAATGTGCTTGTATAAGCTACCGTCTAGTCTTGCATCATATCTAGGACATGAATTCCTGATTTCCCACGGTCAGGGAGTCATATTAAATCGGGCTAGGCTAATGACTAGAATAAACAAGTAGTTCATAAAAGATTTCCCAGTTACAGGCAATCCCGTTATCTGGGCATGCATGTGGACTTGTAGCCTGCCGACGAGTAGGGCACATTTCCAGCACACTGTCATGTGTTGCACCCTTATTGTACTAAATGTCGCCTGGATAACCTGGATGGTCTGCAGGGCTTGTGGCTGGAGGAACATCTCATTGCATCTTGCTAGTAACTAGGCCTGTGATAACCCTAGTTAGTTAAAGTATCAAGCCGTACTTATTGCTTGGCCGTGAATGTTGGATAGAGTTTACTCAGTCTAGACTCGTCTTGATCTTGTACATGATTGTTACATGTCCTGATTTCTTATTTTATCCTGCCGATAAATGGCGGGAGAAACCAAGTTCCGTTCAGACGAAGGATTACAACCCCGGTCCTTGTTTGGTTTACGGGTTGTAACCTAGTTATCTGAATAGTCCCATGGTTATCTCATCGTATATCACCTTCCAAGTTCTATTTATTTAACATGTTCTCCAGTTTACTTTATGCTCAATGATGATTTACTTACTGTCTTCCTATGATCGGGGTGAGTGCATTGGTACTGCACGAATTTCGATCCTCCTTTTACTTATTGCTTTCTTTTCCTGTGAATTGCCTATGATTGCTGGTTTTAAGTTCATAGTTCGGCCTCCTTTGTGGTACTTGCTATTTGGGGTCTGACCCCACTGGTTTTGCATGGCCTGGTTCTGATAGAAGAGCCCGAAGGATCTACCGCACCATCTACTCGACGGTGACCAGCCGGAGCACCAGAGTGCCTCAGTGGGTTCTTCTTCATTCTCCCACTGATATGTAAATTTTTTTCTTGTAACGTTTAGCCCCGAGCACGTGTTTAGCTCGTGTTTTGGTATTTTCCTTGATATTGTAGCCTACGGGCATAAACATGATATGTGTATTCTAGACTATAGCTAGTCCTTATCATGTACGACTAATATTCTAGCTAGTTATCAGTTCTGTGGTAATGGCTTCATGATCATTCATGTATATATGGTTCGGGATGCCTTACTATTGTATGTATGATGATCGTACTCTTTGCTCTTGTATAATTGCCTGTGATTGAGATACCTAGGATTGTTAAACCATAGGATTGACTGATGGCTTGTAGAGTAACCCCCATGTCTTGACAGCTTATACGTGATTTCAGAGTATTAACGTACTTTGGGATTACGTAGCTGGCTATGTCTGCCCCCGCTCTCTAGTATTCTGGTTCTGGACGTGACAACTTGTGTTCACTGCTAGATACAGCTTATTGCCGCCGTCTCGCAACGGTATAGGCTGGACATGATCCGACTGGACATATTATATTGGGATCGGGTCGTGACAGAGTGCAACACACTTCGCAATCCAGTCACGGCTGTCTAGATGCATGGAGATTAATCTACAATCCATCAGTCCCTGTAAAACCCCCTAATTTTTGTAATTATTAAATTAAGTTTTATGTGAAATTTTGCTAAGTTGTAATTATATAATTAATATATGGAGTGTGATAATCAATAATAATAGTAATAACAAATAATTATAATTATGCACAACATGTGCATAAAATATATATGGAATATATATATATATATATATATAAATGTTCTTGATGTTTGTTTCAGCATCCGGAGTCGTTCGTGGATTTTGAGTTTCTTGCTGACGCTTCTGATCGTTGGATTTGCCATTCCCGTACCACCAGACAAGATACCTTGCTTTATTTACTGTTTATAATTAGATGCATCTTTATTTATTCAATTACTGCATATTTATTATCTGTTTTCAGTTGGATCCATTACTTGCTATTTTTAGTTCACTTTATTTTGCTTTCAGTTATTTTTTCTTCTTGCCTTTTTGTATGCATATCGACCTAGTCTTAGCGAACTACCTTCTGTTAGTGACCTTGGGAGGGAGAAGACAGTTAAATGTATGGGCTTTCCAAATCCAAAAGTCGTAGTAATTGCGTACTACGGTAGTCGTGTCACGGTGGTCACTAGCCTCGAGCTATGTGGACTGATGGGTCACATGGACAGCTAGCCTCGAGTTATACCGGCTGATAGTATTGGTACTTGACGTGTGCGTGTTGTGAGTTATTATCTTGTCCTAGGGGAGTCAGCCTTCACCTGTCCATACATCGAGATGTCTTCTAAATTGCCTAATAGAAAGGTTAGGAGACCTTAGTCAATTTTATGTTCCAGTCATGGCATAGAAAAATATCACATCGTGGAATAGTGTGTTACCTCTTGTCCTTGTTTGGTTGTAGGGGTAGTCCACTGTTTCGATGATGGGATATTGAGAAGTGTTATGGTTTGGACACCTTACTTTTATCTTTACTTTATGGTGCATTTATATCCAGTTCATATGGCATGTTCTTCCTGTATCTTGTTACGACCCTCTGAGGACCTGGTGATCTCTCCAGGTATAGGCGAATTCACGTATGAGTATGGATCGGCACTGGACCCTTCATACCTTGATGACGAGGCGTCACCCGCTTATATCTAGATTTATGTTATTCTTTGAGACTCATAGTGGACATCTACTTTATTTGAGATTATTTTCATAGCGATCTGGTGTGGGCATGTCCGCCCGGCTATCTTTTGACTCACTCATTTTGTAAAACCCCTAAATTTCTACTATTTTTTTTATTTAAATTTGGTACTGATTTAAAATTTTTGTATTGTACGTCGCGTAGTCGTATTGTACGTCGCGCACGAAATTTTATTTTTCTTGCTCGTCGAGTGCGAATATGTGCGAGCGTACATATTTAAGAAAAATATTTTTTTCTATTTTATTATTCACTTTCAAAATATTATATATAATTATTATTCTTGCTATAAAAAGCCTTTTGTTTTTAGCAGTTATTAATCTTAAATAATATTTTATTGTATACTAGGAAAAGCATAATCATGTATGCATTATTTGTGCTTACATATATATTTCATAAATATTTTATTAAGTTTATTTCTAAATAATAATATATTTTCGAAATTATTATTATAGTATTTTTAGAAAACATATTTTGAAATTATTGTAGCAATTTAAATCTTGATTTGATTTATGGATATATTTTAAATAGTAAATTAATATCTACATTTGGAATTTGATTTATCTTAATTAATTTTAAAATAAAAGATAGAATTTAATTAAATTTAAATTGGATTTGTATTTGGATTTGGATTTGATTGATTTTAAATTAAATTGTGAGTTATCTAATTGGGTTTTAAATATTCCTAGTTCTTATCCAATTGGGAATTCTCACATCCTTTAAATAGGCAGGTACTCCTCCATTATTTCTCCACAATCTTCTATAAATTTTCTACCACAAAAGTGAGTGCATCGTGTCCATGATCGTGTCCGTGTCCCATCCACTACTTATTTCCCTTTACATATACATAAATTCCCCGTGTCCGACAACCCCGGACGCCAATCCATCCCGTGTCTCGCAGGACACTTCTCCCAGCCCCTCCTCTGTCGTGTCGGACAATCCCCGACACGATCCAACCCTAAATCCCTAACCTAACCCAGTCGTCGCCCTCGCCTCATAGACGTCGTCTTTCTTCTTCTTTCTGTCTCCACCACCGTCAACAACCCTATTACCACCACCATCTCAAGCAGACCGCTGCGGACACAACCACAATCCGACCACCACTTACCTCCGGCGACCGAGAACCGTCTGCCGTCGCGTTATCCCCGAACTCCACCTGGGCGCGGCAGCCCTAGCCTCTCCGCCGCGGCAGCCCGGCGCCGCCTCAGATCCGCCCAAACCCCGCCTGAGCCGAAACCCTCTTCCTCTCCCTCCGCCTCCACCGCGAGCCGCGCGTGCGCCGCTCCTCACCCCTCTACGCCGTTCCTCCGTCGGCGAGATCAGCCCCAGATCTGTGCCACGACCGCCGGTCGGATCCGCCAAACCCCCGAGCCTGACCTCCCTCAACGCGCCCCACGCCCGTCCGCCGAGCTCGACGACCGCCCCCTTTCCTCCTTTTCCTTCTGCCCATCCTCCTTCTCCGACCGGAGCACAGTCGCACTCCGCCGCCCTCCGGTGCAGCTCCGCAGCTCCGCCCCACTTTCTTTCCTCCGCTGGGACCCCCGACTTCCCAGCCCCCTCCGTTCTCCTTCACCGCTCAGCCTCTCCGTCGTAGCTCTGCCTCCGCTCTGGAGCAAGCTCTCCGCCGCCGGCGACTCCGACCCTCCGGCTCTCCCCATTCGCCGTGCCGATCCGCCGCCGTCCCCCTCTCTCACTCGCTCCTCTCCCCTCTCATTAATCTCGTCTCCCCATTTTCCAATAGTAAAGGCAGACCGACAACTGCACTTACGTATTTATTTTGTTTATTTTGTTTTATTTTGTTTTTTTTCTTGTTATTTGTTATTTTGTTGTTTTTCTTTTTCTTTTTCTTTTTTTGTTTTTCTTGTTTCATCTTTTGTTTATTATTTGTTTCTTTTTAGTAGCTATTGTTTTACTTATTATATTTGTACAGTGACTAATTATTATTATTATACTATTTTAGTTTAACTCATATGTACATTAGGAGTGTTTTTTATAAAATAGTAGGTATATTTTTTGAATTTACTATTATCATTATTATTACTATTTTGTGGTTTTGTTAATAATACGATCTATATTTTAGAAATTGTACAATTATTTTTAGCTAAATTCAAAGTTTAGTTTTTAAACACAAAAATATCCTTCTCGATTTATATGAATATATTTAGTTTTGGTCTAAAGGATTTAACATTTTTTATTTATCTATGATATATTTTAATTAATGAAATATAGTTTCTACCAAAAATCATGTTTTACAACCTTAGAGTTTTTTTTCCCTAAAAACGACTTTCGACTTTTGAGTATTTATTTTGAAAACATTTTTTGACAAATAAATTATATTTTCAAGTATCATAAAATAATTTTCAAAAATCGTATATATTTATTTTTATCTATTTTTCTTTGATTTTTCCTTCTATCCATGACCAACCCCATTATTTCTATACTCTCTCAAATTTTGTAACTCCTTGTGTCCACCCTAGCTAATTTAACCCATTTGGACCCAATGGAACTGTCCGTGCCACCACCCGAGGTCACCTTGCATAGTGGTTGCACCGAAGTTGTAGTTCGTACCACATTCATCATGACAGCACACCAGGCGTACTACCAGGCAAGACACCTTGTCGTTTGCTGTTTACTTATTTTAGCTCATATTTCATGCATTATTTATTTTCTTTATGCAAAATAAACTGTAATACATGGCATAACCTGTTAGAACTTACTGTTCATTTATATTTCCTGCTATGTATTATTTTTCTTACATATTAAACCTAGATTTAAGGGACCACCTTGTATGCTGCATTCATTGGCCTTGACACGTGGTAACACGAAGTTGTGTGTCGCATGTAGAACACGGACATGCGTGACTGGCTGGCCACCGGTGCGTATAAGCCGTGCGATAGGAATAACCGTTAATAGAGGTTGCATGCTAGTTTGACTTAGCGGTTATAGAGGTTTTGTGTTGTGGATACAACATAGTAGGCATTGGGCGAGGAGGACAATTCCTTAGCGTATGGGCTTCGATGCACTTTTCTTTGCGACCCAGATTCTCCGCTGGAGATACGGGGCTGATGACCCATGATTACTGACGGCCACTGACGTTCTGCGGAACGTCATGCTCTTACTGATGGGGCCTCTGGTGCCCCAAGGGGAGACTATACCGATCCTATTTAGCCAGGGCCCATACGTAGGAAGGATTGTTCTTAACTACATTTCACTTAGACTGGATAGGCCACCTTTATCCGTTAGGTACGAGTACTTTTGGTTTGGGTACTTGTATCTGACCGTGGCTTGGAACAATAACTTGTCGCGAATTAGTTCGTCACATCTTGTCCTTGTTTGGTTGTAGGTGTGACTTACTACTTCGATGAGAAGGTATTGAACCTTGTTGGGGTTCGGATACCATATTGGATTCATAGTATGGAAAGATACGTCACCGTGAATTAGTTTACCATCTCCTGTCCTTGTTTGGTTGGGGGGATGGTACGCTCGTTCAATAGGTGTGTATTAGACCATGTTATAATTCAATTGACTTATTTATTTGAGGAATATTTATTCAGTTTATATGGTATGATATTATGTGTCTTGTTACGTTCCTCTGAGGACCTGGTTATCTCTCCAGGCGTGTGCTCTTGTCTTTCGCAGGTGTTCTAGCTCTATCCGTGATCATCGCTATTTTCTTCGAGGATGATTGCACTTGGATCGTCTTCGCTTCGCTCGCCAAACTCATTTCTTTACTCATGTATTTTTTCTTTACTTGTTGGTAGTGAATTTGTCTCCGTCCAACATATTGTATCAAGACAATTCATTATCATTATATGATATCTTTTATTCATTTATTCTCGTGTGGATGAGATTAGTTATGGTTCTACTGCATTTTACATCTTATGTATTCATACGAAGTTTCCATATATTGGAGTGTACTTCGTATGTTTACAGCTGGCATGTCTATGTTCCTAGTCCTACGTATTTTGGGACTGGAGCGTTACATATTTTTGTGGTGGCCCATGCAGGTCAAGATAAATTGTTTGGTTACTTTACCGTACCAAGCAAGCCTGTGAATAGGATTATAAGTCTAGGATCTCATCCATATACTTGAACTTTTTCCTCGATTCCATATTCGACCGACTCATCGATTGCATCTTGCTTGATTTCTTCTATCATTACTCTTATCTTCCCTTTGTGCTTGCTAGAGATTGACCCTACTAGTTAGATGTCCCAAACAACCTTAGCTTAATTTTTTTAAGTTGGGTAGAATACCCCACGACCTGACACACCCTTGACCATTAAGGAGAGTACAAATAGGATTATCTAGACTATAGGGACTAGAGGGATTAACCCATTTGGTCAACCAAGGCTTGGGAAATAAACCATAGAATGATGGTATAGGAATAAACAAGACTTAGATCCTTATGACTCTTAGACTATAAATATTGGTTCTTATTTCATCTACCATCGTGCCTATGTTTTACTATCTAGACTAATGATGCTAGTATAGCCTAGTTTTTGCAAGCTTATTCCTTTATCGAGCTTGTTCAAGACATATGTTATTTGGGTCGACCCACTAACATATTGTCTAATCAGAACCGGTGCGTGATGGTCTGATCAACCGAGTGCACTTTGGTTCGCCTTTTCAATCCACGTGGATGTGATATAGTTAAACTTACCCATTGAAATCCCATCCACGACTGCCTTGACGATTCTTTTGAAAACTATACGACCGCCTTTGAACCACGTATTCGTAATTGATAATGTCGTCATTGAACTCCTTAAATCGCTTTCGCCTTCACCGATTTTGGAAGGACGAAGGCACTTGTACTTGAAATTCCTCTAGTTGTCCTATCAATTATGACCATTACCACTCGATGTTGCAATGTCTTCATCATAAACTCCTCGTCCTTCTTCTCGGCCCTACTATGACCCTTATTCACTACCCACGACCATACCCGTATCATTTTTCTATGATCTAGATCGCAACTTCTTACGACATGATTTTGTTGAGCCTTATAATTGATTGTTCTCCACCGATACCCCCTTGTGTCTTCTCACCCCTACTTATTCTTAATTTTGAGGACAAAATTCTTTTAAGTTGGGTAGGATGTAAAACCCCTAAATTTCTACTATTTTTATTTAAATTTGGTACTGATTTAAAAATTTTGTATTGTACGACGCGTAGTCGTATTGTACGTAGCACACGAAATTTTATTTTTCTTGCTCGTCGAGTGCGAATATGTGCGAGCGTACATATTTTAGAAAAACATTTTTTTCTATTTTATTATACACTTTCAAAATATTATACATAATTATTATTCTTGCTATAAAAAGCCTTTTGTTTTTAGCAGTTATTAATCATAAATAATATTTTATTGTATACTAGGAAAAGCATAATCATGTATGCATTATTTGTGCTTACATATATATTTCATAAATATTTTATTAAGTTTATTTCTAAATAATAATGTATTTTCAAAATTATTATTATAGTATTTTTTAAAAAACATATCTTGAAATTATTGTAGCAATTTAAATCTAGATTTGATTTATGGATATATTTTAAATAGTAAATTAATATCTACATTTGGAATTTGATTTATCTTAATTGATTTTAAAATAAAAGATAGAATTTAATTAAATTTAAATTGAATTTGTATTTGGATTTGGATTTGATTGGTTTTAAATTAAATTGTGAGTTATCTAATTGGGTTTTAAATATTCCTAGTTCTTATCCAATTGGGAATTTTCACATCCTATAAATAGGCAGGTACTCCTCCTTTATTTCTCCACAATCTTCCATAAATTTTCTACCACAAAAGTGAGTACATCGTGTCCATGACCGTGTTCGTGTCCCATCCACTACTTATCTCCCTTTACATATACATAAATTCCTCGTGTCCGACATCTTCGGACGCCAATCCATCCCGTGTCTCGCAGGATACTTCTCCCAGTCCCTCCTCTGTCGTGTCGGACAATCCCCGACACGATCCAACCCTAAATCCCTAACCTAACCCAGTCATCGCCCTCGCCTCATAGACGTCGTCTTCCTTCTTCTCTCCGTCTCCACCACCGTTAACAACCCTACTACCACCACCATCTCCATCACACCGCTGCTGACATAACCACAATCCCTGCCACCGCCACCATCGTCCTAACCACCGCCACAGAACCCTACCACCGTCGTCAGCACCCCCACACGACCAAATCACCGTCATCAGCACCTCCAGACCATTCCCATCACCACATCCAATCCACTGCCGCCACCCCGGCCATCGCCGGCCGGCCGCCACCCAAAAAGAAAAAGCAAACCAATAAAATCTGACCACCACTTACCTCCGGCGACCGAGAACCGTCCGCCGTCGTGTCATCCCCGAACTCCGCCTGGGCACGGCAGCCCTGGCCTCTCCGCCGCGGCAGCCCGGCGCCGCCTCAGATCCGTCCAAACCCCACCTGAGGCGAAACCCTCTTCCTCTCCCTTAGCCTCCACCGCGAGCCGCGCGTGCGCCGCTCCTCACCCCTCCATGCCGTTCCTCCGCCGGTGAGATCAGCCCTAGATCTGCGCCACGACCGTCGACCGGATCCGCCAAAACCCCCGAGCCAGACCTCCCTCTCCGTGCCCTGCGCCCGTCCGCCAAGCTCGACGACCGCCCCCCTTTCCTCCTTTTCCTTCCGTCCATCCTCCTTCTCCGGCCGCAGCACAGTCTCACTCCGCCGCCCTCCAGTGCAGCTCCGCAGCTCCGCTCCGCAGCTCCGCCCCGCTTCCTTCCCTCCGCCGGACCCCCGACTTCCCAGCCCCCTCCGTTCTCCTTCACCGCTCAGCCTCTCCGTCGCAGCTCCGCCTCCGCTCTGGAGCAAGCTCTCCGCTGCCGACGACTCCGACCCTCCGGCTCTCCCCCCTCGTCGCCCCGATCCGCCACCGTCCCCCTCTCTCACTCGCTCCTCTCCCCTCTCATTAATCTCCTCTCCCCCTTTTCCAATAGTAAAGGCAGACCGACAGCTGCACTTACGTATTTATTTTGTTTATTTTGTTTTATTTTGTTTTTTTTCTTGTTATTTGTTATTTTGTTGTTTTTGTTTTTGTTTTGTTTTGTTTTCTTTTTTTTTCTTTTCTTGTTTCATCTTTTGTTTATTATTTGTTTCTTTTTAGTAGCTATTGTTTTACTTATTATATTTATACAATGACTAATAATTATTATTATACTATTTTAGTTTAACTCATATGTACATTAGGAGTGTTTTTTATAAAATAGTAGGTATATTTTTTGAATTTACTATTATCATTATTATTACTATTTTGTGGTTTTGCTAATAATACGATCTATATTTTAGAAATTGTACAAATATTTTTAGCTAAATTCAAAGTTTAGTTTTTAAACACTAAAATATCCTTCTCGATTTATATGAATATATTTAGTTTTGGTCTAAAGGATTTAACATTTTTTTATTTATCAAGGATATATTTTAATTAATGAAATATAGTTTCTAACAAAAATCATGTTTTACAACCTTAGAGTTTTTTTTTTCTTCCTAAAAACGACTTTCGACTTTTGAGTATTTATTTTGAAAACATATTTTGACAAATAAATTATATTTTCAAGTATCATAAAATAATTTTTAAAAATCGTATATATTTTTATCTATTTTTCTTTGATTTTTCTTCTATCCATGACCAACCCCATTATTCCTATACTCTCTCAAATTTCGTAACTCCTTGTGTACACCCTAGCTAATTTAACCCATTTGGACCCAATGGAACTGTCTGTGCCACCACCCGAGGTCACTTGCATAGTGGTTGCACCGAAGTTGTAGTTCGTGCCACATTCATCATGACAGCACACCAGGCGTACTACCAGGTAAGATACCTTGCCATTTGTTTTCTTATTTTAGCTCATTTCATGCATTATTATTTTCTTTATGCAAAATAAACTGTGATACATGGCATAACCTGTTAGAACTTACTGTTTATTTATATTTCCTGCTATGTTTATTTTTCTTACACATTAAACCTAGATTTAAGGGACCACCTTATGTGCTGCATTCATTAGCCTTGACACGTGGTAACACGAAGTTGTGTGTCGCATGTAGAACACGGACATGCGTGACTGGTTGGCCACCGGTGCGTATAAGCCGTGCGATAGGAATAACGCTGATAGAGGTTGCATGCTAGTTTGACTTAGTGGTTACAGAGGTTTTGTGTTGTGGATACAACATAGTAGGCATTGGGCGGGGAGGACAATTCCTTAGCATATGGGCTTCGATGTACTTTCCCTTGTGACCCGGATTCTCCGCTGGAGATACGGGGTTGATGACCTATGATCACTGACGGCCACTGACGTTCTGCGGAACGTCATGCTCTTACTGATGGGGCCTCTGGTGCCCCAAGGGGGGACTATGCCGATCCTATTTAGCCAGGGCCCATGCGTAGGAAGGATTGTTCTTAACTACATTTCACTTAGACTAGATATGCCACTTTATCTGTTAGGTACGAGTACTTTTGGTTTGGGTACTTGTATCTGACCGTGGCTTGGAACAATAACTTGTCGCGGATTAGTTCGTCACATCTTGTCCTTGTTTGGTTGTAGGTGTGACTTACTACTTCGATGAGACGGTATTGAACCTTGTTGGGGTCCGGATACCATATTGGATTCATAGTATGGAAAATACGTCACCGTGAATTAGTTTACCATCTCCTGTCCTTGTTTGGTTGGGGGGATGGTACGCTCGTTCAATAGGTATGTATTGGACCATGTTATAATTTAATTGACTTATTTATTTGAGGAATATTTATTCAGTTTATATGGCATAATATTATGTGTCTTGTTACGTCCCTCTGAGGACCTGGTTATCTTTCTAGGCGTGTGCTCTTGTCTTTCGCAGGTGTTCTAGCTCTAGCCGTGATCATCGTTATTTTCTTCGAGGATGATTGCACTTGGATCGTCTTCGCTTCGCTCGCCAAACTCATTTCTTTACTCATGTATTTTTCCTTTACTTGTTGGTAGTAGATTTGTCTCCGCCTAACATATTGTATCAAGACAATTCATTATCATTATATGATATCTTTTATTCATTATTCTCGTGGATGAGATTAGTTATGGTTCTACTGCATTTTACAGCTTATGTATTCATACGAGGTTTCCATATATTGGAGTGTACTTCGTATGTATACAGTCGGCATGTCTATGTTCCTAGTCCTACGTATTTTGGGACTGGGGCGTTACACATTTATTCTATTTGGATTCTTATATCTTCTGTGTGTGCTGTGGATGAGATATAGTTTTATGATGTTCTGGCCTGCAATTTATATTATTACAGCTTATGTATACATTCGAGGATTCCATATATTGGAGTATTCTTCGTTATATATGCAGCTGGCATGTCCACGTACTTGGTCCTAAGTATTTTGGGACCGGGACGTTACATATTTTGTGGTGGCCCTTGCAGGTCAGAAAATATTGTTGGGTTACATGACTGTGCCCAACAAGCCTGCATATAGGAATATGAATAGTATCTCATCCATGATTATTGCCTCCTTTGACCTCCAAACTTTTTGAACACTTTAATTACCTGTATTGCCTCATATCTAACCCTTCATAATATCAGTCTAATTCATACTTAGTAGAGGTTAGGACAACGACTCGTACTAGGTAGACATGTTCCATCATTACTAGCTTAACTCTTATAAGTTGGGTAGAATGCCTCACGATCTAACCCTTCCTTGACCGTAACCGTGGCCTCAGACAAGAAGACAGCAGGACGACTGTATAGGCACGAACTCGAACAAAACTTCGATTCTTAAAGGACTAAAATTTCTATATTTACTTTCATCATTAGCGTACTTATGTTCTACCATGTTGACCTGCTATTATAGCCTAGATTTGCAAGCCTATTCATTTTTCAAGCTTGTTCATGACACATATGTTATTGGAGGTACCCTGCTAACATATTGTCTATCAGAACCGGTGCATGATGGTCTGATCAACCTAGCGTACTTGGTTCGCTCTTTATAATTTTTTATATAGAATGAGATATAATTAACTTGCACCCCAAGATCTCATCCGCAACTATGTTGGCAATTCTCTTTCAACTGCTTGTTCGAATCTATTCTAACATTATTCTATTTCGTGCCAGTAAGGATGAACCTTCGAAGCGGACACGTTCCTACCTCGGCGATCACATTTGGTGATGCTGCCACTCAAGAGGGAGAGGTCCTACCAATGACCCGGTAATCCCGTATTAGCCAGGACAGTCACAGACCACCATGACCCCGTCGATGGTATAACATAAAACTCAAGTGCCACCAGTTATCCAGACTGGACAGACTACCATGGTACCAATCAAAAGAAAGTACCACCACTCCACCACCATTCACTCAGTAGTATCCACCTCAGTGCGGACCATAAATGCCTCCACCACCAGAGGATGGAAACCCTACTACAAAGTTCATGTATGCCATGATACATACTCAGTGGCAACATGCTGAACTGATGGGCAGAGCATGAGGAAGCAGACTAGGCCCCACCTCCACCTCCGGCACGGTACCAGCACAGCTCTACATCCATATGAGGGTTCTATCAAGGACTCATGGATATGAACCCCAATCCCTTCAGAGGTCCGAGGAACCACTAGAGGTCACGCATGGCTTATCAGCACGGATAAGCTACTGAGGGCGTCCCAGTTGCCAACAAATGATTGGATGACATCAGTAGACTTGCTTAGAAGACAATGCCCATCATGGTGGGAAGCCGAAGAACGACGCTTGGGAGCCAATCAGACTTGGGAAGAGTTCTACAAACTCTTCAATGAGAGGTTCTTTCCTATCCATGTACGAGAGTCCTCTATGATCAGTGCTTCACCTCAAGCAAGAAAACATGACCGTAGATGAGTAAGATGCATAATTCAGCTGACTGAGCAGATTCGGTGAGACACTGATTCCTACTGAGCAGGAAAGGGCCAAAAGATTTCACAAGGATTGACACCAGAGCTCAAGAAGCATGCTACAGTGTAGTCTAGAGTTTCTCATGCTGCAGTGTTAGAAGAAGCTTGAAGCCAGGAACTCCTTGACAAGGAAGTACAACAGGCTTAGAGACGTCATATTCCAGCTATGGGCCAAGTAACCTTATCCATGGTGGACCAATTAGACATTCTATGACACAACAACCACCAAGGGCATCACCCTATCCAATTGATGAGCTTCTTACATGTCGCTTTGTCATAGGAACGATCATGTCATAAAGGATTGTTCACAGATTAGGACAATGCATAATTTGTGGCTCCAATCATCACAAACCCGAGACTGTACAGAATAACTAAAGGCAGCACAACAGAGGATACAAGGACCCGTATCACATGGACCAGTAGTAGAGCCAATCAACCATATGGAAGTTATCCTAGAGGATCACACTTAGACCAATCCGCACAAGTTAGTCAGGCTGGACAAGAGACAAATGGACAAAGGCATGGGCAAACAGTTAGCATGGCTGTGATAGGCACCATCATGAGGTTGGAGATTTAGCAGGTATTATTTCAGTTACAATGTTTTTTTTAGACATGGCTTACGTTAGAACAACACATCCATTAGCTTGGTCAACATGCATAGCATAATACTTATCTTAGTATGAATTACTAGTATCGGCAAAAACCCATATGCACTACTTTGACACCATTAGAAATCTATTTCTAGCAGACTTACTGCAAATAGTGATTTAGGAATTGGTAGTTAGAGATCGCGAACGTACCTTATAATTTAATACCCCAACAATAATCGTTGTGCTACAAAGAGTTAATCATTCACTTTCCTCGGTACATGTGTCATCCTGGCATCCTCATCAACGAGGAAGCATAAAGATGACATGGGTAATCGTTTACCATTGTTCGAAATTAAAGTACGATATCTAACTTGACACATTTCCTCTAATCAGGCTAATAACCAAGTAGTTCACAAACGTCCACTTCTATCTGTAACACTATGGGTATACCTACTGTGACTTTAAAATTTGGAGCACAACATTAGTCTTTTTCTTCCAACAAATTTCATATACGAGACCTAGACAATCCCACCTTCATCTACGTATATCATGTCCCACTCAAACATGTCCTTGTACTCTATTTTATGATGTGACTTTGGGTCAAAAAGACTAACTATAACCTTACCAATACCGATAAACTTTCCAACTTCAATTGGAGACACATTTCGACTCAAATCTTTGACCGATATACAGTTGTGATCTACTTGAAGCCCACTAGCGTATGCCACTAGTGTGCCATCAATGGAGTTCTCATGTGCTACTTAAACACAAAAGTCAAAGGCACACTTTGGTCTTAAGGAAACTAGTTAACCAACATGACTAGAAATTAGCCCAACCACTTGAGCTAGAACCTGTTTAGGTTACCTTAACCCAACAAGGATGGTTTAGAGTGATTCTGCAAGGCTTGCTCAGCCAATATAGGTTAAACCCATGATTTATTCAATAGAAAATTCCTCTACACCATTCGTCTCAGCTATATTTCGTCCGAATACAATTCCTACTGACTTGCTCAAGAATGACTATATTCCAGCAATGCTAATTCGATAAGAATTTTATCGACCAAAACATCATGGAAATGTCTAGGCTCACTTAGAATCTGTGACCACTACCAGATATGCCCAAAAATTTTCGTGTTACTCTTTAGAAATTTCTCCCTAGAAGTCTTGTAACAGTGATTTTCATGGTTAGCTATCTTCTATAAGTTGGGTAGGGCCTTGACCCAAGAAAACTCTATCTTGTAGAATATGACAAAAATTAGGATTCATGTGATAACCACCTCTCTTTTTGAAACCGAGTTACGCTTTGTCATACTACTCCCTTATATAAAATCTGGCATTCTTGAGATTAAGATTATTTTAATTTCGAGGACGAAATTGTTATAAGTTGGGTAGGATGTAAAACCCCCTAATTTTTGTAATTCTTAAATTAAGTTTTATGTGAACTTTTGCTAAGTTATAATTATATAATTAATATATGGAGTGTGATAATCAATAATAGTAATAACAAATAATTATAATTATCACAACATGTGCATAAAATGTATATGGAAATATATTTATGTATATACATATTATGTGTAAAACCCCTAAATTTCTACTATTTTTTTAAAATTTGTACGGATTTATTTTTAAACTGTATTTGTACGTCACATAGTCGTATTGTACGTCGCTCACGAAATTTGCGTTTTTTGTAATTGCTCGTCGAGTGCGAATATGTGCAAGGTACATATTTTTGGAAAAATGTTTTGATTACAAATTTTTATTTATATATGACAGTTTCAAAATATATAATAATTTACTTAAAATTTTCAAAAGTGTCGCGTCGCGATGATTCAACCTTATTTCTTATTTTATACAAGTATAAGTAATGATTTAGAGAAATAATATATATTTTTCATACAAGGAACATGGAAGTTTATTCCATGCATAATTTGAGTTTCAAAAACTAATTGATATATTTAAGAATTTGCAAAAAGGTATTTAAATTATATTTCTATTTCTATTTAAATATTTATTAGGAATTTTTGAAATTATTTTATTATAAATTTTAATGTTCACAAAATAATATTTTAAATGGTTGGATTAATGTTAAGATTTACAAATTGAATTTTTCTTACGGATTATGCTTTATATAGATTCAAAGCAAGATTTACCTAAATTTAATATGGATGGATTTGAATAAATAAATTTTGATTTGATTTAAATTAAGAGGAATTATCCATTGGGATTTAAACTAAATCCTAATCCTTATCCAACTGGGAATTCCTACCTCCTATATAAGGAGAGGTATCATCCACATTATTATTCCATAGATTTTTCAACCACAAATAAACGTGTCTCGTGTCGGTGTTCCATCCATCCTCGTGTCAGCCGTGACGTCCTCGGGTCCGACCCCGGGTGTCTTCCACTATCCTTATTTTTACATAAACATCGTCTTCTTTGTGTCCGACATATCGGACACGTACACCAAATTCTTTTCAACCTATTCTTCGTGTCCAACACTTGGACACGATTCCTAACCCTAATCCTACACGAACCTCAGCCCTCTGTCAGCCACCGTCTCCATCTCCGTTTGCCACCACTGCCACAGTCGACCCCGTCTCCACGGCCAACTACCACCACCACCAGCCATCATCACAATCACCGCCACCATGCTGTACCAAACTAGCCACCACCCATCTTAAGCCACCACTCGCCGTGGCCGTCGCCACGACTCCCCAACTACCTCCGTCGAACGATTTTCAGCCACCTCAGCCACCGCAAACACCCACCACCGCTACCATCCCAATATAACGAGCCACCGCCACCGCGACGACCGACAGCCCAATCCCCAAAAGAAAACAGAAAATAAATCCTAACCTCCATCTCCGATTGACCATCCGCCACCACCGTGTGCCGCTAGTGCCGCACCGTCGGTAGACCCTCGCCGGAGCTGTGCCGCCGTGGGCTTTCGTGCCCTAGCTGCCACCCCGCAGCACCCGCGCGGCTGCCCCCCTCTTGTCGACGCCCGGCTGAGCTCCCTCCGCCGCCGGAACCCCGAACACCTCCTCTCGCCGGAGACATCCGCTCCCTCACCCTCCGTCTTTCTCCTTTCACTTCATCTTCCGCCTCCTCTTCACTCGCGCACTCTCTATCACTTCTCCCTCTGTCGGTTCCTCTCTCTTCACACCTCTTCTATAGGAATAAAATTGTAAAGCAGAATACTCTAGAGGGGGGGTGAATAGAGTAGGCAGCAGAATATTGCTAATTAAAAATCTTGTTAGCAGTTAGATTACAGATAAAAATAATCACAAAGTAAATGACAAAAATTAAAAGTGATCAGAAGGCAAACGCAAACACCGAGATTTATACTAGTTTCCCTCTTGTGAGGACTAGTCCAGTCGGAAGAACTCTAGCTTCCAGTTGAATCCACTATTGGAAAATCCCGCAAGTTTTCATACGAAGTCCTTGCAACTTCAACAGACGCGAGCTTTGATACGAAGAACTCGACCAACTTCAATTGTGAAGAGTTGTATCTTCTATCATGCCTCTGATTACAATCGCTCTGAAACTTCTAGACCATACCGTACTGGCAAATTGACTAGAGGATTGTAACTGGCTTGGGATTTAAAAATAAAAGCTTTTTAAAACTCTTTGGAAGAAATGTAAGCTTTAGAAGAGAAGAGATTGAAAGTGAATTGGTGATTTAAAATGATCGAAATACTTCTCTATTTATAGTTTTTCCAAAGACAGAACTCTGACAGAATTCGGGCAGAATTCGGACAGAACTCTTTGTAACAAACCGCAACTGAAGGATGACCAAGTTCAAAATCAAACGTTCACTAACGTTTATTGGCCGAACTCTGGCCGAGTTTTGCTAGGGTTCTGCCAGTTCATTTTGAGAAAAATTAATTTAGCTTTTTGAAAGGTCCTTCAGAAGCTTTTTGTAAAAAGATATTTTTCAAAAACATAGGTCATTTGTAAAAGGATAGGGTAATTTTGAAAAACTATTTTGGATAGCCTATTTGCCAGTACGACTCGGTGTACAATGTATTCCTAGACTCAATAAAATGAAAAATTACATGCTTCAAAGGAAATATATTCTGAATGGCAAACGGCTTCAGTCTTGAACATAGTTGATATCCATTGTTGAGCAGTGTCCAAAAAGTCGTAGGTAAACATCTGAATTGACTTGCATTTATATCGAGACAGAGTTGACCAATTATTAAAATCAGGTTTGACCATGACCAATGGGCCAACATCTCTCCCATTTTGATAATTGACAAACCTTGCCGATATAGCATCTAAGTATGGATCAATTCAAAAATGTGTAATACCAGAGAAAAATAAAAATTGTTCATAACCTGCATTCATGAAAGATGTTAGATCCTATTTCTCCCCGTTGTCACTTAGCAAAATAATTGCAAAAGAGAAAGCTCCCCGCAATAAATGCATAAGTAACAATCAGTGAAGAAACACAAGAAATATACATAAAACATTCATCTCATGCATGGTATAGACAGTTTAAAAATATTGTATAAGCAACACAGGCATGGTATTTGTCACAGGCAGTTTTAATATGAAGCAGAAAAAAGAGATAATGCTAGAATAAAACTGAAACAAATAAAGTGCTGAATAATAAACTAATATGCCAAACTGAGGCATAATAAAAACCATGTCTATGTAGAGTCACAAAAAATAACTAAAAGAGTGTGATAATAACTAAAAATAAGAGTACTGATAAAATCTTGGAATGTCGAAGCATTTCCAAGTAAACATAAGACATAATATCAGTCTAAAAAAACATAACATCTCAAAAGTCATCATCCTCATCATCATCGTCAGCGGTTGCAGCGCCAGCATGTCCAGATGGACCAGCTCCAGAAGTACCAGGAGTCGCAATAGAAGTACGATACCAATCGTAAGCGTTCCTTGGCTGGAACAGAGAGTGGATCGTCTCATCATCAATACGGTATCCAGAAACAGAAGGGTCTCAAGGTAGAGAGCTAGCTGAGTGACCCGTCTGCGCAAATCTCAGATCGGCAAAGGAGTTGGCAATAGCCTGGAACCGAGTCACGTCACGAAACTCACGTTCCCTGGAAGTGTCAACATAGAATGACTGTAGATCTGAAAGGTGCTGATGAATACCCTCAAAATTCATAGGGTAAGAATAAGGAGGACCAGGTGCTGTGTGAGTAGGTGCAGGAGGAGCATGTGCAGTAGGTGGAGGAACAGTGGCAATACTGCGACGAGAGAGTTTGAGGAACTTGGGTTCAGGGTCAACAGCACAAGTGGATAGGTCAATGTCAAATCTCTGAAAGATGCGAGGGATGATCATCGCATAAGAGAGGTTGCGGTCTCTTCTGCGACATCTTTCTATCATCTGAATGATAGTCTTAGGGGCAGAAAAAGGAATCCCCTTAAGAATGTGATAAAGAGCAGAGAGCTCAAGTACAGTGACATCATCTTTGGAAGTAGATTTTGGAAGTAAAGTGGAATAGATGATGCGATGTAATTCGTAGTTAAACAAGTTCAAGTTATTAGCCTTGAACTTTCCAGGACGAGCGCGTGCGGGCGCACAAAGCTCATTCTTGAAACTAACGAGAGTCGTACCATCGAAGAAATCAAAATTAGTGATGTCATCGAGCGGGGCACCTTCGTTTGGAATACCAAGGATTTTCGCTAACGTTCATCAGTGAATTCGATATCGATCCCTCCGACACGTGTTCTCGCGATAAAAGTGTCTAACACGAAATTACAATAGAATAATCTAATGGCATTAGTAGCAACAGAAAATTGTAAGATGACAAAGTGTTGTAACCCTAATGCCTCAAAGTAAGGGTGGTGATCGAGAAAGACAGTCCATTTAATCGGTGAACCGGTACAAATAGTATGCATAATGAAATCGGCATACCATAATAAAGCTTGATCGGAAGTTTAAAGTAAAACTCATCCGATGCACCATCGTCCGATTGGATCGGAGAAAAGAGGCAATCCAAATACGGATCCGAAAACAATACCTCTTCACTGGCATTTGTCTTCTTCCTCTTGAAGGGCTTGAACTTAGGCATTCTTTCCCAAAATTCTAGAAACCCTAAGAATTGAAAAGTGGAGGAGAGAAGGAATTATACCTTCCAAGAATTGGATATGTTGTTGAGGATGAAATTCTCCGTACGAAATCAAAGTTTGGACGAAAATCTCCACACGGATTGGAAGAACAAGGGTGGAGAAGAAATAGGGTTTGGAGGCACGGCTGTTGCTGTTTGAGGATGTTTGGAAGAATGAAGAAGATGGGGGGCACGGGTTCTGGCTGGTACATATATATACCCAGCCGAACTCTGGCCGAACTCGGGCCGAATTCGCCAAGGGTTGCATGGCTATATATATATCAAAAATAATAATGAGGGGGCCACATCTTTTCTTAATTCGTTTCAAATATTTAATTCAGAGTTTAGTAATTTTAAATCTTAAAATAATATAATTAATATTATTTATAAATTAATATTCTTACTCAGCATCTGTCTCAGATTAGCTGTAGGAGTACTGTTCCAGCTAACGGAGGTTCATCGGGGAACTCTTAAGTACCGCTTCGCTTCGACTGTAGTCGTGGTGACAGACAGACTCTTTTTAGGCTTGTCTCGAAAACAATTTTGAGTATCGAATAAATTAATTAATAAAACAAAATTAATTAATATTATGATATCTAAAATGCCTAATTCTCGACGTAAATAATTGAAACGATCTTCCGCTAGAGGTTTTGTGAGTATGTCAGTTAATTGATTCTGAGTGTCTATGTATATAAGGTCTATATCTCCATTTTGTTGATGATCTCTAAGAAAGTGATGTCGAATCTCGATATGTTTAGTACGAGAGTGACATACTGGATTCTTAGTCAAATTAATAGAAGTAGTATTGTCACAGAAAATGGATATGTGTGTAAAATGCAATCCATAGTCTTCTAAAGTTTGTTTCATCCATAAAATTTGTGCACAACAACGTCCTACGGCGATATACTCAGCCTCGGTTGTTAATGCAACTGAATTTACTTTTTACTAAACCAAGAGACTAGAGCTTTTCCTAAGAAATAACATGTGCCGTTAGTGGTTTTTCTATCTACTTTACATCCGGCAAAATCAGCATCAGAATAACCGGTTAGGTCAAATGATGCGGTTTTGGGATACCATAAGCCGACAGAAGAAGTGCCTTTAAGGTATCGAAAGATACTCTTAACTGCGCACGATGTGACTTAGGATTAGCTTGAAAACGTGCACATAAGCAAACACTAAACATAAGTCTGGTCGACTAGCAGTTAAATACAGTAAGCTACCGATCATACCTCGATACTTACGTATGTCGACAAGTTTGCCTTGTTCATATATCAAGCTTTGTTGAAGTCGCCATTAGAGTGCTAAGTGGCTTGACTGCTTTCATGTCGAACTTTAATAGATCCTTTGTGTACTTGCTTGATTTATGAACGTCCCATTGTTGGTTTGTTTGATTTGCAGTCCGAGAAAGAATTTTAGCTCTCCATCTTGCCCATCTCAAACTTATTCTGCATACACTTTGAAAATTCTTGACAAAGAGATTCATCAGTAGATCCAAAGATAATATCACCTACATAGACTTGAATCAAAAGAATATTATTATTCAAAGATTTTATAAACAAAGTAGTGTCAACCTTCCCTTTGAAAAACCGTTATCAAGTAGAAAAGAGCTTAGACGATCGTACCAAGCACGAGGGGCTTGTTTCAAACAATATAAGGCTTTCTTCAACTTGAAAACATATTCAAGAAATTTGAAATCAGTAAAACCAGGAGGTTGAGCTACATAAACTTTTCTTTATAAAACCATTTAAAAATGCCTTTGACATCCATTTGAAATAACTTAAAATTATGAAAACATGCAAATGCACATAACATGCGAATGGATTCTAATCTCGCAACTGGGGTATAAGTCTCATCGTAGTCGATACCTTCTTCTTGATTGTATTCTTGAGCTACGAGTCGAGCCTTATTACGAGTCACTAAACCATTCTCGTTTAGTTTATTTCGGAATACCCATCGAATGCCAATGATCGGATGATCAATGGGCTTGGAAACAAGTTCCCAAACTTGATTTCATTCAAATGGTTTAATTTCTCTGCATAGCATCTAACCAAAAATTATCACTACATGCTTCATCAATATTTTTGGGTTCAAACTGCGAGACAAAAGCAACACAAGAAGCTATTATTTATTAGAGGAACGAGTACTTACACCTTGATAATCTCACCAATTACCAAGTCATTTGGATGATTAGCCAAGAATCTTATTTCTTTTGGTGTAGTCTCAAGATTGCTAGTTCCGACTTCTTTGCTTGGAGGTTCATCTGATGACTGATGTGATGGTTTGTATCTTTGGGTGAAGGTTTTACAGTAGCTGTACTTGGTACGATTATGTCTTCATTGTCATCATCGTCTAAGTGTGATTTAGCTCATCAAACTTGACATTGATAGATTCTTCAATGATTATGGTTCTTTTGTTGAAGACTCTATATCCTTTGCTCTTGCTGCATAACCTAAAAATATACCTTCATCGGCCTTTGCATCAAATTTACTCAAATTATCTTTAGTATTAAGAATAAAACATTTACAATCAAGATTTTGAAGTAAGAAACATTTGGTGTTCTATCAAACCATAGTTTATAGGGAGTCTTCTTCGATAAAGGTCGAATTAGAACCCTATGAGAATATAGCGTGCTATATTTACAGCTTCAGCCTATAAGTATCTAGTAGACTAAACTGGTTTAACAAACTCTAGCCATTTCAGATAGAGTTCTGTTCTTACGTTCCACAACTCCATTTTGTTGCAGAGTCCTAGGGCAAGAGAATTCATGCAAATAACCATATGTGTCACAAAATTGCTTGAATTCTGCATTCTCAAATTTGTCGCCATGATCACTATGAATGCGAGTAATCATGAACCCTTTTTCATTCTGTACTTTCTTGTAAAAGGTGACGAATTCTGATAATGCATCGTTCTTGCGTACAAGAAAATAAACCCATATATCTAGAAAAATCATCTATAATGACAATGCATATAACTTACCACCTAGACTAGCAATTCTGCTGGGTTCAAATAAGTTCATATGCAATAATTGTAAAGGTCTAGTGGTACTTACAACGTCTTGGATTTGAATGCGGATTTGGTAGCTTTGTTCTTTTCACATTCACTACATACCGTATCCTTCTTGAAAGAAATATTCGGTAAGCGTTTGTACCAACTTTTCGTAGATCTTGAAATTGTGTCCATGTTTGCATGACCGAGTCTCATATGCCATAATTGACTCTCAACGTTTTGGCCATCAAATATCTATCTACTGTGTTAGCATCTTCCAACAAATAGAATACATATATTGTCTTCCCTAATACCTTCAAATATAGTACTACCAGTTGAACTATCAATTATAGTACATTTTCTTTTACGAAGTTAATACCATAACCGTGATCAGCTAAATGGCTTATGCTGAGCAGATTAGTTTTAACTCGGTAACTAGACAAACATCTTAATCACTGGATAGGGAGCCCTACCAATGTCACCGATACTGATTATGTACCCTCTTAAATATTACCGAAGGAGACGTATCATTCTTATTCCTCTTCGACAGTGTTGCGAATAATGAAGCGTCACCGGTCATGTGCCGTGAGCAACGTTGTCGAGAATCCATTTGCTCCTAGCATGTGAAGGGGGGCCCACCTATAAAACAATTTGCAGATGAAACTCTTGGTACCTATTTCTTGTTAGGTGACTGGTTAGTTTTCGGTATCCATACATAAACATTTAAATCTACTAACTTCTGATTCTACATGCAGAAGATATATGACCAATGAGGCCACAATAATGATATTAGCATGTTGAGTGTTGAAAGTAGTGTGAGGTGCATGATTGGTAGGTTTTGGTTTCTAGTATAGAAGAATGCATGCCTATTAGTCTTCTTGGGCATAGTTTTGGTATGGTTTGGTTGACAGTGTTGGGCATGTTTCGATGATTCGGTAATTGACACGTGTTAGAATAGGAAGCAGCAACTTCAGGCCATTTTTCTAAACTAATTTCCAACTTTTGGAAGTGTCATGTAATCTAGAATAGTCAGATGTGAGTGCTTCTAATCTAACCTGTGCACACTGGAGAGACTTTTCTCCTTAGATAGGTCTTCCTTTAACTGGATAATAGTTGGTCTTTTTCTTCGGATAGCTTAACAGTCTCGTGTAACAACAATTTAATAGAAGAAAGCTCACCAGACTCATTTGAAGAGTCATTATCTCTAACATGATCTAGTAGGTCGGTAAGTCCTATTTCACCTTTGTACTCTTTGAGTACCTTCTTAGAGGTTTCATATTTACTACACAGTTCCTGTAATCATCTAACAGTTCATTGAAAGCCTCTCCTAGTTGCTCAAATGTGAAATTATCATACGGATCAAATAGAGGATTAGTGATTACCAGATCGCAAGCCATCAATCACACATTTGCAGCGTCATCTGATTGTTCATCTTCTGAGTCGCTGGCTTCACTTTTATGTCATATGCTTGTGTTGGCATACTTTCTTGATGTAGATTTCCTCAGATAGCCTTTGTCATATTACTGTTTTTTTGATGATGATGCTGTAGGACAGTCTTTCTTCATGTGTCCTTTCTTCTTGTATCCGTATTAAATAGGATCTTCCTCGTTGTTGTTGTTGTTGCTGTCTTTTGTTCTCTGTTGAATCTCATGAACTTCTTGAATTTTCTTACCAGAAGAGCTTGATCTTCAGAGTCGGAGTCACTGTCATCAGAATCATCTTTGATGGTTCTTCTATGTTGAGCCTTGAGAGCGATCGTCTTCTCTGACTTCTCCTTTGGTGTAGCATCTTCAAAGTCTTGAAGTTCTAACTCGTGAGTGAGTAGCTTACCCATGAGTGTTTCTAGAGACATTGTTGAGAGGTCGTTCCCTTCAATGATTGCAGTAGCCTTTGGAATCCAATTCTTTGTAAGGGCTCGAAGAAGTTTGCAAATTCTCATGGTTACTGTAATCCTTGCCTAGTGAAGACATAGGATTTACAATATCCAAGAATCTTGTAAACAACTGAGTGACTGATTCACTTAGCTTCATTTTGAACACCTCGTACTCCTGAGTAAGTCTGCTGATCTTTGACTCCTTAACTTGTGTTGTTCCTTCGTGGGTTACTTCGAGAAGTTTCCATACTTCGTTTGATGTTGTGCAAGTAGACACCCTGTTGAATTCAGTTCTGTCTAAAGCACAAAATAAAGCATTAATAGCACGTGCGTCAAGACTGACCTTTTTCTTTTCCTCCTCTGTTATTTGTCATGGGGTTTTCCAACTAAAACACCATCAATATTAATACGAGGTGGCTTTTATAGCCATCAATAACTACAGACCATAAGTCAAATCATGAGATTTCAGAAAAAGACTCATACGTGTTTTCCAATAAGTGTAGTTTGTGCCGTCAAACAGTGGAGGTCTGTTTGTGGCTTGGCCTTCACTTGTGAATTTTACAGTTGCCATGTGTAATGCTGTGATTTATATAAAAATTGAATATAACTGCAATTTTACCTTACTTTACCTGTATAATCCGCTCTGATACCAATTGTAGAAACGAAATAGTAAAGCAAAATACTCTAGAGGGGGGTGAATAGAGTAGGCAGTGGAATATTGCTAATTAAAAATCTTGTTAGCAGTTAGATCACAGATATAAAATAATCACAAAGTAAATGACAGAAATTAAAAGTGATCAGAAGACAAACGCAAACACCGAGATTTATACTGGTTTCCTCTTGTGAGGACTAGTCCAGTCAGAAGAACTCTAGCTTTCAGTTGAATCCACTATTGGAAAAACCTGCAAGTTTTCATACGAAGTCCTTGCAACTTCTACAGACACGAGCTTTGATATGAAGAACTCGACCAACTTTAATTATGAAGAGTCGTACTTCTATCAAGCTTATGATTACAATCGCTCTGAAACTTCTAGAGCGTACCGCACTGGCAAATTGACTAGAGGATTGTAACTGGCTTGGGATTTGAAAATGAAAGCTTTTTAGCTTTTTAGAACTCTTTGGAAGAAATGTAAGCTTTAGAAGAGAAGAGATTGAAAGTGAATTGGTGATTTGAAATGATCGAAATACTTCTCTATTTATAGTTTTTCCAAAGACAGAACTCTGACAGAATTCGGGCAGAATACAGACAGAACTCTTTGTAACAAACCGCAACTGAAGGATGACCAAGTTCAAAATCAAACGTTCACTAACATTTATCTCGGTCGAACTCTGGCCGAACTCTGGCCGAACTCTCGCCGAGTTCTGCTAGGGTCTGCCAGTTCATTTTTGAGAGAAATCAATTTGGCTTTTTGAAAGGTCCTTCAGAAGCTTTTTGTAAAAATAATATTTTTCAAAAACATAGGTCATTTGTAAAAGGATAGGGTGATTTTGAAAAACTATTTCGGATAGCCATTTGCCAGTACGACTCGGTGTACAATGTATCCCTAGACTCAATAAAATAAAAAATTACAGTGCTTCAAAGGAAATACATTCTGAATGGCAAACGGCTTCAGTCTTGAACATAGTTGATATCCATTGTTGAGCAGTGTCCAAAACGTCGTAGATAAACATCTAAATTGACTTGCATTTATATCGAGACAGAGTTTGACATTATTAAAATCAGGTTTGAACATGACCAACGGGACAACATCTTTTTGTTGTCTCCAATAAACTCAAACGAGAGAGAGGGAGAGACGAGTGCAGCTGTATGCTGCACTCAGTTCTTATCAAATTTTTTTATACTTATTAGTATTATTTATAACTATTATTATTATCGGGTTCTGGTAGATAGTTATTATTAGTAGTTATTAACAATATTATTTATTATTCTTATTCTTATTATTATTATTATTATTATATTTATTGTTTTAAATTATTGTTATAGTTATTATTACTAATAAAAACAATATGCTTGTACAACAAAATATTTCATATTTTGGTTATTTTCTACTATAAATTATTAAAATATTTGTAGGTAAATTATATATTTTCTAAAAAGGTTATATCATGAGGCTTGGCTACACCTATATTGTAAAATATAATAATTTTCTAGATTATTCGTATTTAGTTAAAAGTATTTTTTTGACCCATAAAGGGTAGTTTCCAAATTTATGAAATAATTTACTAGTCTTTTCAAATATTTATTATACTATTAGTTTTATAATAAGATATAGTATTTTTTACCTAGAAATCCTATTTGGTCAAACTGGAGTTTGCCTAAAACAGTTTTATTATTTTTCAAGCATTATCTACAAACTATTTTAAGCTAATAAAAATATTTTCAAGTATTATAAAATTATTTTTATATATTATTCATCCAATTTTCCTGATTATCCTTTTGTCCAAACTAATCCCATTATTATTCCTTCGCCAATTCTAAACTACCTTATGTCCACCCTAACCAATTTCATCCATCTGGACCCAATGGAGCTGCCCGTGCCACCATCAAAGGTCACCTTGCATAGTTGTTGCACCGAAGTCACAGTTCGTGCCACATTGATCATTGCAGTACACCAGGCGTCCTACCAGGCAAGACACCTTGCCATTTGGTTTATTTATTTTAGGTCATATTTCATGTACTATTATTATTTTCTTTTTGCGAAATAAACTGTGATACATGGCATAACCTATTAGAACTTACTGTTAATTTAATTTAATGCTATGTATTATTTTCTTACACATTAAACCTAGATTTAAGGGACCACCTTTGTGTGTTGCATTCATTGGCCTTGACACGTTGTACCATGTTTCACTTAACAAAATGCCTGAAAATCGAATTTTGAAAATAAAATGAAAAAAAGTACAAGAAGTACAAATTTGATTCTGGGAAGTATTTCTATGGAAGTCTGATCGATAAATGATCACTTTGTTCCTTGGACCATACGATGATGATGAAGATCACTGCTAGAAGATGAACAATTGGAAGAACTAAGTCACCAGAAAGGTATCGACGCACTTGGGCACTGATGGCGAGGCCGAATGCTTTCCTGCTTTGCTTCACTGTTCTGGAAGAAAAGTTGAAGAAGAATGCTCCGAAAAATCAAAGTCTCTGGGCTCTGATCTCTATGATTCTCTCCTTTCTCCCTGTCTGTCTATATGAGAAAAATCAGTCTATTTATAGACTTGGCTTCTTGTACGTAAAAACTTAGCGAAAGTTCCGTCTTTACGCTAACAACTGCCACCCATAACCGAAGTCATCCTCTACATATGTTGACACGTGTCCCATCATTTCAATAAGAATAGGATGCACGTACACGTTCTTCGAGATATGTGGCATGAAAGCCATGTAGGCAAACCACGTCCTGAATTGGAATAGGGCACAAAAACAACCCAAATATACCATGAGCGTAAAGTAGTAGACTAGGCGTACAATAGCCCTGAGACTTCCCGCGTAAAGTGGTTGTTAAATAACCTTGAGCATAAAAGTAGCCGAAATAAACCTTACGCACACGTCAACCGTTGAGCGTAAAAACTCGTATAGTTCGTGCGTAAAAGAAGCCATATTATGAGCGTAAAGTGGCTCAGTCCACATACTAAATGACAAATGGGCCTCTGTGTAAAACAAATCCCTTTGATTTTTCTGATATATGCCATCTTAAATCTTCATGTCAGACTTTGCATTAAATGTAAGACTTGACAGCTTTGTCCAGCGTAAAAGTGGCTAGCCTGTCTTGGGCGTAAAATCATTAGCTTTGACCCGGGCGTAAATGATTAGCCTGCTTCGGGCGTAAAGTGATTAGCCGCTCTTTGGCGTAAAGTGGATCGATTTGAATGGAATGATCCTTATCTTTGACTCATTCTTATGAAGTACTTTTTACGCTCCTACAAGACCCCCTTCAAAGTTTTTAATATCTTCAAAATTTGAAACACTTTGAACAGAACCGTAAAAGTTGAGATTTGACCAGTCAGCGTAAAATTCGGGATACTCAACCGTCATCCTCGTAAAAGTGGGAATATCCAACAGTCGGCGTAAAATCTGGAATTTGAACCGATTTGAAAATTCTATAAATAGGGTTTTTCGGGGAGAGAAAGAACTTTACTTTGTT
This sequence comes from Iris pallida, assembly GCA_029216955.1. Taxonomy (NCBI): domain Eukaryota; kingdom Viridiplantae; phylum Streptophyta; class Magnoliopsida; order Asparagales; family Iridaceae; genus Iris; species Iris pallida. The sequence goes on along the minus strand of JANAVB010037220.1, from coordinate 202,320 downwards.
TCCTTGCTCCCGTAATCCCGATCCTTCTTGAACTCTCTTCCTTTGCATTCCATTCGATGGCCCCCAAGAGGTCAGCCGCCAGTAGTAAAGGGAAGAAAACCATTGATTCGTCATCGGTAAAACATGTGAAAACTCCCGTTCGATCATCAACACTACACGACAACCAAACCCAGCCGTAGCTCCGCCTATGAGGGGTAAAGTACTCCCTTATGGCCGTAGAACTTTATCGGAGAAGAAAAAGGTCTTTTGTTTCACGTCCACGTTATACGTGTTAGCGTAGAAACTGAGATAAACAAAATACGCCCACGTTATACGTGTTAGCATAAAGCTCAAAAATACGCCCACGTTCATACGTGTCAGCGTAAAACTGAATACGCCCACATCTAATGTGCCAGCGTAAAACTAAAAACGCCCATCTAATGTGCCAGCGTAAATTTCCAAAAAAAAAGACTTTGTACAAAAACAAAAGACTTTTTTAGAAAACTTTTTACTTTTCAGATCCATTTATCTGAAATGACATCAAATTAGATTTTCTCTAACTTGATTTCCTTTCTTTTTGTAGTGGACTTGCAAATTCACCCTCTTGCAGAAGTCTTTGGCTCGTCAGTTGGCATGGTGGGTTCGAACTATCTGAAAGATTTATCTCATGTCCAATTTCCTCAATCGAACCCTGAATACCCTATAGAGAGGGCACAACTGATAGCAGCCCAAGGGGATAGGATGTTGATATCCATGATGAATGGAGATTTGTTGACTTCACTAGATGCACAACAATTTGCAAAACCGCCTTCTTGTTTGGGGACGCAATTGACTGTAGTCCCAGACACACCCCAAGAAGGAGTCTTGGGTATTCAAATTTGGGGAGAAAGCCATGTATCTCCCGGATATGGACAGAGATTATCCTTTGTCAGCATTTTTCCATGCTACCCACCATCGACAAATGCTGTAGAATTTGACTCCTAATAGTTATGGAAGACCAGGTAGAATTGTTTTCAAGAGGGAGTATGCTAAACATGGGGTATTTTGCTAGTGTTTCCAATGGTGGTGTCACTTCTATTTTTGGCCTCATGCCAGGAGCTAATCCCAGTGAAGACTCGGGTTTAATTCAACCAGTACAAACTCCGATGTTCGTCAACAAATTTATGAGGGCTGCTGTATTATATCCTCAGACAAACCCCAGGCTGCCGGGATGTTGACTCCATTCAATCAAAACTGGATCCAGATAAGTATTGGATAATGAAGAACTTTGAAGCAGAGCTGAAAGACATTGGTTTGTATGAGGCGATAGCTTCCACTAGTCAGGGTATTCCTTCGAACGGAACCTATTTCTGGCCTTGATGGAAATATACATGAGTTCGACCGAAACTTTTGCCACCCCGAAAGGCGAAATAGGCCTTGCTCTTCATGAGATGCAGTTCATCTCGAAGCTGCCAATGGGGGAAGCTCCATATGAGGAATACGTTCCTCCAACAGAGAACTGGCTGAAATCAGAGAGACTAATCCTCAGTTGATTGAGGTATATGAGGAATTGATGTGTCACTACATGGTTTGTACCATAATGCATGAAAGTACATCTCATTTGGCATACATCAACAAGTGGACGACTTATCTCTTCTTCCATAAGGATAAGATATCCAAGGAAGATAAAGAAAGGTTTCAGGAAAACAAAGCTCCGGTAATCAACATAGATTCGACAATCCCTTCTAACAAAATTAGGGATATGATGATTGCCTACAAATTCCCTAAAATATCTGTCTACAAAGACTGGGGAATTCCCTGCCGGAACTGAAGCCTTGAGCTTCCTTAGATATGGTAGTCAGAAAATCTCTAGGAGAGCTTTGCTGACAGGCTTTCTTTCTTTATGGCTGAGAAGATGGTTGTACCGGGTATTGGTATGTTGATAGAATTCACCGTAGCGTACTATGGCCAGCAGTATGTTTGGTTTTTAAAGTCAGGATTAACCTGTTATCAGCCATGGTGTGTCGATAAATACAGGTTTAAGGACCTTCGGCGAGGAGTTAATCAACAATGCTCCTCATCGGAATGTTTTCCCCAGGGTAGAAATGCCCCACTTATCTGATGGGCTGGCTGTTGCATCACAACTTCAGATTGTTGCTACCAGTCCCGGGTGATGATGCGGAGGTCTTCCTCCAAAAATTCAGCAAAGCTACATGGACCGCTATGACTGTGGCGGATACCCGGACAGTTCTGAATTATTCTTATGGTTGGAACTTCTTCTGCACTCGGCCACGATTTCCAGCAGATTGCTTTGGCATTCAGTTTGAGGATGAAGTCGAAGGAAGAGCGGTATTGCCATCATCAGTCTTCAGATGGCTTCAATGCATCAGACCTTCTCACTTGATATATAAAAAAAAATAATTGTGCATTTGAACCATATCTACCCAGTAGGTTCTCCCACCAATTTGGATATGACCAACTTCATGTTGGTAACCCCTCTACTAACTTCCGTCATTATGGAAAATTACTCGACGGTGCTAGGGGTTGGAGATATTTCAATGCTGCTCGTACTGGTGGATCTTCGTTAATAGACTGATCTTCAGCAGATGATTGATCTTCAGCCATCTCTGATATCTCTTTCACATGCTCTTGTTTGTAAAGCCTTGAATCGGAAAATAGGCTTCAATACCTTTGAAAGGATTGATATCAGCAAACTCAGTCTTCACAACCCCTTGGGGATCCACATACTTGAAGCATTGGTGGAGAGTCGAAGGCACGATGTTATGCTCATGTAACCATGGTCTTCTAAGAAGAATATTGTAGGATAAGTCTGAGTTAATAACATAAAATGTTGCCATAGTTCGAAGATCACCAATCAGAATCTTCAGACGAATCTTCCCTAGTGGTTTGCTCTTTCCAGAGTTGAAACCAACTATTGTGGTACTAGTGTAAGTCAGATCACTAGTAGGAATCCTCAATGGTCTTAGCACACTTTGAGGAATTATGCTAATAGAAGACCCAAGATCAATGTAAATTCTGTCAACTTTAATGAATTCGATATACCCAGTGTAATACAAAGGCCTATCATGCTTGTTATGCTTCAATAACATATCTTCTTGTGTGAAGGTGATGTTGGAAATTGCTTCCATCACACTATAACATTGCGGGCATGATACTGGTATATTGTCAGGAGTCTTGAGTTGAGCTAAGCAGGAATCAGCTTGCAGCAAAGCTTCACTCAAAGTTTTGCGACTTTTTCTAGAAAGGCGAAGCAACTCGAAAATAGATAATCTAGCTGGAGTATTAGCTAACTGGGCTAAAATATCAAATTTATAGGGTTTCATCACCACCCCCTGACTGAAAGTAGACTTCAACGGGACATCGAAGCGTACCGCTTTCTGTTTTCCCTTTTCAACCACAGCAGGAGCAAGAGACGGTTGAGTTGATGGTGTTTCAAAATTCTCAGCTTCCTTGGAGGATCCCTCATAATCTTTGTGGTACTTTTTTCCAGATCTTGTACCAGCAAAAGTTTCTTCTTCAGACTCAGAAGAAGGAAGTACCATATTGCAGGATTTAATCTTCCTTTCCTTAGCCTTCTTCTTGTGAGAATTATTATGAGGAACCTCAGAACCTAATCCAACAGTAGATTTTTGACTTTGAATTTGTAAAGGAAGTCGTATCGCTTTATCATAATTCAATCCTTCTGCCTTTTGAAAATCATAACCCATCTTTTTCATGAGAATAGATTGTTGACTGTACAAGTGAATAGGCAGTGGACTTTTAACAGAAGAAATCCCTATAACTACGGGAGGAATAACCGTCTCTGTAGCTACGGAAAGAAAAGGATTCGGGATACGAGGAAAAATCCCTGTAGGAGCCTTTTCATAAGCAGCGAAGACTTGTTGTGCTCTGTATAAGGGAACATTATTCATGGCTAGCCACTGCTGATGAGTAAGCTTGAGCTTGGTAGGAGGAGCTAGACTTGGAGGACATATGTTCAATCCTCTTAGTCTATCTTCCAAAGGAGTACCATCCCATAGATGATCCAAATCATCAGGATCTGGAATAACATGAGAAATCATGTTGCAGGTTTTGACTTTCTTACCTTTCTTGGATTTTAAAGTTTTACCTTCATCTTCTATTTCAGGTATTAAGTCAGGATGTACCCACATAATTTCTCCATTCTTTAATGTAAGAGGCAACAATCCTTCATTTTCCTCCCTGGCAGGCAGAATATTCAAAATCTTCATCGTCGCCTTCGAAATTGGGACAATTCCATCTGGTACTTATTGTGGAGGAAAATCTCCAAATTGAAGAGAAACCATATTGGTTGTAACCGTATGGTCATCATTGGTTAAGGCAATGGCACCACCATTTATCAGCTCTTGGATTTTCTTCTTCAAAACATAGCAAGCACTGGTAGGATGATTAATGTATCTATGATAGATACAATATTTAGGATTGTCAGTCAGATTCACCTCATTGGGCCTCTTTGGCTCCGGAATCTGGAGTTTGCCACTCTTCACCAGATATTGGAATATCCCTGGGATATCACTTTCGTTAAAAGAGTATTCTTCTTTTGACCTGGAAGATTCCTGATTATTTCACGTCGTTTTATTCTTGGAAAGATTGACCATAAGAGTGTCTTTTCCTTTCATATTACGATTGCCGGAATTATTACCAGGATTACTTTTCTTTCCTTTATCCTCAGAGGCAAAAATCATCCCATGTTCACGAGCCAACCTACCATTGGTCTCGGCAGAAACTGCTGCTATGATAAACGAAGCCCAATCTGTGAATTGGGAACCCATGAAGACAGCGATGGATGGTCGCAGATTCATCTTACATGTATCAATCAGCGCTGAATCTGGCATACCAGGGGGGCGTCTTTAGAGTCGCCTGTCGAAAACGTTCAATGAACGTCCGAGTATCTTCTTTCTCCTTTTGCTTGATTTCTATTAAGGAGGACATGTTCATGTCTATACCTCCTCCATAGAAACGGGAGAGAAACATTGCCTTAAATTCGTCAAAAGACGAAATGCAATTGTCGGGTAAACTACGATACCAGTCGTAAGCTGAACCCGTCAAGCATCCAATGAATACTCTAGTGAGAAGAGCATCATTTTTCTGCAAATGTACAGTCATAATATCAAAGTAATTGATATACTAACTAGGAGAAGCCTTTCCATCAAACAGTACCATTGACTGTGGCTTGAATTTCGGTAGAAACGGTACATCATTCCAATGAGGAGGATAAGGTTACTTAATCCCTAACCTCTGGAGTTGATCCTTTTGCTTCAAAACTTCAAACTGTGTTTTGAGTTCACGCACTGCTTGAATGACTTCACTGGTTTGTGGAAGCACATTTGATTGAAAAGTTATCGGTTGTACTGTAATCCCGACCGGAGATGGTACATCTTCTGGAATGATGGGTTCTGGAGATGCAGAATTTTGGTTAACAGCAGGCTCTTGGATATTCAAAGGTATATCAACCCCTTGGCTATCTTGAGTTAGTGCTGCTGTCTGAACCGGAGTTACAATTGCTGGTTGAGCAGTTTGTTGAGCCGTTATTATCTGGTGTATGCTTTGCATCATGTTAAGCATGTCTTTCAATGATTGCTCAACAGCAGTGAGACGTTGTTCTGTATTAACAGATGACGTCTCTGGTTCGTCTCCAATAGCGTAGGATTCAACCTCTCTTGAAGATACAGAAGGATTAGTATAGAAGTATGAATCAACACTATCAGTTTCGGACTCAAAAGATTGAGTACCCCCAGCTTCAGAATCAGAAGTCTGCAATTATCTTTGTCTTCTTGATCGAGTATTCTGATATACTCCTTCAAAGGAATCAAGAAGTCTGTTGAATTGTTGTTGACCTGGGGTTTGGGACGTGTTCCGTCTAGGACGTCGTCCTCTGTTGGTGTGAGATGCCATATTGACTGACGCATATGACAACTCATCAGCTTGTTGTTGGAGTGTATTAAAATTCAATCGATCAAAAACTGACCATCTGGAAGCCGAGCAACAACATTTGATCACAATCTGGTGATACTCACAGTGATGATTTTCTTGGAAGAACGTCACGGAAGATTGTCTATTTTTACGCTTTTGCATTAGCAATTCACATAAATCAGAAGGAGTAGGGGTAGTAAAACGTTTAGTCCCTTATGTATAAAGAAGATTACTGGCTGCATTCGCAGAACCAAACTGTATATTTCTACGCGTTTGGAGTTGTGTACGCAAATCTTAAGATTTTGAGCACGAAGGACTCCATTTTCATTGCATGTGATTTGTAGGTTTGGTACTTTGCGTAGAGCAGTATAAGAAGGCTGTTGGTGTAGAACTGAAGCTTTACCAACAACATCTTTATGCTGTATGCATTTAGGTACATTCATATTAGATGTAAAAACATCGTTGCGAATTTTATCTACACTGTCACAGACAGGAGACTTACCTTTATGCGTAGAGCGTAAAAATTGATTATCTACCACGTCACAGACGGGAGATTTTCCTTTACGCGAAGAGCATAATTTTTGTGTGTCTACCACGTCACAGACGGAAGACTTATTTTTACACTTAGAAGCACAAGCATTAGAGTCTGCCTCATTAAAAATGGGAGACTCGTTCTTATGCACTGAGCGTAAATTTTGGTTTTTACCCACTGGACGTAAAACCTGATTATCTTCACCGTCACAGACGGGAGATAACTTGCCACACTTAGAGTGCAATGCTGAAGTAAGGACTGCCTCGTTACGAACGGGAGCCCCTACGACAGGAGTGGGAAGAATTCCCTTGCCCTCAGAAGCAACAGAGAGATCAGAAGCTATTTTGGATTTAGGAATCCAAACTTTTCGTGCTTTGCGAGATTTTTGAACATTGGAGCGGCGAGAACTACCCCCAGTTCGGAGCATTTCTTTATAAGCAGTCTGGTCGAAGTGAACAACCAGAGTCTTCTTTGTCGATCCAATCGACACATCATCGTATTGAGCAATTGCCTCCTCGTCAGAGGAGAAGGTCGTCTCCAGCAGAGTCGCCATTTTTGTTTCACTTAACAAAATGCCTAGAAATCAGATTTTGAAAATAAAATAAGAAAAAGTACAAGAAGTACAAATTTGATTCTGGGAAGTATTGCTATGGAAGTCTGATCTGTAAATGATCACTTTATTTCTTGGACCATACGATGATGATGAAGATCACTGCTAGAAGATGAACAATTGGAAGAACTAAGTCACCAGAAAGGTATCGACGCACTTGGGCACTGATGGCGAGGCCGAATGCTTTTCTGCTTTGCTTCACTCTGTTCTGGAAGAAAAGTTGAAGAAGAATGCTCTGAAAAATCAAAATCTCTGGGCTCTGATCTCTATATATTCTCTTCTTTCTCTCTGTCTATCTATATGAGAAAAATTAGTCTATTTATAGACTTGGCTTCTTGTGCGTAAAAACTCAGCGAAAGTTCCATCTTTACGCTAACAACTGCCATCCATAACCGAAGTCATCCTCTACATACGTTGACACGTGTCCCATTATTTCAATAAGAATAGGATGCACGTACACACGTTCTTCGAGATATGTGGCATGAAAGCCATGTAGGCAAACCATGTCCTGAATTGGAATAGGGCGTAAAAATAATCCAAATATACCCTGAGCATAAAGTAGTAGACTAGACGTACAATAGCCCTGATGTAGACTTCCCGCGTAAAGTGGTTGTTAAATAACCTTGAGCGTAAAAGTAGCCCAAATAAACCTTACGCACACGTCAACCGTTGAGCGTAAAAACTCGTATAGTCTCCGTGTGCGTAAAAGAAGCCATATATGAGCGTAAGTGGCTCAGTCCACATACTAAACGACAAATGGGCCTCTGTGTAAAACAAATCCCTTTGATTTCTGTGATATATGCCATCATTGAATCTTCATGTCAGACTTTGCATTAAATGCAAGACTTGACAGCTTTGTCCAGCGTAAAAGTGGCTAGCCTGTCTTGGGCGTAAAATCATTAGCTTTGACCCGGGCGTAAAATGATTAGCCTGCTTCGGGCGTAAAGTGATTAGCCGCTCTTTGGCGTAAAGTGGATCGATTTGAATGGAATGATCCTTATCTTTGACTCATTCTTATGAAGTACTTTTTACGCTCCTACATACCACAAAGTTGTGTGTCGCATGTAGAACACGGATATGCATGACTGGCGGGCCACTGGTGCGTATAAGCCGTGCGATAGGAATAACCACTAATAGAATTGCATGCTAGTTTGACTTAGCGGTTATAGAGGTTTACTGTTGTGGATACAACATAGTAGGCATTGGGCGGGGAGGGCAATTCTTTAGCGTATGAGCTTCGATGCACTTTTCCTTGTGACCCGGAAGCTCCGCTGGAGATACGGGGTTGATGACCCATGATTATTGACGGCTACTAACGTTCTGCGGAACGTTATGCTCTTACTGATTGGGCCTCTGGTACCCAAGGAGGGACTATGCCGATCCTATTTGGCCAGGGCCCATGCGTAGGAAGGATTGTTCATAACTACATTTCACTTGAAACGGTTAGGCACCTTTATCCGTTAGGTATGAGTACTTTTGGTTTGGGTACTTGTATCTGACCGTGGCTTGGAGCAATAACTTGTCGCAGATTAGTTCGTCACATCTTGTCCTTGTTTGGTTGTAGGTGTGACTTACTACTTCGATGAGAAGGTATTGAACCTTGTTGGGGTCCGGATACAATATTAGATTCATAGCATGGAAAGATACGTCATCGTGAATTAGTTTACCATCTCCTGTCCTTGTTTGGTTAGGGGGATGGTAAGCTAGTTTAATAGGTGTGTAATGGACCATGTTATAATTCAATTGACTTATTTATTTGAGCAATATTTATTCAGTTTATATGGCATGTTATTATGTGTCTTGTTACATCCCTCTGAGGACCTGGTTATCTCTCCAGGTGTGTGCTCTTGTCTTTCGCAGGTGTTCTAGCTCTAGTTGTGATCATCGCTATTTATTCGAGGATGATTATACTTGGATCGTCTTCGCTTTGCTTGCCAAACTCATTTCATTTTCCATGTATTTTCCCCTTATTTGTTGGAAGTGGATTTGTCTCCGCCTAACATTTTGTATCAAGACAATTCATTATCATTATATGATATCTTTTATTCTTACATTTTGTGGATGAGATTAGTTTGTTGTGGTTCTACTCCATTTTACAGCTTATGTATTCATACGAAGTTTCCATATATTGGAATATACTTCGTATGTATACAGCTAGCATGTCTACGTTCCTAGTCCTACGTATTTTGGGACTGGGGCGTTACATGTTTTTGTGGTGGCCCATACAGGTCTAGATAAAATGTTTGGTTACTTTACCGTTCCAAGCAAGCCTGCGAATAGGATTAGAAGTCTAGGATCTCATCCACATACTTGACCTCTTTCCTCGATTCTACATTCGAACTATCGTTCGACTCATCGACTGCATCTTGCTTGATTTCTTCTATCATAATTTTTATCTTCCCTTCGTGCTTGCTAGAGATTGACCCTACAAGTTAAATGTCCCAAACACCCTTAGCTTAATTCTTTAAGTTGGGTAGAATACCCCACGACCTGACACACCCTTGACCATTAAGGGAATACAAATAGTATTATCTAGACCATAGAGACTAGAGGAATTTAACCCATTTGGTCAACCAAGCCTTGGTCAATAAAATCGTAGAATGATGGTATAGGAATAACAAGACTTAGATCCTTATGACTCTTAGACTATTCATATTTGTTTTTATTTCATCTACCATCGTGCATACGTTCTACTATCTAGACTAATGATGCTAATATAGCCTAGTATTTGCAAGCTAATTCTTTATCGAGCTTGATCAAGGCATATGATATTGAGCTACCGCTCACTAACATATTGTCTAATCAGAACCTGTGCATGATGGTCTGATCAACCGAGTGCACTTTGGTTCATCTTTTTCATATATCAATTTACGTGGATGTGATGTATTTAAACTTAGCCCTAAGAATCCCATCCACAACTGCCTTGATGATTCTTTTGAAATTTATACGGTCGCCTTTGAACCACGTATTCGTAATTGATGATATCGTCATTCGAAATCCTTATATCGCTTTCGCCTTCACTGATTTTGGAAGGACGAAGGCACTTGTACTTGAATTTCCTCCAGCTATCCCACCAATTATGACCATCACCACTCAATGTTGCTTTGTCTTCATCCTAAAATCCTCATCCTCATTCTCGGCCCTATATTTTCTACCATGACCTCTAATCGCTTATTTCAGGAATAAGCCTAATTCGCTCTCTTAAATCGTGCCCTCAACCTACTCTCAAAACCTATCTTTTAGGTCTCTTATTTTGATACCATATTACTCCTTTGCATGTTATCATAACTAACTTTAACCTTAACCTTTTAATTGTTGCTTTAAAATCGTGACCCTCATTCATTACCCGTGACCATACCGTATTATTTTTTTATGATCTAGATCGCGATTTCTTATGGCATGATTTTGTTATTGATTGTTCCCCATCGATACCCCTTGTGTCTTCTCACCCCCTACTAATTCTTAATTTCGAGGACGAAATTCTTTTAAGTTGGGTATGATGTAAAACCCCTAAATTTCTACTATTTTTTTATAATTTGTACGGATTTATTTTTAAATTGTATTTGTATGTCATATAGTCGTATTGTACGTCGCTCACGAAATTTGCATTTTTCGTAATTCCTCGTCGAGTGCAAATATGTGCAAGGTACATATTTTTGGAAAAATATTTTGATTACAAATTTTTATTTATATATGACAGTTTTTAAAATATTATATCATAATTTACTTAAAATTTTCAAAAGTGTCGCGTCGCGATGATTCAACCTTATTTCTTATTTTATATAAGTATAAGTAATGATTTAGAGAAATAATATTTTTTTTTCATGCAAGGAACATGGAAGTTTATTCCATGCATAATTTGAGTTTCAAAAACTAATTGATATTATTTAAGAATTTGCAAAAAGGTAATTTAAATTATATTTCTATTTCTATTTAAATATTTATTAGGAATTTTTGAAATTATTTTATTATAAAATTTTAGTGTTCACAAAATAATATTTTAAAATGGTTGGATTAATGTTATGATTTACAAATTAAAATTTTTTATGGACTATGCTTTATATATAGAGTCAAAGCAAGATTTACCTAGATTTAATATGGATGGATTTGAATAAATAAATTTTGATTTGATTTAAATTAAGAGCGGGATTTATCCATTGGGATTTAAACTAAATCCTAATCCTTATCCAACTGGGAATTTCTACCTCCTATATAAGGAGAGGTACTCATCAACATTATTATACCACAGATTTCTCAACCACAAATAAACGTGTCTCGTGTCGGTGTTCCATCCATCCTCGTGTCAGCCGAGACGGCCTCAGGTCCGACCCCGGGTGTCTTCCACTATCCTTATTTTTATATATACATCGTCTTCCTTGTGTCCGACATACCGGACACGTACACCAAATTCTTTCCAACCTATTCTCCGTGTCCGACACTTGGACACGATTCCTAAACCTAATCCTACACGAACCCTCAGCCCTCTGTCAGCCACCGTCTCCATCTTCCGTTCGCCATTATTGCCACAGTCGACCCCCGTCTCCACGGCCAACTACCACCGCCACCAGCCATCATCACAATCACCGCCACCATGCTGTACCAAACCAGCCACCACTCGCCGTGGCCGTCGCCACGACCTCCCCAACTACCTCCATCGACCGATTTTTGGCCACCTCAGCCACCGTAAACACCCACCACCGCTACCATCCCAATACAACCCAGCCACCGTCACCGCAACCGACCGACAGCCAAATCCCCAAAAGAAAATAGAGAATAAATCCTAACCTCCATCTCTGGTTGACCCATCCGCCACCACCGTGTGCCGCTAGCGCCACGCCGTCGGTAGACCCTCGCCGGAGCTGCGCCGCCGTGGGCTTTCGCCGCCCTGGCTGCCTCCCCGCAACACCCGCGCGCGGCTGCCCCCCTCTTGTCGACGCCCGACCGAGCTTCCTCCGCCGCCGGAACCCCGAACTCCCCCTCTCGCTGGAGACGTCCGCTCCGTCACCCCTCCGTCTTCCTCCTTCCACTTCATCTCCCGTCTTCTCTTCACTCCCGCACTCTCTCTCACTTCTCTCCCTGTCGGTTCCTCTTTCTCTTCACCCATCTTCTTTTTCTTGTCTCCAATAAACTCAAACAAGAGAGAGAGAGGAGAGAGAGAGAGAGAGACGACTGCAGTTGTATGCTGCAGTCAATTTTTATCAATTTTTTTATACTTATTAGTATATTATTTATAACTATTATTATTATCGGGTTCTGGTAGATAGTTAT